>CM076577.1:1177490359-1178090359 GCA_034641835.2 Pinus albicaulis | reverse complement strand
TATGCACTAAGCATGCATATGTCCTAGATCCACCTGATCTCACACTATTTAACTTTATGCAAGATACTAAATCTATTCCACTTGTTAATATTTTCGTGGAAAAATTAATTGCACACACATGTGAAGCATAAACAAAAATTACAATCGCACATAACACAGTTTTTAATCGGGAAAGCCTTAAGCTGAAAACCCCAACTATATATTATGTAACATGGAGATCATATGACAATCTCATACAAGCATACAAAGCTTATCACAAGCCCTCAGTACAATACAATTGTCATACACTAATCAGGCCTAATCTTGCAAATCCATACACCGATCTCTGCCACGTGCTAGCTTGCCTCCAATGCGCAATCCCTGCTAAAGAATAACTTTGAATGAATTCGAATTACTCCATCCTTCACTGCGCAATCCTCATTGGCATCTCCACTGAGTGTTGGATGCAATCAATGCATCACTATAGTCACAAGAGATAGTCTATCTTGCCCTTTCACCTATCTCTCCACTGGTCTCCACTGAAACTGTCATGCACTATAGTTAATTGATGTATTGTTCAGTTGATTAATGAGTTATTATTTGTGAATTAATTAACTAATTAATTCACTCCACTCTCACTAGTGTATCAATTAGTTAGACTAGATACAACTAGCTCAACTGAGTCTAACTGAGTTAAACTGAATACAACTCCATAACTACTTCTTCCAATTGTGTCATAACTCTTCCACTTGAGTTCTAACTGAGTCCTCCATGCATTAGCTCCAGTAAACCCTTAGGAATAGCGTAATTCCTTCTGTCAGCTAATGTGCCACATCTGTGCACTGAACTGAAGTGCTCCAAGAGAATAAGTTGATGTTTAGAGTCTGATTATTATTAAGAGCTAATAATAATCGACATGCATCTATTTTTAGATTGACGATCTATAAATAGACTTCGCCCAATATTCTAAAAATAGAATTTCATCTATTTTTCCAATTTGATCAACCATCCACAAATAGCATCCTCCAACTTCTGAAATATGATCATCATGTCTAAAAATAGACTTGCGCCAAAAATAGCCTGCGGGCCCACTTAGTGAAGGCGACTCTTTTCACTAAGCTCATCATCTTGTTGAATCTCAACACTCCCTCTCAAAAAGATAGGGATTATCCTTCACCCCGATCCTGCCTCTATGGTATTCGAATTTTCTCCTGGTGAGCGCCTTCGTCAGAATATTTGCATCCTGATCCTCCATAGGAATGTACTGAAGCAACATGATCTTCCACTGCACACAATCTTTGATATGATGATACCGGATATAAATATGTTTAGATCTATCATGAAACACAGGATTGACCAAGAGTTTAATGCAACTCTGATTATCACAATGAATCACCGTGGGATCTAAATGTGAACCAAACAAACCAACCAGAATCTTCCTCATCCAGATAGCCTCAGATGCAGCTAAACTTGCTGCCATGTATTCTGCTTTCGTTGAACTGAGTGCCACAGATCTTTGTTTCCTGCTGTACCAAGAAACTGTCGTAGATCCGATACTGAAAATCCCTCCTGATGTGCTCTTTCTGTCTATTGGGATTCCTGCCCAATCTGCATCCATGAAGCCATGCAACTTCACCTCATCCGTATGTCTGTACCATAAACCATACCCAGATGTGCCCCTAAGATATCTCAGGACATACTTGCCCACCTTCCAAAAGAGCTTGGTAGGCTTAACCATCGCTTGTGAAAGCTGGTTCACTGCATAGCATATGTCCGGTCTTGTATTGACTAAATACATGAGCGAACCCACCAACTGTCGATAAACAATGGCATCCACTACCTCTACCGATGTAGCATCCTTCTTCCACCCCCCGGAAGAGGAGTGTCGATAGGCTTGCAAAACCCTTGCATGAAACTTCCATGATTTCCCGGGCATACTTGCCTTGAGACACAAACAGCTCACCTTTCCGTTGCCAATTCACCTTTCCGTTGCCATATTTCCAATCCAAGGAAATAATGAAGGAGGCCCAAGTCCTTCATCTCAGACTCCTTTGCAAGATCAACCTTGCATGAGTGTATCAACTGCTCATCACCTGTTAGTATCAAATCATCAACATAAAGTACAATGATAAAAAACTTACCCTCAACCACAATCTGGTAAAGGTTTGCATCCGCCTCACTCTTGGTGAAGCCAAGTCTAGTGAAATAGTTGTCGATCCGAGTGTACCAAGCACGGGGCACTTGTTTCAACCCATACAACACTCTTTTGAGCCTGCGCACATGTGACTCACTGCTGAAGATCTTAAATCCTTCAGGCTGCTCAATGTACACCTCTTCCTCAATGATCCCATTAAGGAACGCAGTCTTCACATCCATCTGATGAATGTGCCAACCCATCTGCGTTGAGAGAGCAAGGATGGTCCGTATGGAAGAATACCGCGTGACAGGTGCAAAGGTTTCTTCATAGTCAATCCCCTCAATCTGTGAGAAGCCTCGGGCAACAAATCTTTCCTTATACTTCTCAACACTCCCATCAGTAGCTTGCTTTACCTTGTAGATCCATCTTGATCCTACAACTGATTTTCCCACCGGCCTTGGAACAATCTCCCAAGCACTGTTTCTGACAATGGAGTCATACTCCTCCACCATGGCATCTACCCATGTGGGCTCCTGCGCTGCTTCTTCAAAAGAAGATGGCTCTGTCACAATACACCTGCTCATAAGAGCCATGTATCTAGTATATCGGTCAGGTGACTGTCTCTGTCTGCGCTGTGATGTAGGAACTCCTACATTTTGTGCCGCATCCACCTTTAGTCTCTCAGCTTCTGTGGTACGCTTCCTGCCTTCTCTGATGTTTGGTTCTACGTGAGTGGACTCCTCCACTCCATGAATCTCCTCCTGTGGTTGATCCACATCCAGAGGCTCATCTTTGGGAACAAGAAGTTCCTCCTCTGCATGCAAGTGTAGCTCCCTCTCAAGCGACAACTTCATGGCTTTCACCTCATTGAATTTTATATCCCGTCGCATAAAAATCATCCAACTGTTTGGAAAATACACATGATAGTTATGGGGTGTTTCTGTGTACCCCACAAATATCCCAACTTCTGCAGTCGGCTCCAACTTCTTCCTGGCATCCTTCGTCACATGAATGTAAACAGGTGAGCCAAAAATCTTCAAATGAGAAATATCAGGCTTCTTACCAGTAAAAGCTTCCTCGGGTGTACTCATGCCAAGTACTCTATGAGGACAATGGTTTTGCACATAAACCGCAGTGTTGCATGCTTCCGCCCACAAGTGCATCGCTAGGCCCTGGTCATGCAGCATCGCTCATGCAGCACCCACGATCATTCTGTTCTTTCTCTTCGCGACCCCATTCTGCTGTGGGTTATGAGGCGCTATGAGTTCTCTTCGAATTCCTTATTTTCTACAGAAGTCTTTGAATTCGCCAGAGATGTATTCACCACCATTATTTCTCCTTAGAGCTTTCACCTGCTTCCCCGACTCCTTCTCCACCAATGCCTTGAACTCACAGAAATTTGAGAACGTTTCACTCTTCTTCTGCATGAAGAAGATCCAACATATATGAGAAAAGTCATAAAAAAATATCACATAATACCCGTGTTTCGCTATTGAAGCAACTGAGAATGGTCCACACACGTCTATGTGAATTCTCTTCAGGATCACCGAAGCACGGTTCTCCTTCTCATGAAAAGTGGTCTTCACAAACTTACCCATTGTACATCCTTTGCATTGATCTGACTACGCAAGAGTACCCTTGGGAAGTCCAGTAGAAAATTGCTGCAAAATTTTCAAAGCGCCATGGTGAAGATGGCCCAATCTCCTGTGCCATAATTCGCCCTCATCCCGGCTCACCACTTCTTTTGCTTTTCCCACCATTGCAGCGCAGCCATCTACCTCCAGCTTGTAGAGATTCTTAATTCGAACCCATATCTTCTTGGTTTGACCCATTGTTTTATGTCGAAGGAGGGATTTTCCATCACTGAAAGCAACATCATAACCGCTGTCTTCCAGCATTGCGACTAAGGCCAAGTTATTCTTCAGACCTGGAACATGCATGAAATTATTCAACAAGAATGGATTATCGGACTCCCTCTCAAAGGTAATGGTCCCAATTCCAGTCGCACTGTACCGACCATCATCGCCCATCTCTATATGCATCTTGAGGTCCTTCTCCTCCAAGTCACTAAACAACTCTTTGTCTCTCGTCATATGGAAAGACGCACCACTGTCAAGATACCACACCAATCCCATGCAGCTTGAAACCAAGCATGTGATCAAGGAAAAATCCAACTCAAATTGTGAGGCTAAGGCCTCTCCAGCTGCAGATCCAGCAGCCTGCTTATTATTCTTCTTTTGTGGAGAGTTAGTGGCGAAATGTCCATGCTCGTGACATTGAAAACACTTTACTTTGGACAAGTCCTACTTCTTGCCTTTCGCACCGGATTTAGAAGGTTTTTTCTTCCCCTTCCCTTTCCTTGCTTTGGCAGCCAAAGCGTAATTCTCTTCATCTTCATTCTTCGATGAAGATCCATCCCTGGTACCCCGCCTTATCCCCTCCTGCACAAGATCCGACCAAAGTCACTCTCATCCTGGTAGTTTTTCCCGTCCATTGACAGAGTCTTCGTAACTATGCCAACTCTTCAGAAGCCCAAGGAGAGCCAAGCTCACCAAGACTTCTTCATCAACAGTAACCCCCACACTTCTCAGTTCATCCTTGCAGTGGACAAACTTCGTGAGGTATTTTAGAATATTGTCGCCTTTCTCCATTTTTATTTTTCTGAGCTTGTCTTTAAGCACCAACTTCCTCTGGTCACTTCTGCTTTGGAACAAGTCTGTCAAAGCCTTCCACATTAAGAATGGAGTGGCTTTCCTATGAAGGCTGGACATAATGTGGTCCTTCACACCTTCAAACAGAATCCTCCTCATCTTTTCAGTCTTCTTTTGCCATGCATCAAGTAATGCAGCATCGCTAGATCCCGGCTTAGGAACATCGCTATCAATGAACTCCTTCAGCCCATTATCCTCCAACACCACCTCCATCCTGTCCTTCCAAGCTTAGTAATTTGAGCTCCCATCAAGGGCATACTCCAATCTCAACCCGTTGAAAGACATTTTAATGTATACTCGATTTCTGCACCAAGAATCTTCTGTAGCAAATTCAAATTTTTCACCAGCACAAACTTACTTCACAATTGCAATCTTTAATCAACAAAGCTCCGATACCATGTAGAAATTATATGTAGAAATTATATGCACTAAGCATGCATATGTCTTAGATCCACTTGATCTCACACTATTTAGCTTTATGCAAGATACTGAATCTATTCCACTTGTTAATCTTTTCGCGGAAAAATTAATTGCACACACCTGTGAAGCATAAACAAAAATTATCAATCGCACATAACACAGTTTTTAACCGGGAAAGCCTGAAGCTGAAAACCCCAACTATATATTATGTAACATGGAGATCATATGACAATCTCATACAAACATACAAATCTTATCACAAGCCCTCAGTACAACACAATCGTCATACAGTAATTAGGCCTAATCTTGCAAATCCATGCACCGATCTTTGCCACCTGCTAGCCTGCCTCCACTGCGCAATCCCTGCTGAAGAATAGCTCTGAATGAATTCAAATTACTCCATCCTTTATTGCGCAATCCTCATTGGCATCTCCACTGAGTGTTGGATGCAATCAATGCATCACTATAGTCACAAGAGATAGTCTATCTTGCCCTTTCACCTATCTCTCCACTGGTCTCCACTAAAACTGCCATGCACTGTAGTTAACTGATGTATTGTTCAGTTGATTAATGAGTTATTATTTATGAATTAATTAACTAATTAATTCACTCCACTCTCACTAGTGTATCAACCCAATTAGACTAGATACAAATTCAGCTCAACCGAGTCTAACCGAGTTAAACTGGTCACCACTTACAACTACTTCTTCCAATCCTGTCATAACTCTACCACTTGAGTTCTAATCGAGTCCTCCACGCAATAGGCTCAAAGAAACCCTCGTGAATAGCATAATTCCTCTGTCACCGTCGTGCCACATCTCGCGCACCGAATCGAAGTGCCACCAGAATAAGTTGTTGTTTAGAGTCCTAATGTTAAGAGCTAATAATAATTCCATATGCATCTATTTTTAGATTAACGATTCATAAATAGACTTTGCCCAATATTCTAAAAATAGAATTTCATCTATTTTTCCAACTTGATCAACCATCCACAAATAACATCCTACAACTTCTGAAATATGATCATCATGTCTAAAAATAGACATAGTCTAAAAATAGACTTGCGCCAAAAATAGCCTGCGGACCCATTTAGTGAAGGCGAATCTTTTCACTAAGCTCATCATCTTGTTGAATCTCAACACATGGAAGTGAGTCTATTGGTGTCTCCCACTCCAGTATTTGCAAGAAAATCGGCAATATTGTTGGCCTTTCTTTGGATTGCCTCAAAGGAGATGCCTTTAGCATCATCAATGTGAACTTTGATCGTGCGAAGGATTTTTCCGAGTCGCCAGCATTTAGAAACCTGTCAAATGCTGCGACCTTGCTGAAATTTTTGACAAGCTTGGGTAACGATTCATAAAACATTTCTTTAAATACTAATTTTTTTTCATTATTTCACTATTTTTGCAAAAAAATTCAGCCAGAGATTTGCAGGAGACATACTTGGAGAAAACAGAGCACGAGAGAATTGTGGAGTAGGGAAATACGTTCAAACTGAAGTATGCAAACAATCAAAACTCTAAACCTCTGGTGATTCAAACAGTCTCATGATTAAAGGTTTTTATTTTTATTTTTATTTATTTTTTTATTTTTTTACGGAGTAAGAAAACAAATTCGAATTATTTTTCATTTATATATATATATATATATATATATATATATATATATATATATATATATATATATATATATAATAAAATAAAAAATAAAAAAAGAATACATTTTTAGAAACAAACCTTAGACTTTGTTTCTGCCCTTTCTTCTTCCTCTTTCTGTGATTTTTCAGAATTAGGGCTTTTCAATTTAGATTTATAGGTTTGTATTGCTAAATAAAAGCCTAAGAAATCCAACCCATGAGACGAATTGCATAGTTGGATCCCAATCCATATTTTTATTCATTGGTGCACCTACCTAATTTAGCGCACTATTATCCCGCACACCAATAGTACTGTGATAAAAAATTAAAAAAATAAAATATATTTTTTTAAATCACTGCGCCATATGTAAAATATGGCACCGGTGCGCTATTTCATTATGTTGCACCGCCAACGTTTGTTAAAAAAAAAAAAAAAAAAAAAACCTCACATTCTTTTTGTTTCTGCCCATTCTTCTCCCTCTTTCTGTGATTTCTGAATTAGGGCTTTTCAATTTAGATTTATAGGGTTTGTATTTCTAAATATAGACATAAGACATCCAACCCATGGGACGACTTACATATTCGAATCCCAATCCATGTCGTCCCTTGCGTGAATTTGAAAAAATAAAATAAAATTTCTTCATCGGTGCACCCAGCTTAACCTAGCGCACCAGTGCGTTGTATTATCCCAATGCACCGCGAAAATACTGTGATAGAAAATTAAAAAGCAATTTTTATTTATTTATTTATTTAATTTTTTATTTTTATTTTTATTTTTATCAGTGCACCATATGTAACATATGGCACCTGTGCGCTATTTCGTTATGGCGCATTGCGAACGTGTTGTTTCGCAATATATATATATATATATATATATAAATAAAATAAAAATAAAAATCCATTTTTACCCTAAACCCTTCATTCTTTTTGTTTCTGCCATTTCTTCTCCCTCTTTCTGTGATTTCAGAATTAGGGCTTTTCATTTTAGATTTATAGGATTTGTATTGCTAAATATAAGCATAAGACATTCGACCCACGGGACGACTTGCATAGTCGAATCCCAATCCATGTTGGCCTTTGCATAGTTTTTTTTTTTTTTTTTGGGTGCGCGCGGCATAACCTAGCGCACTGGTGCGCTGTATTATCCAAGCGCACCGCGAAAGTACTGTGATAAAAAATTAAAAAACAAAAATTTGTTTATTAGTGCGCCATATGTAAAATATGGCACCGATTTATGCTACAAAAACTAACACTCGACGATTTTTATTATTTTCTCTGTGTTAATCAGTGTGGTGGTTAACATGTAATGCATCGGTGCTCTTTGTTGACATAGAGCACCGTACGGTCTATTATACTGTTTATGTGGTGCATTTATAATATCTCCACGCACTGATGTCGATGCGTACAAAATGAATGGCGCACCGGTTTCTTGAGATTTTTTTTTTAACTAAAAAGTTAACAATTTATTTACAAATATATTAATGAATGATATGGTACATGTTTCAGATTGATAAAGAATTGACTGACAAGAGATCAAGTAACAAAAATACTGATAACACATCAAGAAAAGCAAAAAAGGCAAGTTCTTTGTAAATTATTTACAAAAAATATTATTTTTGAACTATATGTAAGTTTAACTAATATGTATTGTTTACTGTGTATCATGCAAAGCCACAAAATGACAAAGCTTGATAAGGTTATTTCTGATCTAGGACCAGAAGAGCGTAAAAGCTTGATAGAGAAATTGCAAAAGGATGAATCAAGTGAATGAAAAAATACTATCGATCCAATATGAGTTTCTTTTTTTAATTTTCATTAATAATAAACTTAAAATTATTAGATAACATGTGTCAAACAATCTACTAATTCACATCTATTTAATGTTCTACGTGGACCAACAACTCATAAAAGGAATGTTGTTCTAAGAAAAGAAAAAAAATAGAACATGCAAATGAAAATGAATTGCTCCTTAGCTCATCTAGAGTGGTGTTGGAGGTTAACGAAAAGGGGAAATTTTTTTATAGAAGTTTTTTCCATCTAGTGGAATGAATGTATAGACGTTCTTTCCACTTACAATACAAAAGCCAATCCAATGATTCCAAGAACCAAATTTTATATAAACTACAGGAAGAGTTTCCAGAGAATTGGTTAATGAGACACGTCAGACTTTTAATAGCAAAAATGTACAACAACAAAAAAGAAGGAATGAAAAAGTAATATTCCTTTAAATGTTTGTCTCGAATTATTTATAAATATCACTTTTGTTATATTTACTTTTCATATATCAATATAAAAATTAAATAGTTTATTGTCATGTTGCATTTTCAGGAAGATTATGAAAATCTCAAAAGATGAATGAGTTGATATCAGAAATATGCCAGTAGGAATGTACAAAAAGGTGTATAAGGAGATAGCCAAAGAAATGGACAAAATTGCATCGCAGGAGGAGCCATCTCAACAACAACGTGCTTCAAATGTAATATGTAATTATTGGATTTTTTGATCTTTAGGTACAATAAATAAACAATTTAGCATTAAATATTAATTTTCAAGTATTTTCTTGCAGAAAAGAAAAGAAATTGGAACCCATTCAACACATAAAACATGACGACAAGGAAAAAAATGGTTGATATCTAAGTTTGTGAGTAATTGTTATTTCCTTATAACAACTTAACTAGATTTCATTTTTGTATTTTTTAAGTTGTTTTACAAAAATCATCATTGAATGTCTTCAAACAGGTGCTAACATACAAAGAAGAACCATCAGACTAATTGATTGAAATTGGGTTAAATATGGGTTGTGAGTATATATTGGCATATCATAAATTAATTGTGGAATTTGTAAGCATATATCGATCTGGTTTTACTTAGCTCCATCTATAATTAATAGAACAATTTTATTTTTATTTTTATATTAAATATATGATTTGCTATGGGGTATAAAACTTGCAGGAAACAAAGTATGGAACTGCGACAACAGATGAAATCTTTAAAGATGGCATGTTACATGGTTTTGAGAGAATGTGTATAGTTTATGAGTCAATTGTTGCAATGGTACGTCATTTCTTTTCGATTTACATTGATGTATATTATTTAATATTGCAATTTTCATTGTTCTCACCAATCTATATACAATCATTACAATTTATTTTTATGTTTGTAGATGGAAGGTGAAGAATAAGAAAACAATCAACATCGTGAACAAAACATTCCTGAAAACAACCCAAGTCATGGAAGTAGCTCTAGCAGTGACAATAGTTCATGCGAAGAATGATGATCACTATGTTTGGATATCAAAGAAAGGCATTGTATTTTTTGAAATATTATCCTGTGTAATCAGACATTTTGTTTAATGTAATGGACAAAGTGTCCCAATTGAAAGACAAAGGGATACTAATAACTGTCCCATTTTGTATGACAAAGACTGTCTTATATATATATATATATATATAGAGAGAGAGAGAGAGAGAGAGAGAGAATAAAATATGTTTTAATTAATTCTATTGCATTATCCATTGTCACTGTGAAATGTAACACCACTGATTAAATTTATGGATGATTAAATATTATAATGAAGAGATGTGAGATTTGATGATGTGATATAACAAATTAATCCAAACATCACATTCAAATGCACTAATAAAAAATTAATTCATATGAATGTTTTTATAAGATATATATGTGTCGATTTTTTATGAATAATGAATTTTAAAAATTCACAATAATTATGATATGATATAACAAATTAATCCAAACATCACATTCAAATGCATTAATAAAAATTTAATTAATATGAATACTGTTATAAGATGTGTCGACTTTTGATGAATAATGAATTTTTAAAAATCATAATAATTGCATTGTCACAGGTCGATGTTTCTAAAAAATACAAAATGAAAATCGGTGCGTGTTAGTTACTGTACACCGGTGCATTTGTATTTTGAAGCGCACCGGTGTATTTCTACGACCTATGGGCAACGCACAAATACCAAAACCAATTAAAAATATCGTGTGTTTGTGTGATAATGCGCACCGATGTGTTTTAGTGGAATTACGCACAGGTGCATTTGTACGACCTCCAGGCACCGCACAAATACCGATACCAATTATAAATCTCGATGAGTTTGTGTGATACTGTGCACTAGTGCGTTTATGTGGCTCTACACACCAGTGCATTTGTATGACCTATGGGCACCGCACAAATACCGATACCAATTATAAATCTCGGTGCATTTGTGTGATATTGCGCACCGGTGCGTTAAGACGACCTATGGGCACCGCACAAATCCCAAGACCAATTAGAACGGCCCTGTGCGTTGTATCACCAACACTGCGCCCGGTGCAGTTTTATACCTTGACGGCCAAGTGCATGCTCCTTCGACCGGCCCATACCACCTTCTAGATGTACGCATCGGTGCGTTGAAGCCCGAGTAGCGCACCGATGAAAAAACATCCGTAATAACCTCCAGCCGCCCATTTTTTTTAGTTGTGTTGAATTTCCGTTAAAAGCTTCGCCAAAACCTCCGTAACCATAAACGAATGTTGTAGAAAATGTTTTTTTGACAAATTTGGCCAATTTTATAACACTAAAAACATCCTTTATAACCTCCTCTAGAGGGTCTTTTCCTTGTAGTGTGACCCCTTGGTTCAAAAACTCCTACACGTGTTTCGTTATTTCCTTAATCTCAATAGCTGACAACCTGTACATACCAATGTTTAGTAAAGGAGCATTTTGCTACAAGTGAATCTCATGTTGCATTTCACACTTCAGAGGCAACCCACTTGATTCCTGAAAAAACCCATAATAGTTAGAAACAATTTCACATAATTACTTTTTATGAGTGGGATCACAACCTTTGAAAGCATCAAATGCCTAGACATCTTTTTCTCTCACAACCATGAGCATGCACCCTTTGCTGAAATTCACCAATCTCTTCATTTGACATCCACTTACAAGGCTGGCAATAACTTTGGTATGATAAGCTCTAACAATGTATTTCACCTCATCTTTTGTGAGATGATACTTGTTTTCATGGCGAAAGAAATCTTATTTCTTGTCATACAGATACAGACTCCCCAACACAATACCGCAAATATCCAAAGGTACAAATTCAAGATCAACCTCATAAAGTAGTTTGGATGCAATCACAAATCTAGCCTTACATTCTTTGGTTACATGTAATTTTGCTTTATCACACACCCAACCAAGAGGCTAAGGTTTCGTATGAGGCTTGGTTTCTAAACCCAATTTCTTTACCAAGGATTATGAAATCAAATTTTCTTGTCAACCCGGATCAAACAAGGTTTCCACTTTAGTATGTTTCATTATGACTCTAATCTGGAACAATTCTTTCATTCATTTACAAGAGGCTCATTCAAAGAAGTTGTACTTGCATGTTATTCAGAATTTTCATTAATATGAAGAGATAGAGTACCTTGTGTGCCCACTGTTGTGATCAATGCCTCATCACCAAAATCGGATCCAAGGTCCTGTTGTGTAGTTGCTACTGTCCTTTTCTTGTTCTCCCCACCAAATCTCTTTGGTTTCAACTCCGGCTACAACTTCCAACAATGTTCATCATCATGTCCATCCTTCTTGAAGTGAGTGCAAGATGTCTTTGTTCCTTCCTCCTTCTTGGTTGTACCTGCCTTTCTGTCCTTTCCCTAGCATTTTCCTTATAACTTACCATTATGAGGTTTGAAAGACAATTTCTTTGACTTATATTCTTTGTCATTCTTTCCCTTGATTTCAAGGCAAATTTCCTTCACACTAGCCGCATCAATGGTAGTAGGCTCAAATGATAACAAATAATGTCTGATGTAACTATGTAAAGCACCAATATACTTTATTACAGTTTTGGGTGAATCAAGTGGAATGCCCAGATTCAATGCTTGTTTTAGAAACTCTTTTGTGAAGCTTTGGAAGCTTGTTCCTCGTTAGCATATACTCATGCAACTCACATCAACAAGAACTACTCTCATACCAAACTTGATACAATATCTTTTACTTCAAGAATGCATTTAGAATTACATATAACAAAGCATGTTAACCAAGTAAATTAAACCACATGAAAAGAAGCAGAAAAAGATAAGCAATCATGAGATCAAAGACACAATGATTTGATTAATGAGTTCACCCAATGTGGGCTATGTCTCTAGGCCTTGCTCAACAGTGGGGAGGCCTTATTTTATGAAGTGGCATAAGAGAAATCAATTATAAGCAACTTTACAAAAATGACCCTTATACCTCCAATCTAGATGATGGCCTAAAAATGGAGAGCTCATCCAAAGAAACATACGTCACCACTAGATTTGTGTCGTGAAATCATACAAAATCGACTATAAATTTGTTGAATTTTGTGAGTGGTACCTCTGGCCCTCTAAGGGAATCTTTTTGGCATCTAGCTTATTCCCCCACTCATGGTTCTGCTACTCCTCCTGCTCAGGGTTCTTCTGCTCCTCTGCTGGCCTCCTCTGGTCAAATGATTTGAGTGGCTCTTATATGCCTTTTCGGGCAAATAAAACAACGAAGGCTCATTGGTAGTGGGTGATATTAGGAGCGGGGAGGTTGGGGGTTTAAACTCCACCGACACCCCATATAGACTGGAGCATTTCTTTTTTACCGCTACATTTTGAAATTTGGAATTAATTACAGTTTTGCGGCCACCCGTTGGGGGTCGACCCATGTGGGTCGGGCAGGTTCAAACCCCACTGGCCTCGACAATAGTGACATATGGTAAGGGCGAGGTTAGCAGTGCGCGTGGCTCTGACCATTTTGTATTGTTTAACATTCATGTGGTCTGGGGGTTAGGCGAGTCTGTCGGGGGTGGCTTGCCCACCCCAATTAACATTCAATATAATAACAATTTTGTGGGGGTGGAAACCCGCCAACCCTATTTCTATATATATATATATATATATATATATATATATATATATATATATATATTTTTTATTTTTTATTTTTTATGTTTTATTTATTTTATTTTATTTATTTATTTACTTATTTATTTTTTATAATACTATAAACATTTTAAAATCATTGGAAAATAAGGGTCACTAGGAAAATTAAGTATGCGACAATTTTTCCCGTCCGGTGGCCGGATTCTGTGCGTCCGATTGCTACCAATTTGTCGCCTTGTTAACCATGCCACTTAGCCAAGTTCTGACCAAAAATTTGACCGACTATAACTTGGCCATACGAACTCAGATTTGAGTGGTGTTCGCACCGTTGGAATCATGGCAACAAGCACTACGATCTGGTCCTAGTTTCACTTCCATCTGATTAATTTGATTTTTGAGCTATTTTCAAGGCCACTTGTACTTCTGGATCCTCCTGGATCAAGCGAGCATGCCAAATTGATTTGGGAGACACATTATAGTCTGGTCGCAGAACACTTCGGTGTGGATAAAATTGTGTTCATACTACACAACTATTTTTATTGGCCAAAACTCTAACAAGATGTTGGAAAATATGTCAAATCTCGCACCGCCTCTACCATCGCCAAGCCAACCATCAATAAGAAAGGCCTCCACACTCCTCTGCCTAATGCCAAACCATGGGAATCTATCTCCATGGACTATATGTCGAGCCTTCCTTCTACCAAGCATGGTAATGATTGTGTATTTGGGTTCATGGACAAATTTTCTAAGATTGTTATAATTTCAAATTGAATAAGAGTATCACAATAGAGGAGACTACCAAACTCTTCTTTGAACGAGTATGTGTACATTTTGGAATCATGGAGGCCATTATACGAGATTGAGATAGCACGTTCCTTAGCACATTTTGGTCGAGCGTCTTGACTATTGGACATTAATCTCACTGAGTCGACCACATTCCATCCCTAGATTGATGGCCAAACAGAGGTCATTAATAAGATGATATTGAACATACTACGCATGTACAACTCCAAGAATCCATGAAATTAGGATGAGATCCTTCCTAATGTGCAACACAGTTATAACAGAGCTCTCCATAGCTCAATAAGTCACAGTCCTTTTCAAGTGGGTTTGGGTTTTCAACTATTGTATCTGATTGATGTTGCCATCCCTCATATGACTACACAAACAAAATCCACACATGTACAGTTCGAGAATAATAAAGCAACTCGGTTTATTGAATGCATTCAACACATTCGCTAGAAGGTGCACGACATCATTGATAAGTCCAACTCCAAGTACAAGCAGTGGCATGATTAACATCAGGTGTCGCACAATTTTCAGGCGAGCGATAAAGTTTGGTTGAATTTGCAGAAATAACGCCTTACCAGAGCCCATCGGAAGCTCAAACCAATTTGATATGGGCCTTACACCATCAACAAGGTTGTGGGAGATAATGCTTTTGATCTCAACATTTCCCCCATTCCTTGGCCTGCACCCACTGTTCAATGTGGAACGCCTTCGACCATACTTTCCACCATTATTGAACACATCATACATTACAGAACAACTCACACCAACAAAGCTAAACCCAGACTACATGGAACACACCACAACTGGTCAAATCATGGACATGCAGATCAAGAACACTTGCCAGCAGAATATCCAACTGTATCGGGTTGTCAAAGTTGTCCAACTCCTGCACAAAGGCAAGTGGATCACTAGGGACCAAGTTCAACAGAAATTTCCCCATCTCATGGAGGCACTCAACGCAATAGGGACCATATGATACTATATGAATATGTTGATTTAATTGTAAATTATGTTTTTTTCATATACGTGTTTAGCATAATATCATAATAATTTGGTCTAACTTCATATTAATCATAAATTTCATATTTTTACAAAATTTAAATATTTTCATGAGTTCATACTCATTATCTCATACTTGTATTCATTATACAACATTTTCATGTTAAAAATCAAAACCTAATGAAGGCATATTTCACATGCATGTCATCATCAATTGTGATGTGAAATTACATTGTCATATTTAACATTTATTGGCCTAACACGTGATTTAATTCAAACAAAATATCATTTTCATCTTATCCATATATTTTTAAATTTTCAATCTTAATTAAAGGATTATTTTCTTAGGCATCATCTTTTCCTCGCTAGTTTCATTGAAAAAAACCACACTTATTCATCAAATAAAAAATGAACCTTCACTTTTCATGTTTGTCATTATCTTATGTATGAATTCATTGTTAATCCATCATTTTTTTGTTATGTACCATAATATTCTTCATGTTATTCCTTTAAACAACAAAGTTTTCAAGCTTCAAGAGATCAATGATAAGGCATACATGGCTTGTAAAAAATCATACAACCATCTGGTTAATAACAACTTCCAAGGCAAATTCCCATGTGAATTCATTACTTAATTGCTTCACAAGTTATGCTACTTACATATCATAGCATTTTTTCATCATTGTTAGATGATTAAAGACAAATCCAATCTTTAAATTTCACATTTCACTTTGGCATTCACATCCAAATATTAATCATTACATAATCCAAGCAAAATTCACATCTACAACTGTTGATGGAAATTAATTCCCATGGCTAGGGTCAAAATAGATAACACGACAAGACTAAGAAACACTCACTTCAATCAAAGGCAAAAAATAAATCTTTAAGAACTATTGATTATGGTTTGATAACTTACTCGAAACTCTAAAGGTTGGAGGAGATCCACTATTCAAATCTTCTTGCTCCGATATTTTCCTCGAAAATTTGAACTAAAAAAGAAACAAAAATAGGTAACAATGACATATTTAAAAAAAAATAAAAATATATATATATATATATATATATATAAGTGCTCTTAGTGATAGAAATAAAGAAAACAACATGGGGGGGGGGGGGGGATGGAGTGGGAGGGGCGCTTTTAAACCTCAAAGAAAATATTGAATTAAAGTTCGCTTGGGGACTCGGCAAAGCCACGAACAATCAAGTCAAAGCGCTCTCTCTTTGTCAAGGCTTGAAAATCAATGTCTCCAAGGGAATCAAGAATTTGATAATTTTTGGCGATCCAACGGTGATTATATAAAAATGTTTGTCTTACCAAAAATGATAACCTCATTGAGTCTGAAACCTCTCCAACACTCATGAGGATAGTGTATCACTTTAGAAAATTTGAAAAAATCAAAATTTTCCATGTTAAAGGAGCCAACAACCAATTGGCAGACACTCAAGCCAACATTGGAGCGAAGTTAGAGCAAGGAAGAATTAATAACATAAGTGATATATGTCATATCCCATAAAGTTTTTATACAATCCCTTTGGAGTACAACTGGAGTACGAGACCTCATAATAATATGCAAGCAATAAACATTGACATCATTCTGAGGATTCAATGGAGAGAATCGGGAGAGGGGAAGGTTGGTTGGAAGTTAATGCACGGGTGGTAGTGCAGTAGAAAGGTGGCCATGAACAACGACAAGTGGGCATTTTTCCCTTGGCTGTTCTATTGGTTAATAAATATGATTTCAGTCAAGGGCGTGTATGGTAACATCACATTTCGAGTCAAGCAGGATTTGGCGGTGATGGAGAGGGAGGAAAGTGGCTTCGCAATGTTGCATAGACGATATTCATTTATGGTTGATAAGATGGAAAGGAATGTCAGGAAGGAACAGGTGATTATTTATAGTTGCTAGTTGAGGCAAATTAACCATCGAATACCTCTGGTGCAGGGGATAATAGACAGGAAAATGGCCTCAACGAACAAAAGAAGTGGCACTAACGGGACGAAATCTAGGTGTAGTGGGAGTATAGGGGATATAGTTGATAGTTCCTATAAGAAAGTTGTCAAGGGAATTATGAAGGAAATTAATGAAAATATGGTTGTCGTGTATACTCAATTGTATGGTATTGGAAAGGATATGGAGGCGCTTCAAAAATACATGGAACTTGTGAGTACAGTTGTTGTGAACTTTAGACATAAGGTGGAGAACATTGAATTTTATGTGGAGACATCCACCATGGGCGTGCTAAAAGAAGTTCAGTATTGACGATGGCTCTGCTCCTCCAACAGAGGGTTATGCTAGCGCTGCAATCTGTAGCATGTATCCTGGAGCAGGCAGAAATGAGGAACCAGGTATTCTTGTTGAAGAGGCACTATGAGAATCCAATCCCGGAAGTCGCAATTAGTATTTATCTTTTATCTTTTTAAATCTATGTTTTGTCGAACAATAGTGTATTGTGGAGTTTTTTGGAAGATTTACAGTATGAAATATGTAAAGAGTATATATGTGAAATAGATAGGTAGAAATAGGGTCTCTCTACTTGTTAATATGTTGAACAATTATGAGACTAAGCTTTCCATGACTGTAAGGGACTTGGCCCATTTCCAAATTTATTAATGAAAATTGCTACTCGTTTTATTGAAGAAAAAAAATCAAGAATAAAATTCATCATCAAAAAATATATATATTAAAAATCCATTGAATTGGGATCGGTGAAATGAGTTCCTTATTGATAAATTAAACATTGATATAGGGCTCTAAAATACCTAGTTCCTTGTTGTAGGCACTACTTGGAAATGCCCTTTGTATTCCTCTAACCTAGGCCATTGAGATATCCTTTATGGTGTCTTCCTCTTCAACACAAGGATAATGAAAGAGAAGGAGACTCTTTCCAATGCTACAAGAGTGACAAAAAGACAAGGAAATACGGGTTTCCAAAAGGAAATATTACTTAAAAACTCAGGGGATTGTATACATGTGGACAAGAAATCAAATTTCCAGTATAAGGGTGCGCCCCACATTTTTTTTCCCATGGCATCATTAAATACTCATCTAAGGTATTTTGGGTCATTAGGGATGGGTTACAAGAGGAAAAATCTCAGTGAAATGCATAAACCCCACCCCAAAACACATCATCATGCACACATTTATTTATTTATTTAGTGCAATTGAAGGTATGTTAGTTGATTTAAGAAGACTAGCATATGTATGTACTTTTCTTGAGCAGTAGTTGCATATGTATGCTTTATGCCATAATAAAAGGTGTGTATGTGAAATCAAATTTTATTTTTTGGAGATTTATTTAAATGGAAAGTGTTTGCAAGAGGAAGGGGATCATATCATCAGGCTGAATCATGCATCTTAGAGTGATTGTGGTCACAAATACTATAACAACATCTCAAGAGAAACATTACCACTCATGGTCAAATTCTTATTGCTAATCATAATTATCAATATAATTATAAGACATAATTTATGCCTAAACAAATAGAGTTTCACATATTTCCTCATCCAAAAACCTTTATTTATTATGATCCTTGCCCCAAGTTCTAAGGTCATATTTTTTACTTACATTACTTTTCCTAAGGATTAATTCCCTCAATAAAACAAGTAAACTGTTTTTTTTAATAAGACATTACCAATTTCTAAGTTCCTTCAAACATTTTTTCATGATTCATTCATTCGTATCAATAAATGGTTTAATCGTAACAAGTTATCTAATATGGTAATTTATGATGCATTCACTTACAAATCCTTTCAAGAGTGACATAGTCTTTCGAGTGATCATATTTAAATCAAAATCCCATAGCTATTTCTTTCATAGTGACACATTACTTTCTTATTTTTCATGTAGTTCATACATAGCTATACATAACCTATAACTTACGAATTTTTTTGGGTTAATCAACTAAAACAACATTGTTACATCTCCTCACATATGTAATTGACCACTTTTGGTTACTTTCTCATGTATACCAAAAATAACACATATCTAATAGTGTTATGTAAAATAATATTACATATACGAAACTTGTTTTGCATGACTAATGAACTTATTGCTACTAACAAAACCCTCAATATGTCCCCAAGATTGTCCTAATTTCACAACAAGGTAAAAAAATTACACAATACCAAGATATTTGCCATCCTTGATTGAATATTGATCAATTGTAGTAGTTTTATTTTATGCTTTCACCCTCATCACGTTGTCATCATCTTGCCATAACTAAATACTTCAATTATAAGTCCATGATCACAAAATCTAATATTTTTATTTTACTCCACATAGTGAGTCCATAGACCCATCCAATGTGCTCTTGTTTGAAAACTTAATCCCTTATGGGAAACTACCCGCCTTCCCACAGTTAGTCATACATAACCTTTGTTACATATGAATAAAATAATTGACATACCACTACCAAAATTAATAATAAAGTGTAAGAATATAAACTCTTAAACCTTTGTGCCACATCTTAACTTGTTATTACACACAATTTGAACATATACCGTAATATTTTCACCTCAACTTCAAAATGCATATACCAATACACACGCACTTGTCAAGTTTAAAGATCTTAAACCTAGAATTGTGTCTACAAGACTTTGCCTTTACCCCTTAATTATGAGTACCTTTATTTAGTTATTGATCCATAAACTATCATTGATATTCCACTAGACAATTCATCACAAAATATCTCACAAAATTATGCTTAAAACCGAAAAATACACTACAACAGTTAATTTCTCCTTAGATTTATGGATTTGTTGGTTATAGTGTTATGCTTATGCATGCAATAAACCAAATATGCATAAAATAGAGAATAGTAAAATAATACTCACAAACCATAACTTAACACAATATGTAATATGGGAAACCCTTTTGGAAGAAAACCTAGTTGGAAGGTGAGGTCGCTCTACTCTCTTTCTCTGAATGGAAATGGAGGCAAGCACAAATAAGTGAGATCTGTGGCCCATGCGTTGCTACAATGTAGAAACCCTATCTATTTTATATATCCCTACCCACTCTTGACTACTTTAATCATTTATGGAACAAAATCCACTTGAATATATTGGAACCCCTTTTCCTCCTTGTGGCTCAGTTATAATGCACCCTAATAGGCTATCAATGGTTAATTTAACTCCTTCAACTCTTATGTAGAGTTACAATATGAACTCTTCTAGAGTATTGTTCATCATGATCACGTGTCTAACCCCTTTTCCATCGAGAATGGGGTCTAACATGGCATCCTCTCGAAACATGGTGGTTAAAACAGGAAGGTCAACATTTGGATGGCATAACTTTTGCATAGACTATGATTGAGGGGATACGTGTGCCACTAGAAAGGTATTTGAGTCTATAATAGTACTAGGGGGTGTGTTTCTCAAGAGGTAAAGTTTAACTCCCTAAAAATGTTGTTTGATGCCTTAAACTGCTTCCAAAATGTTTCATATCCCAATTTCCAAATTAGGACCCACTGGGAAGAATAGCCTTGTAAGATTATTCCTCCACTTTTTCCATTATAAAATCATCAATGTGGAATAAAAATAATATAATGATCCAATCCAGATCCAACCTCCCCATTTTGGGAGGTTTTGGCCCCTGAATGCTTCTACTGAATGAGGTGAGGAAATTTTTTGTCCACCTTCTCTCATGTGTCCATTTAGCTTTGTTGAGAAGTTTTTATTTGAACCTAAATTGTAAAAGATCATGCTACCCCTATATTTTAGACATCTTCTACAAAATTATATCCTCTCTCAACCCTTCTTGAGCATTTGGTGCCAAATCCCCTACAAAAGGTAGTATTTGTTCCACTTCTTGATCTAGCATGGAAGGCTCATAAAGTTTCAGATTCTCTACATTCACCATTGAGTAAATGCACATGTATGGGGGTAGAATAAGTCTATGGGCATTATCTCCCACATTCTCTAGTATCTCAAAGGAACCATGTTATAGAGCCTTTATTTTCTTACCAAGGACCTATAGCCTCTCCTTGTCCAATTGTAACCATACTTTGTCTCCTGCCTTGAATAACTTCTCTATCTTGTGTTAATCATGCCTGACCTTGTATTTTTCTTATGAATTTTGTAATGTCTTTATACCTATAGATGGATTTTTCCATTCTTCTCCACAATCTTTTCTTCCCTTAAGGATCCCCTGTAACATCCTCCCTCACTCCTCCTTACTACTCATATGCAATATCTAATGGTGAAGGTGGAAAATATACAAAACAAGCTTCAAATGGGGATTTACCAAGAGAAGTGTTGAATTTTCTATTATAAGTATGTTGTGTGTGTGTGTGTGTGTGTGTCTATATATATATATATATATATATATCAATTATTTATCCCAAGTATTCAAATATTTCTGATTATAACCCCTCAAAAGTTGCACCGAAGTCATGTTAACTATTTATGTTTTCTTGTATGTCTATGGATGGAATTTGGTATATCTCTTCAAATTCATATCTATCTTCTCCCACAATGTAGTAAAAAATGAACTTACAAATCTCATGTCGCTACCTGAAATGATTCCCCCATGTATCCCAAAGTGCACCCAAACCTATCCAAAGAATAGTTTTACTACTTTTTTCCTACTGATGATATTTTTACAGGGCATTAGAATGCACATCTTGTTGAACCTATCAACTACCATGAATAGGTTATCATATCCGCTTGTGGTTGCTAATAAACCTCCCACAAATTCCATGGAAATTGTTTCCCAATGATGTGGTTATAGGCAAGGGATGATATAGACCTCATTTCTTGTTACTAGGCTTGTTGGTACAACAAAGCATGCATCCTCTTATGAACCTATCTACCTTTACTTACATCCGGGGCCAATACACATACCTTTGCAGGTTGGCCACTAACTTCCCTATATTGAAATACCTTGCAAACTTGGAGATGTAAGCCTCTCTGATTAACTACCGTTTGATCACCTTTAGGAACACATAACTTATATAACTTGTAGACTAACCATACTGGAGATGTTAGTAAATCGTGTTATCACCATTGTGCACATGACTTTGGTTGTGCAACTATTGAAATAATTCCTTGAAGCCATCATCCTTTGTTTATGCCTCTATATATACATCATGGGTGAACGGATCCATGTGCACAAAAGTTTCCAAAGTATTGATATTTGATGTGGGTGACATTGAAATCGTACTATCCAAATTGTTTTTGTTTCTCTTCTTATAATTGATCACTAAATGAATTTTTTGGAGAAATCCCGCCCACTTGTAATTTTTGCTCTATTATAGCTTACTCTAGTCTTGTAGGTACTATATTGGTTAGTGATCTATGGAATATTGTCTACTTTTTCTTCATACAGTGTTTCCACTTCTTTGTTTCTTGCACCAGGGGATAGAGCTCCTTGTCGTAGGTAGGGTAGTTATGAATTTCCCCGTGAAATAATTTAGAATAGTTGCATATAGGTCGTCCTCCCTGCATCAAGACCGCTCTCATGGAATACCCACTCTCATTTGTCTCCACTTCAAAGGGTTTTTGCAAGTTTGGTAATGCAAGAACTGGTGGTTGATTCATATTCTTCTTTAACTCCTCAAATGTTTGTTTCTAACCCTTTTCCCACTAGAAACTTTTATGAATCATTGTTAGGGCATGGAGTGGTGTTGATACTACTGAAAAAGAGGCTATGAATTTCCTTAGGTACAATTTTTCCCCAATGAAAATATTAACCTCATAAACATTAGTAGGTGCCACCGATTCATGATGGCCTCTATTTTGGCATGATCTATCTTCAGGTCTCCTCCACCTATCACAAACCCCATATACCCCAAAATTTTCTATGCAAACTCACACTTCTTGAGATTTGTGAGTAGAGAGTGCTTCTTTAATATCTCTAGAACCTGCATCAAATGTGAGAAGTGCTCCTCCTACCTAGCATTGTATACCAGTATATCATCTAAATAAACAATAATAAATGAATCTATAAAAGGGTGAAGTATATCATGCATTGACCTCATAAACGTAGTTGGTGCATTCCATAGGCCAAATGGCATGACTAACCACTCATAAAAACCTTGCCTAGTTTTGAAGGTGGTCTTCCAAGTATCTTCTTATTCGACCTGAACCTGGTGATATCATATCTTTAAGTCTAGTTTTGTTAAGAACTTTTCTTGTTGTAATTGATCCAACAAATCATCCATGTTGGTCCAGGGTACCTATTCTTGAGTGTGTTTTTTTTAATGCCCTATAATCAATACACTTCTGCCAAGTCCCTTCCTTTTTTGGCACAATGATGATGGGTGACCCATATGGTGAGGTACTTGGTCGAATGACATATTATTTTAGTATTTTTTGCAACTAATTCTTCACCTCACTTGCTTATATAACAAACTACATGTACAACCCAATGTTTAGTAATGGGGAGATTATCAATAACTGGATCTTATGATCCACTTCACTCTTGGACGGTAGCCCTTTAGTCTCTTAGAAAACACTCTTTTATGTATGTAACAACTCTTCCTACTGTTTTTTTTGTTTCTTAATACACCTCTCCAAGGATTACATTACTCTTATTGACTCTTCTACATACTGATTTTCTATTAAAAACAACAAAACATGCTTCTTTCTAGAACTGGTCAGTTTCTTGGCTTAGATGCCATGTACTAATGAAATTTTAGACATGCTATTGTGAGCATTGGTGCTAATATATTTTCCATCCTTCATGAAGTAGTATTGGTTGGATCTTCCCATGAAGATTGCATCTTTAATGTGCATATAGAGACTTCCAAACACCACTCCACATACACCAAGGGAAATTGCATCTAGTTATACTTCATCAATAAAACCAACACTCACAACAAATGTAATTTTCCATTGTTTGTTTAACTTTATGTTTCCATCCTTGTTTACCCATGCTAATGGATATGGGCTTGAATGATCATGAAATTCCAATCCCAATTTATCGAATAGCTCTGCCACAATGAGATTCACATGTGATCCTAAGTTGAACAACACATTAATATTTGTCTTCTTAACATGCATATTTATATGGAAGAGTCTAGTAATTTTATTATATTCTTGTTGTTAAAGGCTACTCATAATAACCTCCTTTTGCATTGATGTACATACAATCTTCTCATCCATGTTCGAACTACTTTCCACATCGTTTCTCAAACAAGTGGCCATGAGATTTTTCTTCTCAACATCCTTCTTTTTTTCTTTGGTTTGAGCTCTAGACACAACTTCCAACGCTTATCCTCTATATGATCATCAATGTTATAGTGGTTGCAGTATTACTGGGATATTTTCATTGGTGTGTTGTGGCTACTTTATTTTTGTATTTCCCCCCTTTCCACTTCTTCTTCTCTTCCTTGGAAGCTTCATAATGCTCTTTATGCTTCAACCTGTTTGATTTTCCTTTGTTTTGACCTATGTTCTCTAGGTACCATGCACACAAGCCCTTCCCACTCATATGGACTTCAAAAACATCACTTGATTTTAAATATGGCTATGTAGACCCCCTAAATACTTGAGGAGTATGTCTAGGTTATTTTGGGAGATACCCAACATTATGGCCATATTTTTAAACTTTCTAGTGTACTCCTATACATTTTGTCCTTGTCTAAAGTAATGGCATTGGATCCATTGGCCCCATACATACCCGATAGGGTAAATTTTTTAATTTATGAAAGTTTTGGAATCCTCCCACTTCATCACAAGAGGATCTCCCTCCAACCACAGTGTCCATGTGTGGTGTTGCCACTATGTAAGAGTATGGCCCTCTAATTACAATTGAGAAAATGAAATATTTTGTTCTTCCTCTATATGATGAACATTAAGATAAACTTCTGATTTCTGCAAATAATGATTTAAATACATATCATTAATCTCACCTTGATATAGCTTGATGTCAACCTTCGCTTCCATTTTGAATAGAGGTTTTGAATGGTTCATGACATTTGAATTAGGTTGATCATATTCTAGTACTTTCTTAGACTCTCTCTGTGGTTCTTTTTGATCTTTTGATTTCCCGTTCGATCTGTTCTTCACATTATACCCTATGTTTTCTCTGAATAGATTAAGCTTATTTTTCAAGGCTTCCGTGAGAAGGTTCACATTATATTTTATACATGCAACTTGTGCTTCTAGCCGTGTAAACCTCTCTTGTTCAATATCTTGAGGCTTATTCATAGATTTGTCAGACAAGACTAGGGTTTTGTGTCTTTTAGCTTAACTGATATGGATCCTTTGCAGCTCCCCACAATATACCCAAATAAACCTACTCCGATACTAATCTGATCTGTAAATTGTCGTGGATATTCCACTAGACAATTCATCACAGTAAATTTGATAAAATTATGCTTAAAATCTAAAATATGCCTTATGATGGTTAATTTCTTCTTAAATTATTGATTCGTTAGTTATTATGTGATGTTTATTCATGCAATAGATAAAAAATGTAGATAATAGAGAAAAATGAAATAAAAATCACAAACCACAAATTAACACAAGATATAATTTGGGACACCCTTTAGGGAGAAAACCCAACTGGAAGGTGAGACTGCTTTCTCTCTTCTTTTGAATGGAAATCGATGCAAGTATAAAGAAGTGAAGCTTGTGGTCCATGGGCTGCTATAGTGCACAAAACCTCTATGTTTTCTTTTTCCCTATCCACTCTCAGCTGCTATACTTATCTATGGAACAAAATGCACTCAAATATAATAGAACCCCTTTTCGTCCTACTGGTCCGATTATAATATAGTTTGACAACCTTCCAATGGTTAAGTATGACTCCTTCAACTCTCGAATAGAGTTACAATATCGATTATTATAGAATTTTATTCATCATTATCACGTGGATAGCCCCTTTTACATGAACAATGGGGGATTATGTGAAATCCTCTCAAAACACGGTGGTCAAAACAGGAAGGTCAACTTTTGGGTGGCATAAATTTTGCATACGAACTTCGATTGAGGTAATTTTTGTGTTGTTGGAAAGGAATATATGTGTAGAATAATTATAGGTAGTGCATTCTTAGGAGATAAAGTTTTACCCCCTAAAAAAATCCAGTTGATTCCTCAAACTACTTCCATAAGGTTTCGTGCCCCTATTTTCCAAACTAGGGCCCGCTTGTAAAAAACGTTTTGTGAGTTGATTCCTCCAATTTTTCCATTCCGAAAGCATCAAAATGGAAGGAAAATAGTATAATGATCCAATATGGATTAATTATTTTCTAAAAATGCCAAATATTAACCACATTGGATAGACTTGTATTTATTTATTTATTGTAGAAAAATTATAATTTCATTAAAATGAAATTACATTCCTCATGATGCTATCTTAGAATTTCAAGTTCCTCAAGGAACCTTGTGTCCAAACATCCTAAAAAAATCATGTTTTTGACAATAATTGTACCCAAAATGTTTCATAACCTATCCTCCTTATTGCTCATTTTACAGTAGACATCGTATTCTCACACTCTTGGCCTTTTAAATGATCGATATTTTTCAAAAAAATTATTGTCCAAGCAATACATCATATTCATAAAAAATGTGCCTCCTATCCATCATTGGATTGTACATGTTTTCATCTAAAATTATATAAACAACATCATGTGCACTCCACTAGAAAGAATGATGAAGATATTTAGTATTTCTTGCATCCACCTCCTCATTAATATGACATTGACCAATGTCCATTAGAAGCCCTTATTTTGATAGTCAACTTGCTATCATATTCCTTTTGTAAAAAAACATAATGATGTGAAAGTACATTAAAAATTGAAGTGAAGTTATGTATTTCTTCAAATACAATATTCCATATAAAGTTGTCCAATGTGTGTTTATATCTTGCTTCCACTTGGTCAACACTTCATAATCCCCTCAAAAAATTGAATTTTTGGAGCCCCCTTGTTAGCTACAATCATAAGAACTAACTTTCATTCCATTAACTCATAAAATTTATTTGTTCCCTTGCTTAATTCAAATTCAAATTTTATTATATGATATTACTCAAGATAGATAATCCCCTCTAGTTCTAAGATAAAATATCCCCAAGTCATTGTCTTCTCAAATTTTTCCATTATATTTTGTCTAGGAGGATCTTCAATCTTTTTATGCTTAAATATATTATTAATACTAATGCTCTAAGAGCATTGAATTGGAGGTATGTATCTATCTTCAAATAAAATTTAATTACTTCCAAGGATGGGGATCCATAACCTTTAGTTATAGTCACTCGGGGTTTTATTGGAGATAAATGACCAATCTATTTACTAATACGATTTTTTTTTGCTTATTCTAATGCTTTCTCCACCCATAAAGCTTACCCTATCTCATCTATGATGAGTAACCTTCTTTACCCTATTTTCCTTTTGATTCTCAAATATCCCCAAATCCTCTTTTCTAACCATAGAACTCCACTCAAATCTTCACAGTTTGGTTGTTGATTGATAAAACTCAAATCTTAATTCTCATTCTCTATGTATATGTTGGGGCCTTTGTTTTGGGAAAGAACAGTTTTGAGTTGCGGAGAAAGAACAGTTTTGAGTTGGCGGAATGCAATCAAGGTAGATAGGGAGCTGTCACGGTTGCGGAAAGCCGGAAGATAGGTGGCAAAACATTAGCAGAGAACAATGCAAATGGAAAATATGGAAGACAAGAACAATCAGTAGAACTCCCACTGATAAAGAAGAAGCAGAAAGCAACGGAGCAAGAAAAAAAGGATGGATTGACAGTCACACTAGCAAAGGAACAAATAGGTAGTTAGTCAACGGAGGAGGAGTTAGTTATTAAGTGTGGCAAGAGGTTGATAGGAAGAGCAGAGCCTTAGGAGAGCTCTGTGAGAACTCCGTTGTACTGAATTAAACTGTAATAGACTCTGCAGAGTAGATGTATGTTGTTATGTTATTGAAAATGAAATCTGGTTGTTGTTGTGTGTAATGTTGCGAGTTGATTGATGGTTATTTTCTTACGATGAATGTATGCTTAAATTAATTTTTAATTCAACCTTCTGAACATGCTTTGATGAGTGATAGTTTCTCCATAGAGTTGATATATTATTGTTGCTTCCAAGTTTCCATAGGTTTTTCTCTATGGTTTCATTTGCCTTCTACTTGATCTAGCTTCTTATCTTAATAAGGTTGCGGCATGCCTTGGGTGAGACACCCTACTCTCTGGAGCAGGGTGAAAATTTCAGCGTTGTGCTAGACTACTGCGGAAACCTTGTTGGCCTCAAACCTGAACCTGGCTCTTGCCCAGAGACCTCCTTTTTTGCTAACAAATGGTTCCGTTGCTGGCACCTAAAAACTCATTTAGGAGTTAGATCATGGTATCATGGATCTCCAAGAGGGAACTACGAAGCTGGTGGTATAATCACTTAAGACAATTCATATCGCAACAAGCACAGCTTTGACAACAGAGGGAAAAAATTGTCAAAGATCGGGTCCTGTTTTCCGAATATGCGAGTGACCTGTATGAAATTTTTTGGGGAAAGTTTCCCGAAGAGCTTTATAATTGGTTGCAGAGACTTAAAATCAAGTCACTTCTAGGAGGATCGCGTAGATTTTGTCACAAGTGGATGCACACGGATCTAGTAGCACTCCATCGGTTAGGTATCGATCTAACCCGAGTAGTATATTTTTGGGTACAATCTACCTTAGAAGGATACATTGTGGAATTAGCAGCCGAGTGTTACCAATCTTTTACAAAATCCGAAGACATATTTAGATCCGAATTGCGGGGAGAACTGTTGAAGGAAATCCTGTTGTGGATCAAATCATTAATGGTGGACGAGGGTTTGATGTCCTTTCAAAGCTCTGAGATGGAGACTTAAACCTCCAGTATTGGGGGAAGGAACTGAGGGAAAGATGCTATGAGTAATTAAGAAGGGGGAATAGGGATATCGATGCCAGAAACTCCAGTATACTAACAGAGCGACGAGCACATTGGAGGGCGCACATTGCTGAGAAGTGGCGGGAAAGGGCGACGAAAGAGTTTGAAAAGCAGGAGAGTAATCGACAGGACAAGGAAAAAGCGCCGCATATGACAAAGGAAAGGGAAGGTTAGATGGGATCCCAAGGAATGGGAGAGACCATTAAGGAAGTTATGCAAGTGTATAGGAGCCCATCCCAAAGAGAAAAGGGAGAAAAGTGCAATGAGGAGGACACACGCCCCGAAAAGATGTCCGGTGTGGAGCTACATGTTGTAATGGAGCAACTATTCTGAGAGAGTTCGGCACCCATAATGCAAGGTAATCCTATTCCCTGAGTTTCAAGTAGCACTAGTCTCGACCTTCCCCTAGTACTCTATCATCCACCTGACAAATTTTGTTTCAAGTTACGGGAGTTTAGCAAGTTGAGTAGTGTTAAATCTATAGTACAAAGATCTCCTAGCCATAGTGTTGGTAGTACAATCTCTCAACCAGGAAGTAGAGGTTTTATTTTAGTACCACCCACACAAGGAAAGATGGTGGAGTGTTCACCCGATACCCAGAATTCTTCGGGAAAGGTAACAATGATGTGGAGCAACACTGGTATCTCTACGAAGCAATTTGGAGAGCTCGACAGACACCAGATGCAGTCAAGTTGATTGAATTCCAGACCACTCTAAGAGAAAGAGCTCTTCGTTGGTTCATTAAATGGCCAGAAGCTCATCCAAACGCAACAATAGATGATGTGAAGAAAGAATTTGTCCAAGAATTTAAATTGCCTTAGACAAATTAGCAGGGATTGTCTGAGTTGTGGGAGATCAAACAGCAGGAGGGAGAAACAGCCTGGGACCTGATGAGAAGATTCAAAGATGCGATTTGGAAGCTAAGTTACCAAATTGATCCAAATCACCAACTAGATTGGTTTATTAAAGCACTCCTCCTGTTGACAAGGACCCCATTGACGCAATAGAAGATTGATACCCTTCATGATGCCCTTGAACAAGCCATGAAAATAGAAGCTCTAGTGGGGTACCCATAGGAGTTCAGAGGAGGAGCAGCAGTACAGAATCCTTCCATACTAGGGCTACAACATCAAATAGAAAATTTAACGGAGAAGTTGAAATAAATTCAGCTGATATGACCTGCAAGGCCCAACGTGTGGTGCACCCATTGCGTGATGGAAGGGCACGTTGCCATCGAATGTACGAGGTTGCAAGGACCAAATGCGAGAAATTCAACAACATGAACACAGGGGGCTCCTCCAGTCGAGGGAGTTGTGTAGATAAATACCCAAGGACTATACCAACCACAACCCCACTTTCCAGGGTTCCCCACTCAACAAAATCAGACAGCAACCAACTACTGTGAAATATGCAAAGGTATTGGTCATCCTCCACGACTATGTCCAATTTTTCAAAAATAATCTAATGTTCCAAACAATATATACTGTGAATTTTGCACTTCTACAATGCATAATACAAAGCAATGTAGATCCCTCGATGTACTAGCAAAACGACTTGACAGACCGTCTTATAGAGTGAATGAAATTACAAGGGGCCGAGGAGGAGGAATGAGAGGTGGTAGAACCAGAGGAAGAGGACCAGTAAGGTGCTATAACTGTGATCAATAAGGGCACGTAACAAGAGAATGTCTGCTACCCAGGAGACCATGGTGCTCTCAATGCAGAGTTAACGCACATGCAACTGAAGACTATCCAGAGTTGATTAAGAGGTGGGAGGAAAGAGCCAGACAAAGAGGAGCTAATATGGTTAATGCAGAACCGAGAATATTAGAAGCTCATACCATGCAAAGCGTAGATATATTAACACACGGAGGGAAGAAAACATGGGAGGATGTGTGGGACATGGACCCGGTAAAGCTGCTCAAGCCTGCATCTCCAAAGAATGCTTTTAGCCCGGATAAACAGAAGTAATATTTTAAGGAGGCGGTGGAAACATTTTCCCAGATAGGGAGGCAGAGAAGTATCGAAATTCCACAGCCAACCTTCAAAAAAGAGAAGGAAAATAATACAAGTACATTGATTGAGGAATGGTTCTGATTGTTCCTAAAAATTGTAACCAATGCACCGATGCTGGAACAACTAAATAAAAATCTAGAGTTGGTGGTGCAAGAAAATGCAAAACCTAGAGACTCAAGAAATTCAATGGAAAAGTACATAAGAAGGATAAAAATAAACAAGAGAAGAAATGGAAAGGAATTTTGTGTGAATACCCAGGTCACGGGATTTCAAATCAAAGATACAATTCTTGATCTCGGATCAGATGTCAACATTCTACCTCGAAAGACGTGGGAAGCACTGGGGAGACCAAAGTTGACACACTCACCAATACAACTCCAAATGGGAAATCAGTACTATATTTTACCCATAGGAAGGCTCGAAGAAGTCAAATTTGATGTCGCAGGAGTTAAAACATATACAGATTTTGGAGTAATAGAAATCATGGGGGACAAGGATCCCTATCCTACTTTACTATGGATAGATTGAGCCTTCGAGAATTATACAATGATTGATTTAAAAGAGGAATTAATGATATTCGAAGACGGGGAAGTCAGGGTAATTCATCCATTTGACCCATATCAAGGACCTCGATACACAGAAACTATTTACAACAAAGAGGACGTCGAACTTCTAGATCAACTCTACTAGATGACGGCAAGAAAGAGAGAAGATTATATCGATCCAATAGAGGGAGGGACCGTAAGTTGGAGAAGTGTTCAAAGTTTTGATTTGGGATCAGAAATAGCATGGGATGATTGGAAATAGGGAGGATATGAAACCAACACTAGAAGATGTGCTAACATTCGGGGAGTCAAATAGATTGGTACCGATGCAAGGGGATATCTGACTCTTTCAAATATGCATGTTGTAAATACATTTATTACAAAAGTGGAAGAAAAGGTACCAATAGAACATTGAATCCCTCTTATGGATGTAGCACTGTAATCCACATTAGCAAGGTGGTGGGTCAACCATTGCAACTCTCTTCCGCAATGGGAAGATGTTGCAATAGCACTAAGAACTAGATTCCATGAAGATTTAGGACCACAATTCATCGAGAAGCACCAAGGGGATTCTGACCCCATAGAGAATTTAAAGAATTGTGAGTATAACTGGAAGAAAGCAGGGTATCCAGAATATTTGTGTATGCACAACTTCATACATTCACTGGACACCATTCCACAGGCCTGGTATTTGACAAAGGAGAACAAGAGAGGAATTGGTATCTGGGGAGTAGTTGCGGAAAGGTTCACACAATGTTTTTATTTCAAGGGAGATATAGAACCAGTTACAGATGCCCTCCAAGCCATCAAAAGAGTATTATTATTTCCAGAGCTTCAGGAAGATGAAGAACTACTATTATCAAAACATAAAATTAAAGAATCAGTAGCATGTAAAAGGGTAGATCGTGAGATGGACGATGATGATTTAGAGAATCTCCAACATCTATAATTTGAAAAGAAAGAAGGGGAGCGGGAAGTACAGGAAGAACCAAATACAGAAGGCCTACACCTGTTACCCTTGAAGACAAAGAAGTTGAATATTGGAAGCATGGAGAAACCCAAAATTGCATCTATCAGAGATTATTGGGATACAGAAATAACAAAGGAAATCTTTGACCTATTACAAGAATATGAAGATTTATTCCCATCTTCAGTAGCAGAACTCAAGGGGATTAAAGGATACATGGGAGAAATGTGCATAGTCTTAAAACCAGATGCAAGACCGATAAAACATAGGCCTTACCGCCTGAATCCAAGAGTAAAGGAAAAAGTTAAAGCCGAGATAGATAAAATGCTGAAGGCAGGCCTTATTTTTCCAGTTGAGGAAGCATAATGGTTCAGTCCCATTATAATACAAAGCAAAAATAAGAAATCAGAGATTAGAGTGTGTGTATTATATATAAGTCTCAACAATGCATGCATTCATGATCCATTTCCTACCCCATTTAGAGATGAGGTTCTCGACAATGCAACAGGAAACGAAGCTTATTCATTCACAGATGGATTTTCCGGATATCATTAGGTGAGAATATTGGAAGAAGACAAAAAGAATACCACTTTCACAACCGAGTGGGGATCATTTTCATACCATGTCATGCCTTTTGGACTAAAAAATGCACCAACGGTATTTTCTTGGATAGTGATAGTAGCATTCAGAGACTATATCCATAAGTTCCTAGAGGTATATATGGATGATTGGATAGTTTACAGTTTACTGAAGAATCATGCACCTCTACTCAGAATAATTTTTGATAGATGCAGACAACTCCAAATCTCCCTCAACCTTAATAAATGCATCTTTGCAGTACCTTTTGGGACACTTCTGGGACATGTCGTTTGTAAGCAGGGTGTTTGTGTGGACCCAACAAAGGTAGTGGTCATTGTTAATATAGAAGCACCAGAAACAGTAAAACAGTTGAGGTCGCTACTCGGGCATACAAGGTACTATAGAAGGTTCATCCGCAACTATGCAAAGATTACAGCTCCATTGGAAAAATTGTTGCGGAAGTCAGAGAAATTTATGTGGAGCGACGTGTTATCACCAAAATCGTACCTGATTGGCTACTGATCAGAAAACTTCAGTGTAACTATTTCAAACCAATATTTTGACTGAGGCTTAGCCTCCTCAGCCTGAGAGGGATCTCTCAAGGGTTAATGATATGGAATAAAGATATAGATAGATGGCTAACTATATGAATTAAATATTGATTTTGTATATTTGCAGGTTGAGAAGATGAAGGCTAATACTACCATTGGGCTTATGGAGTTAACAAATCAGTAGGTTCAGTGGCAAGGTTTCTTGACATGGATGCTGAGGAAAATAGGGGTCTTAAACAAAGACAATTCACTCAAGAACATAGGTCAACACAATAATTTCATTACTAAAGGAAGTCAGAGCATAGAGTTATGAATTCTGAGTAATAGTAATGAAATCTACTGCTAGTGGTTCAAAGGCAATTCACTCATAAAACACAGAAAAACACAGTCAGCTCATTACTAAAGGAAGTCAGAGCATAGGGTTATGAGTTATGAGCAATAGAAATGAGATCTAATTCAAGTAGTTTAAACATAACAGGTAGATCAATAAAGCATTAAAACCCCATGAGAATCTCAGGTCTGTCAAGAAGAAAACCTCTCTGCATTACTGATCACAGTCAATTACATAAAGCAATAGCTTTTGTCAAAAAGTCTCCAACCCTTTTCTAATTCGACCCTTTGATATTTTATAGATCATTTACATCATGAGATAAGCTTTTCATCAGCTAGATACCTCGAATTCCTACCTATGACACCTATCCTAACCATTGGACATGGTATTTATTACATAAGACAACTGCAAGCCTAAAACAGAGTCCTATTACAAATAGGACTAAAACCCTTTAAATATGTTCCTAACAACCTTATCTAATAATTATTACATATTTTTCCATCGACAATCCCATGAAGTCGAATTTTGATGTTGACCCTTTAACTTGATGTGCCCATGTTGTTGATGATTATGTTCTCCTAAAAACTAGGAAATATGTTTTCCTGTTTTTCAGCGCTTTGATTTCCCTATCTGTTTTGAGCATTCTAATAATTAATGAATCATGTATACATGTGTCATGTTTTCAAAAATTTACCACATATCTTCAAACCTCCAGCTGTGCAGAAACTAGACTTCGAATGGTGCAAAAAGACTAAGGATAAACCTGCACTACGAAAGCAGCTCAGTTTTGTAGCGCTTTTCGTAGCGCAGTGTTTAGCTCTTTTTCCAATCAAATTTTGACCTGTTTTCTTCAATTAAACCTTCATATGCCATTATCATACTTCCACTAGCAATTTCAAATCAAAATTGACCAAACTTCCCACAAAACTTGATATGAAAATGTGCTAGAAGACTGCTTCAGCAATTTCGTAGCGCGCTACGAAATTGCTGTGCAAGTTGATTTTCAAAACAGTCTTCAAAATTCTTACCTTGTAGATGTTTAAAATTTAAAGGTGTTGGTATGATTTAAAAAACACAGCAATATGACCCCAAAAACATAATCTTCATCAAATTTTACCTTCATCTTTCATCTATGAATTGGTCATTTTACCTTAGTGTTTTTATCTGAAAAATAGGTGTTGAGACAGAGCTTGTATCTCCTTATCCATAATTTATTTTGTGAAACTGAAGGAGGATTTTGTAGGCCATTCTTTCTTGTACAAAAACCTCTTGGTTTTTTGAAATACCTCTCCTACTGTCCAGAAACTGTCTTTGAACAACATGTGTAAAACAGGAAAACTCTGTTTTCTGAAAATATGGCTTCAAATAAAGCCTTGTATATCCCAACTGATAACACTTGTGAGAAAAGTGACAGAGGTAATTGTAGCTGGGGATGTGATTAAGACACACCTCTTTCATAATTCCAAAATACTTTTGCATGTGGCCAGAAAATGATCTTGAATTTTACTACTAAACAGTCACGTACAGGACATTTTGTAACAATAGTTTCGTAGCTCAAGTTAAGTCATAAATTTCTCCCACCTCATAATGAATTTGAAGAAACTGAGAGATTTTTTGTATTTAGGCATGTTAGGAATAAAAACCTCTTTCAGTTTTCAAAAATTAGTTTTCAGTGGCCCAGAAACCCCCTTGGAAGTTGACTACTAAAACCAGAAAACAAAGTTTTTCTTCATGACTGAAAAGGCTGCTACAGCAGTTTCATAGCGCACTACGAAAGTAGCGGCGCTTTCATAGCACATTTCCTCATTTTCAAACTAGAGGCGCTACGAAAGTGTGGATTCTTGGCTAATTGCAGAATTTCAACCCAAAACCTAATGAAATGACCCCTAAATGAAAAATATGACTTTTTAATCATGGAATGGACCTAAAAGACTTTATTTGAACTTGAAATATGACCTTTAAAACTTATGAAACTATGACCTACCCTTTACCAAGACTTAAAATGACCTTTAGACCTAATTTAAATCATGACCAAAAACAGAGTTGACACAATGATGTTTTGAGAATTTTTGGGTGATAACACGACGAATGCACTAATGCCCTAAACACATTGAAAGAAAAACTAGCAAGTACACCCATATTTGTTCATCGTAACTGGGACAAATAGTTCCATGACCATATTGATGCCTCCACTATTGCATTAGGAGCGGTGTTAGCTCAGCCACGAGAGACTTCTATTGATCATCCAGTGTACTTTGCAAGTAGGAATTTGGCCACAGCTAAAAGAAATTATACAACAACCGAATGAGAAGCTCTTGCGATGGTATACTCTCTTCAGAAATTTTGCCATCACCTTTTGGGAGGTACATTCAAGTCCTTACAGATCACTCAACATTGAAATACCTGCTAAACAAACCTGTGCTTGAAGGAAGAATCTGTAGATGGCTCCTACTATTCCAGGAGTTCACTTTTGAAGTAATAGTAAAACCAGGGAGGTTAAACGTGGGTCCTGACCACTTATCAAGGTTGGAGAGCGGGGAAAACAGGGGATCCCTTGATGACCAGTTGTCAGATGCTGATCTCTTTAGAGTAGAAGCCATCCTAGATTATCTAAAGCAGATAGCATTGTATCTGGCCATAGGGCAATACCAAACAGAATACACGACAACTCAAAGAAGACATATGGTAGTGAAAGTGATTGAATATCAACTAATAGCAGGACATTTATATAAAATGGGACTCGATCATGTCTTGCAAAGATGTGTCCTGGACCATGAAAGAGAAGATATCCTGTGGGAGTGTCACAACGGAGTTGCGGGAGGCCACGTCGTCGCAAAACCCACTGCAAGGAAAATACTACATGTAGGGTTATGGTGGCCCACAGTTCACAAAGATATTAAGGCATATGTGAAAAAATGTGATGTCTGCCAAAGAACAGGACGTTTGTCGCACCGTGATGAGTTACCACTGCAACCTATAAGAGGACTGCAACCATTTGATGGGCCGTCGACTTCGTAGGGCCAATTTCACCAATGACACGACATTCACAGGAAATGTATATAATAACCACAACGGATTATCTCACAAGATGGGAAGCGGTAGTGCCAGTAAGAGACTGAACAGTGGACACAACAACCAGATTTATTTTCGAGAACATTATTAATATATTTGGTCGTCCCAGGAGCCTAACAAGTGATCAAGGTACACACTTCATTAATACAACAATTAAATCTCTGCTAGATAACTTTACAATACAACATTAAAAAAGCAAATTTATACCACCCTCAAGCGAATAGAACCATTGAGGCATTCAACGAGATCTTAGAAAAAGGACTAACCAAGATATGGAAGGCCAACTGGGATGACTGAGATGAAAGGATACCAACAACATTGTGGGCATATAGGACAACCATAAAGAGGTTGCACAATCAAACTTCATTCCAGCTGGTATATGAAAGAGAGGTAGTAGTACCAGCCGAATTTATCATACCAAGTCTCTTATTTGCTTCAATAGTGAATGTGACAGACGAAGACTCAATCACTGAATGACTCCATGAGCTACAAGAGCTTGAAGAAGATAGATTTATGGTAGATTTCCATCAGATAGTATAAAAAGAAAGATATAAATCCTGGCATGAAAGTCACATCAAGCATGAAACATTCACAATCAGAGGAAAAGTCTTGCTATACGACATTAAATTCTAGAAGTTCTTGGGGAAACTCAGAATGCACTGGATGGGACCATATCATGTCATAGAAATTAAAGACTCAGGCACATTTCGATTGGCACAACTAGACGGAAAAACACTACAAGGATGGGTGAATGACGCACGCCTGAAACCCTATCATGAGTAAGTTCCACCAATTATTTTTTCAAATAACTCTCACAACCGAGAGCAGTCGGTAGGGTAGAGTAGAATAGATAGAATCAATAACTCTCTCGCACCCAAGATGAGACATAGAATTGCCATACTTTAAGCTTTATCACCACATTAGAATAGGGATCCCGATAAAATATTGCACAATGGCGCAGAAGAGAAATTGCACCTGTTGCGAGACCACATCGCAACCAATTGTGGTCGGGGGGAGGGGGGGGGGGGTGGGGTAGAGTCTACCGTGCCAGAAAGCTAAGCATGTCAAACATCATTCATTAATAATGACCCATCTTACCGTTGTCAGTTCGTAGGATCACCCGAATTTGGAAAATAATTGTCGTAAATAGTAAACCTCATACTGTAATAAATTTTCCATATTAAGCCATAATTATTACCCATCACATCTACCCAAATCCCGAAGCCATAGTTAGCAATGTCAGAATACACCTCACCGTAGTAACTAATCACAAGATTATAGCCGCTAGAAAGACAACAACAAAATTAATTATTTATGGGGTCATATCAACCTCATTCGTGACGGTAGCATTACCTAACCCGCATGAAAGAAGAAAAGCACCCGAATGCCAAAAAATTATGAGTTAGAAGAAACAGAAACAGCTACAACAACAAGCAAGATTCCAGCAGAGGAAGTTCAAGAAGCAGACCAACAGCAAGAATTCACAGCAATAGACCAACAACAACAATTCAGGTATATAGCAGAAGAACAAAGATGACAAAGATAGCAACGACAGTCGTCGAGCCCAAGCTCGATGCAATAATTCAGAGGATAGAATCGTTTATCAGCAAGTACAACAATGCTTCGTTAATAGATATAGATTTCACGGACTCCTATCAATTCCCAGCCATGAAGAGACAAGTTTATATGGAGAATTATGCAATAGAGGGAGGAGGTGAAGCAGCAAGGATGAATCAAGAAGTCAGAGGTATTTAAAGGTTGACTATACTAAACCTCAGAAACCTCCTGATATTTGGAACGACGGGAGCAGTAATGCAGTGTACAAAGTTCCTGATAAGCAGAGTTCAGAACAGATCATTATGGCTTGGGAGAGATATCCCCATCCATGCCAAGGACATCAACAAACTTACAGGATTATCAGCATATGGGAACGACATCTTGACAACATTCTAGAATGTGTCCAAAAGAGCCAAAAAGTCAGGGGACTGTGACTATTACAAGAAGTATGAGACCAAAAGAGGAGGGAAGGGAGCGAATATCGACCTCATCAACAATCTATGGGTGAAATATGCCTACTATATGATAGCTGGAAAAACAATGAGGCATTACACTAAAGGAGAATGCACCCTCAACACCATCCCAGTTGCGGAACACTGCATCCAGGGAGCACAACTAAACTGGTGCACATTCCTGTTGAATGAACTATTTGAGGCCTATTAGGATAATACAGGTGAGCTACAATATTCATCTATGGCTATCTCATCATGGCCTTTGCAATGTGGAAATGGACTCACCCAGGGATTAGGCAGCTCGCAGAAATAACTCATGACTAGCCAATGGCATTAAGATTTACACCCTGGAGAGTATCGGGAGATCCTAGTACCAAGGAGGTCAATGAGTAGGCTTTCTCATTCTTGTACAGGCATATGGTCGATGTGGTGGGGAGCCAGCAAAGGGTTCCAAGGAACATATTGGACATATACTCTTCGCATATATGGTTTGGAGTAACCCACAAACAGACCTATATCTGACCTAGTTATGTGGACGAAACCACTTTCCGAATGAGGCCACTAAAGTTTCAAGTAAAAGAAGAAGCCTACTAAAGTTTCAAGTAGAAGAAGAAGCCTTCCACACCGAAGTCTGTTCGTGGCTAGGAGTTGCAATGGAAGTCAGAAGCATAATCCCCCATTACTTATTCGAGGCGATACTACCAATAGCACTCCCACGGGAGTCACCAGAAGAAGCAACGAGGAGGATTTCCCAACTGCAGCTATGACCCCTACTGGACCAGCTCGACATGAGGGTGAAGGACTTCAATCTGGTAATAAAAACTCTCACAAGTGCATCTACTATATTTCCTACTTTTTCTCACTTCCAATATTTGAATTATGCATCCCCATTCACAACCACCCCCGTCATTACTGCCCTACCATCCACCATGTTTAATTCCCCTCCAACAACCACAGTCACTCCAATCCGCAAGGTCAGGCCACCCAAGCCTCCAGTAGTTGCACCCAAACCCTATGGATACAGGTGTACCAATTCAAGAAGATACAGAGGTTACCACCCAAGCAAAATTTGCACTACCTATGTTTGATCCATCCTCAGTTTTAAACATTCAGACATCATCTCCACCTCATACACACAACTCGTCACCACGCACTTCATTCACTTCCAAAGACCACTCCATCCACCTCAGCGACTATCTCAGATCCAATAAAACTAGGGCACAAGACAAATGGTGATACCGAGGCAGAAGTTAACTCAGGTACAACTGGAGTACCTGAGGTTGACCAACCCTCGATGGGATAGGGCACCTTACTAGAGCTATTAGTTTAAGGAGGGTATTTCACTTCTGATACAATGCTCTCTTCACCAGAGCTGAACCCTTTCTAGAAAGCCAACCTAATATTACAACAGATTATACCGTCCACTAGTATGAATGTCCTTGAACCTTAGCTACTGCAACAAAACCAACCAGCATCTCCACAAGAACGCTCCAAGAGATCAATCGCTAGTGGGAAACCACTCAGAGAAAGACAGTCGACCTAAGAGATGCCAGGCATTGAGAACAAGCAGAGTTGGGGGGCTAGCCAAATATACAAGTTTATCCAACTGACAGCACAACAAGTAGAAGGACTGTGCAATGACCTCCAACAGAGGTTCGAGCAACAACAAGAGCAGGTCATCGCGCTTACTGAGGAAAGCAATCAACTTAAAAGTGAAAAGGATACTCTACAGGAGCAACTGGAAAAGGTGACAAAAATATTCAAGAACCTATGGCTGACTATTGTTGCCCAGGATAGCAAAACGCCAGAGGACATATTAGCCTGCTCAATGGTCGAAATGTCCATCCGAGTGAAAATTGCATGCACAAATCTAAGCAGAGCAAACCAGGTGCTCAAGGAGGCGCTAACAGCTAGACTAGCATTACCAGACCCCGCCATGGTATATGCTGAGAAGGTCAGAGAGAGAGAGACAGGTAAATGGCATGAGGGAAACCCTTGGGACAATGGTCAAGGAGGATTATATCCTGTTGAAGCATTTACATGAATGCTCCAACTCACTAACAATGGAAGCCCATCCAAATTCAGCACAACTTCAGCAAATTTCCTGGGAAACCAAAGAAGGCACCGATCCGGTCGACATAACCCAGTTGTACAACCAAGCAGATGCCCTGGAAACCAAAATCCATAAAATCGAAGAACACTCAGTGACCACAAAACAGGTCCTCAAAGAGCTAAGGCAACCGGTAAAACAAAAAGTAGAGGCAATATAGCAGATGGCGTTTGAACCGAAGATATAAGATGTATTCAGCGAGTCGTTTCCTGTGGTGAGTGAAACAAAGGCCGAAAGAGTCTCCACCTAGACAGAGTAGTTATTTAAAGAGTGGCAACAGGCAATCACTGAGTTCGTAGAACACAAGTCCTTAGCATTGAGCAAGGTTCTAGAGTTGGAGCCTTTGTTTGGATAGGGCAAAGAAACAGAAAAACAAGGCCAGCCTCGGAAGCCGACAGATCATCGGAAGTCGTAACAACAGGAAAATATTCACTTGAGACGAGTCAATAGTGTGTGGTCGGGGCCTGTTGGGGCCTTTGTTTTAGGAAATAACAGTTTTGAGTTGCGAAGAGCTGGAGGACAGGTGGCAGAATGCAATCAAGGTAAACAGGGAGCTGTCACGGTTGTAGAAATTCGTAAGATAGGTGGCACGAAATTAGTAGAGAGCAGTGCAAATGGTAGATATGGGAGACAAGAACAATCAGTAGAACTCCTAATAATAAAGAAGAAGCGGAAAGTAGCAGAGTAGGAAAAAAAGGAAGGACTGACAGTCACACTAGTAAAGGAACAAATAGGCATTCAGTCAGTGGAGGAGGAGTTAGTTAGTTAGTGCGACAAGAGGCCGATAGGAAGAGCAAAGCCTTAGGAGAGCTCTGTGAGAACTCTGTTGTACTGAATTAAATCGTAATAGACTCTGCAGAGTAGATGTATGTTGTTCTATTATTGATAATGAAATCTGGTTGTTTTTGTATGTAATATTGCGAGTTTATTGATGGTTATTTGCTTACGATGAATGTATGCTTAAATTAAATTTTAATTCAGCCTTTTAAACATGCTTTGATGAGTGATAGTTTCTCCATAGAGTTGAGATATGCTTGTTGCTTCCAAGTTTCCATAGTTGTTCTCTATGGTTGCATTTTCCTTCTACCTGATCTATCTTCTAATCTTACTAAGGTTGCGGCACACCTCGGGTGAGACGCCCTACTCTCTGGATCAGGGTGAAAATGCCGGTGTTGTGCTAGACTACCGCGAAAACCTTGTTGGCCTCAAACCTGAACCTGGGTCTTGCCTAGAGACCTCCTTTTTCGCCAACAATATATACCAAAGTCTTAAGCAAATAGAGGTCAACAAAAAATATTTGTTTCTAGAACACTTCAAATCTTCCTTGATATAATCCCTCTCATGTGAAATATCTATTAATGTATCATTTGTAATAACTGATATAGAGTGCCCCAATTCCTTGACAATCTCACCCATCAATCACACTATTAATTTACCTTTAGGAAACCTCCTACTTAAACCAATACATTTAAGAGATTCAACAATTTTCTACATAGGTTGACAAATCCTCTTCCTTGTATACTTTTCCAAACTTAGTTTTCATCTTAACTTGAATTGAGTAGACCCCCTCAGAAAATTCCTTATCTCTAGAAGGTAAGTTGGACCCTTCAGTAGACTTGTCAATGAAAATTTGAATACCATCAAATGGATTCTTATAATAATCCATTAATTCTTCCTCTAGCTCCATCTCTAGCTTCTAAACACGCAAATCATATTTCTTCTATTCTTTTGAAACGTTTTGTTGTATTCACACTCCTCAAGTTGATGTCTAATTTCCTTCTTTACACTAAAAATATTTTCCTCTATACAACAAAATTCAAGTATCTTCACTTTGGTTTTCTTCAAAATATTCTCAAGCTTCTACATGCCTTACTTGGTTGATGAGCTTGGCTAATGTGAAATTGTAACTCATTAGAAAGGATTGGCTCAATCAAACCACATGCTTCATCACATTCATTTACCCATATTATATTATTTTACGATGCTGGTGTCTCTTGCTCACTACCTATCATAACTCACCACAAACCTTTGATATGTAATAAGTGATCTTTATATGTAAACTTACAGGTTTATGATAAATTTTGCAAGTGAAATGTTTAGGGTTTATATGCAAAATTGTAAGCTACATTAACAAATAAAATATGATTTTTATCTCATTTTTGCACAAATAACAAAGACAACACTACCATAACAACAAACACAAGACAACAGATGATGAAGGAGTTCACCCCTCCTGGGCTAAATCGCTTGGTCCAACTACTAATGCTGGGTCTCTTTCATTATGCTCAAAAATATGTGTTTACATAAATTTGCAGTTCTCAGAATGCAAAAATATTGTCTCTAGTGGCTCCATAACAGTAAAAACCCCTATCTAGGCTCTTTCTGCACTCAAAGTGGTCAAAAAATGACTGAGTTATGCTCCCAAGAATATTTCCTGCAAACCATGCTCCAATTCGCACCCACTTGCAATCCATCTTACAATTTTTTACTTTTTCAGCTACATAGAGCGACAAATTTACCTCGTACCAATGAGATTCGCGTTGGTTTGAGTGAAAATTGTCGCTTCATTAATTTTCACAGTAACCCCCCATGAACCACCAAAATTGGGCCAAGTGGCGTATTGCAGGTTGTCGGATCCGGACAATTCAAACGACCCCGCCAAAGGCTTGACCAGGCCTAAACCAAGGTTGGATCCGTGGTTGGGTTCATTCTCATCGTGATTAAGTTTGAATGCTCAGCGCGTCAAAACTTAAACCAAACCCAAACTATATCATGGTTGTTACATGAGTTCCACCTGTGATTTAAACTAGTGTTTGACTATGGGTTGAACCATATGTATAAATATGGTATCATCGTGGTTTGGGTTATGTTTTCCGCCATTTAAAATGACCCACCATAACTTTGTGGTTGTGTCGTGATTTTTGGTTTGGGGCGGGGTTAACCCCGTGCCCCTGGCTTCCTGCCACGTCTTGTGGCTTGGGTGGACCGAAGGTTGAGCATTAACCCTGGCACCGACCCCCAACACAACTTACAATAAAGTTTATATATGGATGGCGCACTATACATAGTAAGAAAACAAGTAGGCGGGCTGATGGAGAATTATGATGTCAGTTGGTAGGTGGTGTGTTTGATTCGCCCGGAGGTCGGTTGAGACCATACCAATATTTTACATCAATCTCGGGAGGCCATGTGGCGGCCGCCCATTTCCCCACGTGGCCTCTTCCAATTCGACCACCTCTACAAGCCATAGACCAACCAAATTGCTCCATTAACAACCAACCATCAATGGAAACTTGTCAACAAAATGTTGGCCAATAAAAATGCATGCACCCTACCCAGTCATAGGCTCAATCAGTAAACAAACCGTTGACTAGGCATACTTGCAACTTCATTTTCAAAATTTTAGTTGTTTGAGAAAATGTTCAAAATGTGATATTGGGAGCATACTATATTGGTTTTTAGCGAAAGGAGTTGCATTAGATTTAGGGCCAGGAGATCTTCATTTTGGCTCCAGTTTTGAGCCGTTTTGAGCACTTTGAATTTTGAACATTTTATTGATCCACTAGATCATTCCTCCCCACACGAAGCTTTTGGACCCCAAAATATCACTTTAAGTTAACAAACAAATGAGGGTACAGTTCCCTCACCCTTCCAATATAGATCCATTTGTCTTTGTTTGGATTTTTTCCTTTGAGCCCCACACGAAGGTACTCCACGTTCCCTCGTTTTGAAGTCGTTGTTTTCCTGTCAAAGATGGTGTCTTGTTGCAATTCTTCAAGATATTCAGGAGAGAAATGTTAAATTGAAGGAATTTGAATATTCTCTCCTTTATATTCAACCAAAGGAGGTTCATACAACCTTAAATTCTCAACATTAACAACTACATAAATTTTCAAATATGAAGGCAAATCCAACCCAAAGGCACTATTACCAATCTTTTCCAAAATCTTGAATGGACCATATCGAATTGGTTTCAGCTTTTTACTTTCTCCTTGGAGTCTCTCTTTGCTAATGTGAAGCCAAACTTCATCACTGACTTATAAACTGTGATCCCTATGATGGTTATCATGTATTGCGTTGTGCTTGGCTTGACTCTTTTCCAATTGTTTGATGTACCAATTGAACTTGTTCAATGAATCTTTTGGCCTTGTCTATGTCACTATGTCCATTAATAGCAACATCCTTCCCAAAGATAAAATCTAAATGATATTTTGGAAATTATCCCAAGCATGCATCAAATGGCAATGTTTGAGTCAATGAATGCTTTGCCCGGCTATAAGCATGTTGAATATAGTGCAAATGTTCATCCCACAACTTAGGATGCTTGATGCAATAACCATGAATAAAATGTATCATTGTTCTGTTCACCACCTCTTTTTGGCCATCTGTTTGCTGATGGAATGTTATGATCTTTTTCAATTTGGTGTCCATGAATCCCATGAGCTTTACCAAAATTTCTTGACAAAGCGAGAATCTCAATCACTAACAATGGATGTGGACAACCCAAAATGTACCTATTAGCACTCCATAGTTTCCTAGGCTGAAAAATAAACTGCAGAGGTAACCACAAACCACTTGCAGGATTAGAAACTAGTCTTTCCAATCCCAGACAACGCTCTCTCTATATAATTCAATCAATCACGGTCTAGGTTTTCAGGCTAGGTATGAATATCAAGGAAATAGTTTTAAAATTGTGGTTTCTTAATGAAAGAAAAATTCCATTGGGCATCGAGTCATAAAATATTCAGTAATCAATTACAAATAAACAGCGCAGCTAAAACGGAGGGAGGTAGGCAAAATCGTGGATCTCATGATTTATGTCGGGTATTGGCAGGATTAAATATAAAGTCAGAATCAATTAAATATAAAGCATACTTAAATGAATTTTATATTTAATCTCAGAAGGGAAAACTTTAAGATTGTTTAAACAAACCAGAGCATAATACTATAAGTAAATTCAGCTCTTAATCTTCTTGCAACAATCAAGAAAGTACATCCATGTGGAAACTTAGAAAGAACAACAAATTGCCTTTGTATTTATGAATTTATTACTTCAAAGTAAAGTTCACAACTTACAATTAAAAGATCTTCTTCTCATACATAATTTAACCCTTTTTAAATAATTTTACAAAATACTTATAGAGTTTTCCTCAAACTCAATTCAGACTTCAAAGTAAAATTATTTACAAAATAATATCTAAGAAAAGATGTAGATATTTAAAAAATAGAACAAAATAACATGAATGTTGGACTAATTTGGATGTTATGTTCACACTTTGAGGAATGTTGTTGTTGACTGTAGCTACTTTTCTGCTTCTTCTGTTTGACTGCTCCAAATCTATAGGATTTCTATTTGATTTCACTCAATAAGCTCCAAAATTTTATCCCATTGTTCTTCACTTGGAATAGAGAATATTACCATACTTTGAAGTATTTAATCTACTTCTATGTATGTTTGAAAAGTTGGCTTATTGAGGAATAGATTATGGACTTCATGTTGAATGTGGAGATAATATTGTAGGCCTTCCAAGAAATCTTTTCCACTTATTGTTCCTCTCACTTTGGTCAATTTAGATGTGTATGTAGCTATATTACATAACTTTTCCTAGTAATTCTCTAGTGGGATCAATTTTCCATTGGAAGCTCTCAAAGATGGAAGCCCTTTCTCTTGCAAGAAAATGAAATTTTTGTTGAATCTCTTTACTTGTAGTTCTAACTCTTTACATTTATTTTCCAATTATATCATAAGGTTCTTCTTTGTTAGGACTCTTTTTACTTCCATGACTGCGCCTGTTCTATCTTGAATCTAGAGTTCTTTGAGCTAATCTTTAATCTTGGAGTTCAACATCCTAATAATTATGTGTGCCTCTACTGGCCCGTGTTCAATTACGACTTTTGTTTTCTCAACTGCTGCTTTGACTTCTTGTACTAGTTCTTGCTGCTAAAATATAATCTGAAATGATGGCCACAACTCTGTAACATTTGCATTAATGTTTTTCCATGTACTCTGCTTAGCCTCTGCCACATTTGTGTTGTTAAAGGCTAATATTCACATTATGCTATTTGTTGAGTTAATTTGAATTTTTTCCGCACTTCTACTAAATATGCATTATCTGCCTTGATTTTGTTTTCCTCCATTCTTCTCAATGATGTTATCAATCTCTCATTTTCTTCATTATTTATTGAAAAATATCCCAAATCTTTTACTAACTTTTCAGAAGAATCTGCAATAGATGTTTTTGTCCTTTCTGTTGAGGTTTTCATTGTTGTTTGCTGTGTCGATGTACCTATAGCAGCTAGCATACCTTTTTCTTTCAAGAGTCCCTCCATGTCTTTCTCCATTTTTTGAATTTGAACGTTCTATTCAACTATCAATCTGAACAAATTTTCCTTGTTTGTTTTGAGTTGAGTGATATCTTTGGTTTGTCGATGCTCGGTGGTCGGGAGCTTGAGTTGCTTTCTTAGAGCTTGAATATCAACATTTGTATTTTTTATAATCTCCTCAGCTGCTTTGATGTCACTAGGATCATACCCTAGTTTAATTACTAAATCTTCAAGATTTTTGTTTCGGGTGTCTTTAGCTAAGGATGACATCCTCTCTATCTTAAACTGTGAATATATGTTAGTCAAAGAGGCCTGCAACTTTGAGGCTGCTACGTATGAACTTGTTAATGTTGAGTATATCATTTCACCAACCTGTTTTTGCAAGTCAATCTGGTCGATTGCATGAATTTTATTGGTATCAAAAGAAAAGACAAAGGTTTTTTAGTCTTCTGCACTTTTAGGAAATGGGACTATAGGTTCCAAGAAGGCTAATTGGAATTGTCCTTTCTATGTGTCAAGTGCAGAAAACAACTTGTGTTGAGTGGTGGAAGTCTGCTTCCAAAATCTTGCATATTTTGTGGCCTAAATGCTTCATTCTTCTTCTTAATATCTCTATATCTAGCAAAAAAATTTGGTTATAGAGCCATCTGGGATGTAGAAGACACAGGCGACCTTGTTTTCTCTCTAACATATGGCAATGAAGTGGTGGGAAAACATGTTAAAACAATTGTAGCTTGCTCTTGTGAACCCCTTTCTTCTGATGATTCCCCTTATACGTTTTTTATTTGAGTATCAACTCTAGTATCAACCTTAAAGTTTGTCTTCTTTCTTCTCTTGAAAACATGAAATTTTGCAGCTTGAGACTCTGAATTTGTAGGAGACATGCTTTCCCTTAACCTCTTAGTTTCTTTGTCTTTTGGAATAGGTGTTTGTAAAGATGTATGGCTGACAATTTTCTATTTAGCTTCTTGCGATGTATTCTTTGTCCACTCCTCTTGATTGGCATACTGCTATATTTCTCAACTAGGTGTATGTGCATAAGGCGTGGTGTTTTTCTCAGCTCTCAATTTTGAAATTATCCCTAATGGATCATAAGACCATGTGAAACTAAGCTTGAATTTCATATGTTTTAATAACTCATATGCTTCTTTTGTTGTTGCTCTGGTTTTGAAAATGTAAGGACCAATATGAGCCTTCAGTTTGAATTGTGCCTTCTATTTTCTTGATACAAAATGCAGGTCATCCATATTTAACATCTAGCTGATATATTCCAATGCAAAGGTTCTCATTGTTACAAAAATTAGGGAGTTCACATCCATATATTTGAATTTCTATATAATTCTTGTAAAGATACCAGTCTCCAAATTTGGCCTATTCTGTAAGATGCAAAATCTTTTTTTATTTCCGATGAAATCCTTGGTGAAATATTGTTGCTACAAAGGCATAAGGATACATGCAAAAATAGATCTACAAAATTAATAAATTAATATTCCTATGAATTCTTTCTCACTAAAGAAGTCCAATGAATGATTAATAGTGGTCTTCCCTACGCATCCAAATTTTGCAACTGAAATTTGAACCTATCTGCTTGATAGAAAAATATTAAATACACAAGGACTAACTGGTGTTTGAATGCACCTTTAGCAGTAAATTTCAGAAACTGATCATGAATGGCATCTGATAGATATTGAATATAGTTGATAGATATTGACTATAGTTGAAAATGACTGAGGGTTTATGACCTGCTGAGAATAATGAAAAAAAGCATAACGATACTTCATGTACCCATTGATTTATGTGATAACCTAATTGGCAAGTGACCATAGAAATAAATTTCCTTGACATTTCACGTGAAATAGAAGCAAAGTATGGGGGATCATTTATGGGAAACTTTGAATTCTTAGGTAAAAAATATTGAAAGATATGGGTTTGTCGAGAAAAGGTAAGTTTCTGGTATATTTCCATAAGTGTATCAGTGTAAAATGGATGTAAATGAGCTTGGGAATTAATCTGAAGGGCTTGGCAGATAACTTTTGTATTAATTGATAATAGGGTTTCATTGTTTTGGGAAATTACCACCCTCTGACTGGGGAGATACCTAATATGACACCATGTAACGAATTTTGGGAAACCATGAATTTGGGGAAAAGTAAACTGAGGTAAGAATGACTCCCAAATACTCAATTCATTACTTTTACCTAAAAACTTTTGATTTTCCAAGTTATGAAGCTCATATAAATCGAACTCACACTTGGTTTCTACTATTTTGTAATGGGTGCAGACCAAAGGGAACTCATCTAAATTATGGACGGGAGGCAAAATAGGACTCTCGACAATTTTTTTTTCCCTTTCCTTTATGACAAGACATCTTTAACTACAATGGAGGTTTGAGAAAATAATATTACCAGGCTGCAATTGACTGGTTGCAGGAGAGGAATGTTACCATAGAGATTGTTGGAGGACTTGGAATCTTCGGCCTTAACCTGCATGGATCAAACAAATGGAAAAATTAGTTAATGTAGGGTGATACAGGATTTTTAAAGAGAAAAATGGGGGTGAATAGCGAAAATATTACCATTTTATAGCGTGGTGTTAATGAAAGTATATCTTGGCAGGATAAATTTAATGGCCAATGTCCATATGACTGTTGGCGGGAGAATTTAATAGCTAACGGTAACGTGACATGGATGGTTGGGTGACGTGGATGGTTGGGAGGACGACTAGTGGCACACCGTCAATGGAGTGGGAGTAGGACGTAGTGGACGATGGTTTTTCGGGCAGGGAGTAGAGGCGATAAGTGGTAAAATGAGGGAGGCCCCCGAAAACGTCGTGGAGATGCCACATCTCTTTCGGTAGTTTCTTGTAAACCACATTTCTGACATCCCCCCCACCCCACCCCCTACCCCCCTTGTAAAGTCCCCAAAATCTTGGGGGGCACATTGACTCTTATTTCGAACTTTTAAACAAATTTTATTAAAAATTAATCAAACGATAACATAATTAAACTTATGGCGACATTTAAACTAGCACGTCCCTTTAGGGATTTGTTTTTATTTATTTTTCTTTTCTCCCTTCTTTATTTTTCTCTATCTTTTTCTTCTTCTTCTTTTTCATTTTCTTTCGAAAGAATAAAAAAAACTAAAAAAAAAATAAGTTACAATATCCCTTGGGATAAACAACCAGATACTCATACCTTGATCACTATATTTATTGGACCCTAATAGTACCCATACATTCTGAAAGAATAGTTGACTAATATGTTAAGTTGTAACCTGCTTTTTACAAGGCATCAAAATACACATTTTGTTGAACATATCCACAAATACATAAAGATAATCATAACCTATCCTGGACATTGGTATACCTCCTACAAAATCCATAGAAACACTCTCCCATGGATGGGACGGTATTGGAAGTGGTGTATAGAATCCCAACTTTCTATTGTTAGGCTTACTGAAAGCACATGATGAACATCCTCACACAAATCGTGACACACTTTAAGGGATACAAGGCCAGTTACAATACCTATGTAACTATACCACTGTCTTACCTACACCGAAATGACCAGCAATAAGAGAAGTACGTGCTTCCCTTATGATGTTGACTCTCTCTCCCTATGGAATACACAACTTTCCAAGATGATACAACAAGTTATCATGCACATGATAATCAAATTTCTCTACTTGGTTAGTTGACACAAAGTCACGTATACATCTTTGAAATCACTATATAAAGCATATTTTTCAACATAGCTCTCATGCATGACATAATTATGCTTAAGAATCATGGATGCACAGAAAATTGGTCTAGAAATAATATCAACAACCTTGTTATAGATACCTTTCTTATACCTTATCACCAAGTGGAATTGTTGAATAAAACCCATCCATCTGAAGTGCCTTACTTGTTGTAGATTTGTTTGTGATTGCAAGTATTGCAATGACTTATGATCCATGTGAATGATTGTTTTCTTACCCATCAAGTAATGTTTCCACTTTTTCACACTTTGCACCAATGCATAAAATTCCTTGTCATATGTAGGATAGTTAATAACTACACCACTAAATTTTTTTGAAAGAAAACAGATGGGCTTACCATGTTGCATCAAGACTGCATCCATGACATAGTGTTATGAAACCATCTCACAAAATAGAAGAAAAGATAGATCAACGCCTTAGAAATCAACTTCTTCGAGGGAGATACATCCTTTACATTACATAAATGAACAATTCTTGGATGATAAAAATGAAAAAACCTCCTTTCTATATATAGGAGTCCATGGGGTCACAAAATAATCCTAGCCAACCTAACAATAATAATGTAAGGGCACAACAATAACAATAGTGGGATTTTATGGGGCACAATAATAACAAAATTGGAACTACAAGGGTACAACAATAACAATAAGGGATTATACTAGTAATATAGGGACCTAACAACCCCTCTCCTTAAAAAAAGTGTTGTCCTTAACGCTTGAGTAGTTCTGGATGCTTATGTATAAAATTCTCAACCTCACATGTGAAATGTTCAGTGGGTAAGTTCTTCTACTTGATGAGATACTTTGAAATTGATTGATTTCGTAGCTGTCAAGTTCTTATTTCCATGACTTCTTCAGGTTCCATTATGATTTTTCCTTCCTCATCAAGTTCTAGAAATATTTTTTGAACTGGAAGTTTGTCACCTATAACCTTCTTTAAGAATGAAACATGGAAAACTGGGTGCACTTGAGAAGATGCAGGAGGCTCCAATTTGTATTCCATAGTACCAATCTTTTGCAACACCTTGTAAGGACCATAGTACTTTGGTGATAATTTATTATCCTTCTTAGATTTCTTGAGGGACATTTGTTTATATGGTTGTAGCCGTAAAAATACCCAATCGCCTACATCAAAACTTCTCTCGCTGTGATGTTGATATGCTTGTTGTTTCATTCGATTTTGTGCCAAATTTAGGTTATTCTTTAAGAGTTGGAGAACTTGTTGTTGATGCTCGATGTGATCTTCCACTGCTTGAACCTTAGAATTTTATCTTAAAGATTATGTGATGGACAGTGGACGATATCCATAAAGTTCCATAAATGGGGTCATTTTCGCTACAATGTGGAAGGAAGTGTTATACCACCATTCAACCAAAGGTAACCACTTTACCCATTGTGTTTGTTTATCAGATATAAAGTAACGAAGATATCCTTCCAAACATTTGTTCACTATCTCAGTTTTCCCATCGGATTGAGGATGATAAGATGAGCTATGAGCTAGTTGAGTACCTGAACAAGAAAATAATTTCGACCAAACAATTATAGTGAAAATGGGATCTATGTCACTTACAATAATCTTTGGGTTTCAATGTAGCTTTTGAATTGTTTCCATAAATGCAGTAACAACTATACTCGCTTTAAATGGATGAGATAATGCACAAAAGTGTGCATACTTGGTAAGTCTATCAACTACCACCACGATGACACTCTTTCCTTCGGACTAAGGTAAAACTAGGATAAAATCCATTGAAACCTCCTCCCAATGTTGACTTGGAATGGATAAAGGAGCAAACTCGGGTCTTAATTGTCTCAACTTTATTTTGCTGGTAAACCAAATATTTCGCCACAAACTTTAAGGCCATCCCAAAAAAAAATCTTTCTTCACCTTGTGGTAAGTTTTTGAAAATCCTGAGTGTCCTCCTAAGGGAGAGGTGTGCAGTTCCAAAATAATATTTTGTTTTAGTTGAGAATTCTTACAAAGATATAAGCGATATTTGTACCATAAGGAATCATTTTTCCAACTAAATGTATCAGATGTACTGGGATCTTGTTGCAACTTCTTAATGAGTGTCCACACTTCTTCATCATTCCTCCATTCCTCCCTTGCTCCAGTTATCCAATATGTTTGGATAATAGCAATGGCATAAAGCAATGCTTCCACATCCACATCCTTCCTTGACAGTGCATCTACAACAAAATTTAGCTTCCCTTTTTTGTAGATGATTTCAAAGTCATAACCGAACATCTTTGTGACCCATTTTTGCTGCTCTTCTGAAGATATTCTTTGCTCCAAAAATTATTTAAGACTATCATGATCAATTTTTACCTTGAAGTGTCTTCCCATTAGGCAAGGTCGTCATTTCTTTAGTGCATGTAGTATTTCCAACATTTCCTTCTCATAAATAGATTTCTCTAAATACTTTTCTTTGATTGGACGACTTTCAAAAGAAATGGGTCTTCCTTCTTGCATTAAAACAACACTAATTCCCTTTCCTAAGGCATCACATTCCATAATAAAGGTTTTTTTGAAGTCTGGCGTCGCTAAGACCGATGTTTGGGACATTGCCTCTTTAAGATGTTCAAAGGCCTTAATTGCTTCAAGAGTCCACAAAAATGCATATTTATTCAATAATGTTGTTAGAGGTGCTTCTATTCTCCCATAATTTTTAACAAACTTGCGATAATACCCTGTTAACCCAAGAAATAATCACAACTGCTTTATGGTTGTGGGGACTGTCCATTCCTTAATGGATTTGATTTTGTTAGGTTCTACCTTAACACCCTCCTAAGATACAATGTGACCCAAATATTCCACCTCTTGTAATCCAAGGAAACATTTGGAGGTTTTTGCATATAATTGTTTCTCCTCAAATAATTTGAGCACCCTGTCAACATGTTGAACATGATCCTTCCAAGACCTGTTGTAGATTAGTATATCATCAAAAAATACTAACAAAAATATTCTAAGGAATGGTTTGAAAATTGAATTCATCAACCCTTGAAATGTAGAAGGTGCATTGGTAAGACCAAAAGGCATGACCAAAAATTCATAATGGCCCTCATGAGTTCGAAATGTTGTTTTCAGAATGTTTTAAGTCTTCATTCTAATTTGATGATATCCTGAACGAAGATCCAAATTGGTGAAATAAATTGCTCCATGTAATTCATAATCACAGGAATGGGAAATTTATCTTTAATAGTGAGCTTATTGAGCTCCCTATAATCCAGGCACATGCGCCATGATCCATCCTTCTTGTGCCCCAATCTACTGGTGCAGAGAAAGAACTTTGACTAGATTGAATTATACCAGCCTCTAGCATTTCTGAAATCATACATTCAATTTCGCTCTTTTGGACATAAGGATATCTGTAAGGCCTGATGTTTGGAGGAACACTTCCTGGAATCAAATGAATAGCATTATCATGATCAAGAATAGGTGGGAGTCCTTTGGGAGTTTCAAACACCTTGGAATGATTGTCCAATACGTTTTGGAGATCTGAAGAAATAAATGATTTTGATGTTGGAACTTTTAGTCAGCATAATTGTGCAATTACACCTCGTTCTTCTTCTTCAGAAGCTTTGTTGTGACATTAAGTTTATTATCTTTCCTAGCTTCCTTGCAATACCTCGTAATTCAACTTCCCTTCCTTTTGAAAAAAAAATTCAAGAAAACTTATTGAAAATTAAAAGCTACCGTCTCACAAAATAGAAGAAAAGATAGATCAACAACTTAGAAATAAGCCTCTTTGAGGGGGAAACCTCCTTTACATTACATAAATGAACAATTCTTGGATGATACAATTTACAAAACCTCCTTTCTATATATATGATTCCATGGAGTCACAATATAATTCTAGACGACCTAACAATAATAATGTAAGGGAACAATAATAACAACATGGGGACTACAGGGGTACAACAATAACAATAAGGGGGCTACACTAACAACAATAAGGGACTATAATAGTAATACAGGGACCTAACACATAGTCACTTACATCAGTCTGTGTCTCAAATGATTGTCTTAAGTCATGAAGTGCAAGTACAAGTGTTGAATTGATATTTTCCTTCAATGCAAAAAATGTTTTTTGTTGTTTACCTCCCCACTCAAAAACTTGCTCCACACTTATCAATGCCTGCAATGGAGCTGCAATGGAAGAAAATTTAGAAACAAAATTTCTACAATATTGGGTTGCTCCCAAAAAACTTCTAACCTCTGTCACTATTTTGGGGTTTGGCCAATTCAAAATGACATCAACCTTGGAGGGATCTATCTTCAACTCACCTCCTCCAACAATATGACCCAAGTATACTAAACAAGTTTTCCCAAAATCACATTTGGACATATTTAAAAGCAACTTTTATTTCTTCAAGACATCTAACACTTACTTGACATGCATGGCATGTTCTTTAAGGGACTTTCTGAAAATAAATCTCTCATCTATGTAGACTATCACAAAGACATCTAGAAAAGGCCTTAAAACATCAGTCATTACACACGTGAATGTAGCAAGAGAATTAAAAAGTCTAAAGTGCATAACCAACCATTCAAACAAACCTTGCTTTGTTTTGAATGTTGTCTTCCCTATGTCTCCTTTAGCGATACTAATCCAATGATAGCCACTCCTCAATTCCAACTCAGTGAAATACACAACATCTTTCAATTAATTGAGTAAATCATCGATTCTAGGAAGAGGGTAACGATTCTTTACCATAATCTTGTTCAATGCATAGAATTCCACACACATGCGCCATGTACCATTCTTCTTTGGCACTAAAACAATAGGTGAACCACATGGCGATGTGCTTGGTCGGATGATCCCTTTGTCAAGAAACTCTTGGATTTGTTTTTAATCTTTTCATTTTCCATCACTGACATCCTGTACATGCCAATGTTAGGAAGAGGACATTCTTGTTGCAATTAGATATCATGTTGGATTCCTCTTTTCAAAGGCAATCCTTTAGGCTCTTGAAACATATCATCATATTGGTTAGCAACCTCAACCGAATCAGATTTCAATTTTACATCACATCCATGAAAGGCTTCATTCTCAACATCATTCTTGATTTTTATCATCAAAAGTACAAAAATATTGCTAGAGTTAAGAGGTCTCTTCATTTGTCCAACATTCACAAGTGAAAGGTTTAATTTCTTGCGATGTGATATAACAATGTACTCAATACCGTCTTTAAACAAATGATACTTGTTTTCATGGAGATGAAAGATAACTCTTCTGTCATAAAGATACAAGCTTCCCAAAACAATACCACATATGTCTAATGGAACTTCATCAAGTTCTACCTCATCAATGAAGTTTGCAGTAATGGTGAATTCCAGTTTTCGTTTTCTAGTTACTTGTAACTTCGCATTGTCACACACCCAACCTGAAGGATAAGGTTTAGGATGAGGAATGTTTTCCAAATTCAACTTTTTGACAATGTTTTCAGAAATGAGATTTTCTTGCGAGCCACTCTAAAGTAGAGTGTCAATTTTGTTATGTTTTGAGATAACTCTAATATGGAAAAACTATATTCTTTATTTTTCATTTTGAGTTTCATTGTGGTTATTTGAAGAACTAGTACTAGCAATGGATTCCTTAGCTTTCAATCCCATAGTTGTGACCTTTGTTTCATCTCCCGAATCAAATCCTAAATGATGTTGTGTAGTTGCCGCTGTCTTTTGTTTTCATTTGTTGTTAAAATTTTTAGGTCTCATCTCAGGATGAAGTTTCCAACATTGATCCTCATCGTGGCCTTCCTTTGAACAGTGTTTGCACGTTAATTTTTCTCCCTCTTTCTTGATGGAAGCATTTTTCTTCCCTTTTCCTTTAAATTTACCCTTTCCTTTGTATCCACCCTTAAATGGATTTTTGTTGCCCTCCTATAGAAAATTTTTCCCTCTTGCTTCTAGATGCGTTGCCTATACACCAACCTCATCTAATTGTAGGGTTAAACATGTTAATAGTGTGTCTCAATCAGCTATGTAAACCTCCAATGTATTTGAGTAAAGTGTCTTGAGAAGATAAATCTACGCCCAATATCAATGCTCTCCTTCTAAAATTTTGGGTATAACTTTGCACACTTTTACCCTTTAATTGCCTAAAGTTTTTCCAATCCATGATAGCTTTATTCATGTATGCTAAGGGATAAAATTGTCTTCTTAATGCAACTATAAAATCATTCCAAGAAGTTATGTTCCTACCTCTTTTCTTGATGTCCTCTTGTGTTTTGGCTTCCCACCAAATAAATGTTTCACTTTGCAAACTTAATGAAGAAAGTTGAATTTTAATCTCATCATCCTTGATCCTTTGTATCCTACAATACAGTTTCAACTGACAAACCCAATTATCTAATTTCTCAGCATTTACCTCTCCATTATACATAGGCAATTCAAACTTTATGTCAAGTTTCAAAAATGTAGTTTTACCATGTACCTTTGGAGAAAGTGGAGGTGTTTGTGAAGGGGTTGATGTAGATCATGATGATGGTGAATATGGAGGTGAGGACAAAGGTGGAGTTAGAGGTGTTTTATCACCATTGCATCCATTCCCTCTTGGAGTCTTGTCTCCATTTCCTTCGCCTCCCTTTGGAGAATTTGAGCTCTCACCTTACAACCTTGAATTACTCTTCTCATAGAGAACTTTCACCATCTAAGTCATGTCAAAGAATGCTCTCCTAAAAGCCTTATCATCCTCAGTCATATTTTCAGGCTCTCCTTGATGTGGCATGACTGGTGAGGCTTTTGGTGAAACTTGTGGTGGAGATTATGGAAAATGTGTTCTCCTTGAACTAGCTTGAGGAATTGCTCCCAAAAGTTTTCCTTCTCCTCTTTTGAGCTTCAACTTTATGATAAATTTTGCAAGTGAAATGTTTAGGGTTTTATGCAATATTGTAAGTTACATTAACACATAAAAGATTATTTTTATCTTCATTTTTCATAAATAATAGAGACAACAGTACCATAACAACAAACACAATACAACAAATGATGAATGAGTTCACCCCTCTAAGGCTACATCTCCTAGTCCAGCTTCCAATGTTGGGCCTCTTCCATTATGCTCAAAAATATGTGTTTACATAAACTTGCAGTGCTCATAATGCAAAAATATTGTCTCCAATGGCTCTATAATAGTAAAAAAACCCCCACCTTGGCTATTTATGCACTCAAAAAGGTCAAAAAATTACTAAGTTATGCTCCAAAGAAGTTTTCCCGGCTAACTGTCCTCCAATTCGCACCCACCTGCAATCCATCCTACAATTTACGATTTTTTTCGGCCATACAGAGTGACAAATTTTCCCTGCGCCGGCGAGATTCGCATTAGTTTGGGCACAAATTGTTGGCTCATTAATTTGCACAGTAACCCCCACGAGCCGAAAAAATTGCGCCAAGTGGCACATTACAGGCCGTCGGATCCGAACAGCTCAAACGACCCTGCCAAAGGCTTGACCAAGCCTAAACCAAGGTTGTAGCTGTGGTTGGGTTCATTCCCACCATGGTTAAGTTTGAATGCTCCGCCCGCCAAAACTTAAACCAAACCCAAACTATACCATGGTTGTTGCACGAGTTTCACCGGTGGTTTAAACTATTGTTTGATTGTGGGTTGAACCATATGTATAACTATGGTATCACTGTGGTTCGAGTTGTGTTTTATGCCATTTAAACTGACCCACCATAACTTGTGTTTGTGTTGTGAATTGTGTACTGGGGTTGGGGTTAACCCCGCGCCCTTGGCTGCCCGCCACGTCTCGTAGATTGGGTGTACCTGCGACTTCATTTTCAAAATTTTAGTTGTTTGAGGAAACTATTATAACGCAATATTGGGAGCATACGATATCGGTTTTGAGAGAAACGAGTTGTGTTGGATTGAGGGAGACGAGATATTCGTTTTGGCACCAGTTTCAAGCCTTTTCAAGCATTTTTAATTTTGAGCATTATATTGATCCACTAGATCAATAAGCCTCCCATATTTTGCTTCTAATGTGCATAGTTAGAGATAATAAACTTGTTTTCTAAAACAATAATGGAGGAAAACTTGATCTCTTATGCAAGATAGCAAGAAAACACAAGGAAATTTTGCACTACTTTAACTTAAGACAAAAAAATGTGATGTAGCCACTTCGAGTGGAGAATGCCCTGTTATGTAAAATACCTCATTAACAATGAACGAAAGGAAATGAACCTTAAACCCCTTTGGATAATAAGAATTTGAACAAATATTTTGATCTCAAACTACTTGAACCAATAGGTTGGAATGGAAATTGGCCCTCTATGGCTTTACATTAATAGGAATATGTGTGAATAACTAAAATCATATTCACTTTAGTAATTACAACAAATGAGGAACATGATACTTCTATTATTGCACAGCTTTTTTTATAAAACATGTTGATAAAATACTAGAGATAGTTTTAACACACGAGGGTACACTCTCACTATGCACATTTATTTCCATGTGCATACTAAAAATAACATACATGCAAATGTAAGTCAATATGATCCACACTAACAAGATCACTTATTTAAGTTACACAAGTTGAAGGATTTAGACTAAAATAATACCAACTTCTCTACTTGAATTCTTGTTGGTTTTGGCATACTAAGCAAAATGGGATTATTGCATTTGGGATTTCGTTTACCTGAATTTTTTGAGTATGTTAACTGTAAATATGATGGGAAACCCACTTCCTCTAGAATGTTTTATGACTCTACCTGAAATGTGGTAGTTAAAACTCACATATAACACTCTTTATAGATGAACTCCCTTTAATGTTATGTAACTCAAGTCCATAAAAATTATGAATCTATCTCAAAATTTACTAAGAAAATAAATTTTGAATGGGTTTGGGACTTTGACATATTTGGGGTTTTAACTACTATTTTATTTGGGACACATGCCTCCCTAGTTTGACAAGTTTTGATATCTAAATAATTTGCAAATTTTAGAAAACAAGCTCAGTGTATTGTTGCCACAAAATAGGGAATGAATTCCAAGTTCATGGAGGTAGACACTTCACACAACAAATTATATAGATTTTTATGATTGAACATGTGCATGGTTAAGCATGATGTTTGAAGACTTGTGTGTTTTCACCAATAATTTCATTGGGAACCCTTCCTTGCCTAACCAATTGCAAGACATTGATTGTTGTGAACATTTTACAAGAATCCATTAAGTAGGAAAATTATTATAAAAGTTATGGAGTTCTCTAAACTTACTCTATGGGAAACAACTTTGAGTGTTAAATTCCTCTCAATATCACAAATTCATATATATATATATATATATATATATATATATATATATATATATATATATATATATAAGTTCTATTATCCAATTAATTTAAACTATTTATTAATAACATATCATGAAATATTTGTTAACACATATTAATTTAAGTAATTTTCTCTAATTAAATTGAAATTGTTCACTATTTTTATAAAAATCATCACATAAAAAATTATCATTAACATTTATAAAAAACAATTATCATAACGTTAAAAAGACCATCCAAAAACAATGATTTTGTAAAATAAATTAACCATGCAAAAACATCCACTTTAATTTTAGATATTTAAAAGTATTCATTATAATTATTCTTATCTTTTAATTTATTAAATAATAACCAACACAATAATTTTGAATAAACTTTGGAAATATTAAAAATAAAATAATATCTTTATTAATAAAGAATCCAAAATCCCTCTTTTTAATACCAAATAAAATAAGTTTATTCTCATATTTTTGAATATTTTCGTCTATTTTTCAACCTTCATCTAATTATTCATAACATGTACTACATAGTAATTAGTCCTTGCCGCTTACTTTAAATATAGTTAATTAAAGCAAAAGTATTGATTTCAAGTTAGTGTTAAGGTACCATTTGAGTCAACAGTACGAGCCATGAATGATGTAGTAATTACCTTTCGAGACAGCACTATGAGCCATGAGTGATGCATCCACCAAATACACACATTACAACGCCTTGCCCAATAACATCTCTAAATTAACAACCAATAGCATCATAGATATATATCAATAAAACAAATTGTAAAGTAATAATTATAATAATTTATAAAGTTTGAATTTGTTAAATTTGAAAACATTTCATATATTTGACCAAATTAATAGGTGGTGAGCGTGACACCAAATGCTTAATCTGCTATGCAACAGAGATAATAAATAATTATGAGAATATTGCAATTAAATAATTTTTTTGTTTATTTATTTATTTTAAAAAGATAGAGATATATATATTTTTTGAAACACATATAAACATTAATTGATTATAGCTAAATATTGCATTAAAAAAAAAAGAAAAAAAAGAAAAAAAATGTTTTATAAATAAAGAATTGTCACCTATCAATAAATTGTAACATTATTAAATAGTGAAACCATTTGTCAATATTTCTATATATTAAAAGAATAAGTTACTATGGTTTGTAAATGTATTTTTGGTGCTCATGATTGACAATGGAGATGCACGCACTTGTATTGTATTCACTAAAACCGAATCTACAGTAATCAAAATTACACAATGAACGAATTGTTTTGAATAGCAATAAATGAGATTGCTTTTTTTTTTTTTTTTCAAGGGAACGAGTAGCATTTTTATATATTAAAGCTGGAAATGGGTCAAGTCCCTTACATTCAAAATATGTTATCTTTCAAAGATTTGCAGAGATACATCTAGAGATTATCTGATACTACCCCTATTATTTATAACTATATTACTTACAACATTTATACTATAGCTTCTCCAAAAGACACCACATAATTTAACAACACGAAAAAACATATGAATTGTGGAGTGACTGGCTACCCGCTGCTTTCCATCTTTTCCATAGGTTTTTCCTCCTGGGCCACTTCAAAAGATTGTCCAGGAACCAGGATCAACTCAGACCCGCACCGCTCTTGTTCTGCCTCTCCTTTAGCCTGAGAAATAAAAGTGGGCATTTCTCCCAGCTCGAAGACCTCCTTGAGCATGCCAAGAGTAGTTGTTTCAACTTTTATCTCTGTATTCTCGACCTTATCATTCAAGTTAATCATACTAGTGTTTAGATGCTCCATTACTTTCTAAAGAAGCTCTAGTTACTTGCTAATCCCTACAAGGTGAGTCAAAACCACCATTACTTGACCCTGTAACTCTTATTTTACTCCCCTCCCTGTCTTTTCTACCATGGCCGCCACATTTTCATTGCTCGAATTTTGTTGTTCCTCTAAATTATTGCCACTTCCATTAAGGTTTGCAGAATCCATTTTGCAAACTATCCCTCCCTGCACCCAAATTATTTTTTGTTTTATCTACATCACCCAATTCCTTAATATAATTCCTCGCTTTATGTCAATTGAAGAGCACATCCAATCACAAAAAATTCCTTCCCCATCTACAGATTAGACAAGGCACAATCATCCATTGTCGCCACCACCGTATTGCTTTCAAAATGGAATGCAACCACTCAAATATGTTGGAGGAATGTGTCGAACCTGCCTTCACCTACCTTCGCATTTAATAACAGTCGAAAGGATTCCACATGGTCTTCAACATGGTTCGTAGATTCATTTTCTTACAACTGTAGTTAATACCACCCAGCTGCCTACTCTACCTCCCAATAAATTTATGCCCTTCCCCGAGACATATCTCAGACATGTTAGATCGATGCTTTTTAATACTTGCCTTACTCCAACTATCTCCCAATGATGGTAGATTATTACAATCAATTACGGGACATGACATATTTGATTGGATTGATCTATGATCAAGACTCCTTGTTCCAACGCAACGCCAATATTGGCTTGAAAATATGCCTCATGGTTATTCTCCTGTTTTACATGATAGAATTTAAATTCATCTAATTTGCTAAGAAGAGTCGTAATCATTATAAGCACAAGAGAATTTTTAGAGTCTATGTGGTGCTCGTTCCTAGAGGACCTTGACCACTTTTGAATGACAACCTTTAAATCACCAACGATGTTCAAATGCCTTATACCTTTGGGGATAGTGATCTTCAGATCTTGCCAGAGCGATAAAACTTCAACTTGATTGTTCATTGCTTTCCCCATTCCCTAATCGAACCTTGTTTCATTTGTTCCATCGAGGTTATATATCACCTCTCCCACTCCTACCTTGATCTATATATGAAAGCTTGAGGATTATGTCTAGTTTTTCAAGTGGATAAATTAGGGTTTTAAAGCCTCTTATGTCAAATTAATAAACACATAAACATGCATTAAAAGTTCAGATTTTGTAGAAAATAGAAGACAAGATCACCATAATAGTAAACACAAAACAACAAGCGATGAAGGAGTTCACCCCTCCTGGGCTATATCTCCTGGTCCAACTTCCAATGGTTGGGCCACTTTCATTATGCTCATACAATGGGGTTTACATCAAGTAAAAATGCTCAAATTGCTTCAATAATGGCTCCAATGGCTCCGGAACAATAAAAAATATCTGTCTAGCCTCTTTATGCTCCAAAAAAGGATAAAAATTGAATGATTTATGCTATCCCCAAGTTTTTGCACTATATGTCCTTTAAATCACACCTTCTTGCAATATTTCCAAGAATTTGTGACTCTGTCAGCCACGTGGGGCGACAATTTTTCCCCGCGCCGGCATGATTTTTGTCCCGTCGGGTGCAATTTGTCACCTGGTTAATTGGGCTGGTAAGCCCACTATTGATCCAGGTGGATATTGGTGGCCACCCGCCTATTCCACTTGGGGCCCCACCATTGGCTCTTTCAGTTTTTCAGTTTCGGCACAACTTACTATTTTTAGCATTTTTTCGGGTCCTGAACTTTTGGAGTCGTTTTGAGGCCCTAAACGACGTTTTTTGGGCATCGCGCCTCCAGCGAATATTATTTTGTTTCGGAATGGCATCACGCCTCCAGAAAATATCATTTCGTTCCAGAATGGATATTCGTGGCGAAAGTTGTAGTCCTCGGATAGATCTTTCTAATGATGTACCATTTGCGTCAAACGGAGATATTATGCCAAAGTTACGTCCTTGGGAAGTTGAAACACCAATTTACCCAAACGGGGCCCATAGTTTTGGCGCTTCATCTCCTAGGGTTAGGTTTTTGGATGTTTAGAGTTCTCCATTGTTTCTCAATAATAAATAGGCCCTCGAGCCTCATTGTAACTCAGTTCAGAGGCCTGTAGCCGCCACATCTCTTCTCAGAGATAGCTACCAGTGCCCTAGCTAGTTTTATTTCCATTCGGTCTGTAAGCAAATTTCAGTTCTTTGATATTAATGAAATGAAGTGTTATTTCCGCTGCATCTCTATCTTTATGGTTATGTGTTTATTCTGTTGCGTTCCTGCATAAATCCGGATCAGTGGTATCAGAGCGGTCTGCTTTTTCTCGATCCTTCTTTGTATGTCCCCAACGAGGTCGGGGTATAAGGAGCTAGGGCTCGATCTGGTGGAACCTTTGCAAGATCAGCCTCGCAAACCTCGACGGACGCCCATGGGGGACGAAAAGAAAGATGAGGGACCAGGAGATCCTATCAAAATATTGCTCGAGGAGGCCCTCGAAAGACAAAGGAACGTGATGATGGATAACTTTGCTCAGATCCTTCAACGGCTACCCACCGGCGGCGCATCTGCATCCAGCAGCCACTCTGGAGGCGCGACTCCTTTTAAGGTACAAGTAAATTTTGACATTCCCATACTTGAGGGTCAAATAGACGCAGATGCCGTAGATAGATGGTTGAATCTGTTAGAAGGATATTTCTCGGTTCATGACTTTTCAGACCGGGAGAAGATTATTTTTGCACTCCTCAAAGCTACCCCCCATGTTAAGGACTGGTGGGAAACCTACTGTGAGAACAAGGAACAGATAGAACCCTCTCTGTTCTCGGCCGTACCAACTTGGAATTCTTTTCGAGACGTCGTCAAGGAACAGTACTATCCCGTGGGGAGCTATGAGGACAAGTACATACAATGGACCATGCTGCGACAACAAAGGGATCAAGATGTGCATGAGCTGACGAATTTGTTCCATACCCTGCGCACAAAGTTGGGTATCAAAGATTCAGAGAAACATCTGGTGCTAAAGTATCGCAGCTGTCTGCACAAATACATTCAGAAGGAAATGGAGTTCCTTGACATCTCCTCGCTTGGTACGGCATACCGGTATGCTGCCAAGATTGAGCAGAAATTCAAGCAGAAGAAGCGAGACTTTGGATCTGCGAATCAAAAGCAAGGGAAAGGTGCTTCCAAACCACAGAACAAAGGATCGAGCCAAGGCATGGCGGCTAAAGACAACTCATCGAAGCCACAAGAAAAGAACAGCACCGCAAAGCCAAAGAAGGACACGGGAAAGTGGTGTGAGTTCCATAAGAGCTCCACTCACAACACAAGTGAGTGTCGGGCCAAGCAGTCGCTAGTGGCCGAGATGAGGGCTTCTGAGTCAGATGCATGCTCTGACTCCGAATCAGAACCTGAAAAGGGGAATGAAAAAGGGAAACAAATTATTGATGCGGAGCCCAACGCCACTGTTGCCACTACAAAGGTCCAGAAGGAGGAACCGGAAGATCCAAAGGAGGAGGAACGTCTCTTCCACTCCCAGATGTGGGTAAAGGGCTCCCCTGTACAGTTCATTGTCGACAATGGGAGCCAAAAGAACCTCATCTCAGCAGACGCCGTGAAGCGGTTGGGCTTGCCGACCACAGCTCACCCACATCCATACACCATCGGGTGGCTTCACCAAGGACGAGATCTCCGCGTCAGCCAGCAGTGCCGCCTTCCTTATAGCATCAAGCCCTTCACGGATGAGGTATTATGTGACGTTGCTCCTATTGATGTTTCTGATGTATTATTAGGACAACCATACTTGTGGAAGCGTCATGATGTGTATGAGTCTCGACCTCGTGCTGTTATTATTACTTTGGGAAATAAGTTGTACAGGATACCAGAGGTACCACCTCCTACGACTATCTCTTTGGTTACCGCAAAACAATGTAGTAAGCTCATTTCCCAAACCAGGAAATTCGTTTTTCTGATGATCCGCCCCCAGGGCAAGAAGAAGACTGTGGCCACGACCTCCAGACAGGGCCCCTCCGCACGACAACAACAAATGGATAAGGTCGTGGAGGAGTACGGGGACATCTTCACCTCACCCACAGGGGTTCCTCTGCACTGCCAGGTCAAGCACCCGATCGATTCGAACCTGTGCGTCGTTGAGCTCAATGGACCCATCTATTTGCCGTCTTGCTTCCGAGAACGATGAAATCAAGAGTGCGTATTCGTAGAGTCACAAAAAGGTCATCACATCCGACCAAGTTCATTGCTCCGTGGGAGCCCGATCTGTTGGTACAAAAGAAGGATGGGACGTGGAGACTCTGTATTGACTATCGGGCACTGAACAAGATCATTGTCCGGAATAGGTACCCGATCCCACGGATTGATGACCTTTTGGACCAACTCAAAGGGGTGAAATATTTCAGCAAGATTGACTTGAAGTTTGGGTATCACCAGGTACCAATTGAACCCTCTGATGTGTGGAATACTGCCTTCAAAGCCAAGGAAGGCCTTTTCGAATGGCTGGTCATGCCTTTCGTGTTGACGAATGCTCCCGCAACCTTCATGAAGGTTGATGGATGACATCTTGCATCCATTCACCAACTCATTTGTAGTGGTATACTTGGATGACATTCTGATCTTCAGCCATACTTGGGAAGAGCACCTCCACCACATCCGAGAAGTCCTCCAAACACTGCGGCAACACAAGTTGTGTGCCAATTTGGAGAAGTGCACTTTTGGCATGACCTAGGTTCAATATCCGGGATACATTATTGATGAAAGGGGGGTGCATGTGGATCCAGCTAAGATCCAAGTCATTCGGGATTGGCTAGCCCCAACCACCCTGACCGAGCTTCGTAGCTTTCTGGGTCTTGCTAATTTCTACCGCAGGTTCATGTTGGGATTCTCTCATATCACTTGGCCCTTGAGTCAAGTCACCAAGGGAGGAGCGAAAGCAAAATTCTTTTGGTTGGAATCTCAACAGAAGGCGTTCGTAGAATTGAAAAAATCGCCTCTGCTCTACCCTGCTCACTTTTACCGTACTTGCAAATGTACTCATTTGGAGATCGAGACAGATGCCTTCGACTATGCTATCGCGCTCTTACTCAACAAAGTAATTCAAAGGCATATCACAAGACATTGTTTGACACGCTCGCAAGTATCCCACTTATGACAAAGAATGTATTCCCCATTGTGCAAGCTTGTTTAATAATGGAAGCATTACATTTTGGGGGAGGAAACGATCATCCAAGGCAAGTACCACCGGCCTAGGGCAGCTCATACAAGATTAAGGAAGTTGCAGAATGATCGCCATCAGAAGTGGTCCACATATCTGCAACAATTTCATTTGAACATCAAGTACAAGAAGGGTAGCACCAATAATGTTGCAGACTGCCTCAGCCGACCACCAATCGTGGCGCTCACCACCATGCTCAACTCTTGTGGGCATGAGACTTCTGATTGGCCGCTTATGTATGAGAGTGACCCAGAATTCAGCCACACTTACAAGGCACTTTTGGGGGGTACACAAGTTCCAAATTTTCACCTCCAAGATGCACTTTTATGTCACCTGGGACACCTTTGTGTTCCTTCAAGCGAGCGTGCCAAGATGATATGGGAAGCACACTACATTCGAGTCGCTGGGCATTTCGGGGTCGAGAAAACATTAGCAATCCCCGCAAGTATTTCTACGTCGAACCTTCGAAAGGATGTCGAGAAGCACACGCATCCTCGCATCGTCAAAGGCTGCTGTCCACCATCAAGAAGCAAGGCCTATATACTCCGCTAGCTACCCCTAGTCGACCTTGGGAATCCATCTCCATGGATTACATGTCGGGCCTGCCTTCTAATAAGCATGGAAATGACTGTGTTTTCATGTTCATCGACATATTCTCGAAGATGGCCATTATGGCGGCTTCACAAGAAGAAATATCACGTTAAAAGCCATCGCTAAAATCTTCTTTTCGAATCCAGTATGGGTACCTTGGGATCCCGCGCCCATCATATCGAAGTGCTGGGATAGCAGGTTCCTGGAAAAAATTTGTCCAGCCTCTAGTCAATGTTGGATACCAAGCTCACTAAGTCCACAACTTTCCATCCCCAAACAGATGGCCAGACAGAGGTCGTCAACAGAATGATTGTACACATTCTGCGCATGTACAATTCAAAGCATCCATGCACATGGGACGAGAGCCTCCCATGTGTACAACATAGTTATAATCGGGCTCTCCACAGTTCAATCGGTTATAGCCCCTTTCAGTTGGGCTTGGGATTCCAGCCACTATGTCCTATTGACGTAGCCATACCATTTGTGGCCGTTCAGGCCGATTCAGCTCATGTCCAGTCTGAAGTTGACAAAGCAAGTAGCTTCATCGAGCGCATTCAACACATCCGCCAATAGGTTCATGATATATTGGACAGAGCCAATGCCAAGTACAAGCAACGCCATGATCAACATCAGGTGCCACACAACTTCCAGCTGGGTGACAAAGTGTGGCTACATTTGTAGAAGGAGCGCCTCATTGGACCCCACCTCAAGCATCGCCCACTCCGATATGGGCCATACACCATCACTAAGGATGTAGGGAGCAATGCTTTCGAACTTAGTATTCCACCATTCCTTGGTCTGCACGTAGTATTCAATGTGGACCACCTTCGTCCTTACTTCCGACCTCTACTGGACACCTCAGACATTGCAAAACAACTAACACCAACAAAGTTAAACCCAGACTACATGGAATAGGCCACCAAAGATTGTATCAAGGACATGAAAATAAAGAGCACTCGCCAACAGAATATCCAACTGTATCGGGTTGTCAAAGCTGGCCAACTCCTGCACCAAGGCAAGTGGTTCACCAGGGACCAAGTTCAGCAGAAGTTTCCTCATCTCATGGAGGAACCTGAAATACAATGGGGACCATTGCTTCCTAAGGGGGGAGAACATCTGTGTGATATGGTGGCCACCCGCCTATTCCACTTGGGGCCCCACCATTGCCTCTTTCAGTTTTTTAGTTTCGGCACAACTTACTATTTTTAGCAGTTTTTCGGGTCCTGAACTTCCAGAGCCGTTTTGAGGCCCTAAACGACGTTTTTTGGGCATCGCACCTGCAGCAAATATCATTCTATTCTAAAATGGATATTCTTGGCGAAAGTTGTAGTCCTCGGATAGATCTTTCTAATGTTGTACCATTTGCGTCAAACAGAGATAGTATGCCAAAGTTACGTCCCTGGGAAGTTGAAACACCAATTTACCCAAACGGGGCCCATAGTTTTGGCGCTTCATCTCCTAGGGTTAGGTTTTTGGATGTTTAGAGTTCTCCATTGTTTCTCAATCATAAATAGGCCCTCGAGCCTCATTGTAACTCAATTCAGAGTCCTGTAGCCGCCCCATCTCTTCTCAGAGATAACTACTAGCGCCCTAGCTAGTTTTATTTCCATTCTGTCTATAAGCAAATTTCAGTTCTTTGATATTAATGAAATGAAGTGTTATTTCCGCTGCCTCTCTGTATATATGGTTATATATTTATTCTGTTGCGTTCTTGCATAAATCTGGATCAACTATCCAGCTAAAAAGGCGCTAAGTGGCCTCATTCACACCATTGATTTCATATTTTTCCCACCGGTGCCAAAAAATGGGTTTGACTGTGGTTGCATGTCGGTTTGGTTGATTTTGGGTTAGATTAACCGTGGCATAAAAAATGACTGTCGCATGTGAACGTTGGTTCGCCGGTGGTTAACATTACCACAACCACAAACTTAAACTATGGTGTAACAGTTATGAAACCCTGCGCTTGTGAACACTTCGAAACTGCCACGGAGTTGTTAATAGAACCGTCGCTCAAACACTACAACAACTTTGATATATGGGTTTTTAATAACTTGGATCTCCACCAAATATATTTTCACCCGGAATTTGGTTTAAAGGTTTCTCCACTAATTATACATATGACATAAAATTTGGTTAGTGTGGTTTATAACATATAACATGTTAGGTCGGGGTTAAACCCTAACCCTATCATGTGGACTGGGGTCAGGGGTTAACCCTGGTCCACCCCCGATGCCATAACAAATAAACTTGATATAGCACCAACAACCAAGGGTTAAGAAACACATGTAGCGCGAATGGTAAGAGGCTTGGATGTGTGGAGGTTGGTCTTGTGTTCAAATCCCCAGGGTTGATGTTCGACCTAACCAAAATTTTAGTGGCCACCAGGAGGCCACGTGGCAACCTCTGGCTAGCCCACATGGTCCTCCCTAGTTGGTCCACCTAATAATCAACCAACCAATCAGATTTCACCATAAAACGAACCAATAAAATCCTAACAAGTGCCAAACACAGATTAGCTATAGGAACATAGTCACTTGCCATGTAAGGGTCCATTCAACAGTATGGACTGCTAACTGTGTAGTCCTGCAAAACCAAAAACAATTTTTTTTTCGTTTCTCAAAATTTACAGAACTCGATATCGGGAGCATCCGATGTCAAATTTGAGCAAAACGAGTTGTGCTAGATTCAAAACGACAATATTTATGCAAGTGCATTAGTTTCGAGCCATTCTGAAAACTTTGAATTTCGAGCATAAAATTAATCCAACGGATATTCCTCCTCACTAGAAGCTTTATGTTATGAAACCAACTCACAAAATAGAAGAAAAGATAAATCAACAACTTAAAAATTATCCACTTCGAGGGGGGAACCTCCTTTACATTACATAAATGAACAATTCTTGGATGATACAAATGAAAAAACCTACCTTCTATATATATGATTTTAAGGGGTCACAATATAACAATATGGGGACCACATGGGCACGACAATAATAATAACGGGGCTACACCTATGGGGCACAATAATAACAATAAGGGGACTACATCAGCACAACAATAACAATAATGGTGATACACTAACGGTAATAAGGGGCTACACTAGTATTATGGGGACCTAACATGCCCCTCTCCTTCAAACAAGTGTTGTCCTCAACATGCGAGTAGTTTTGGATGCTTATGTATAAAATTCTCATCCTCCCACATCGAATCTTCAGCGGGTAAGTTCTTCCACTTAATGAGATATTATGCAATTGATCGATTTCGTAGTTGTCGACTTCTTGTTTCCATGACTGCTTCAGGTTATTATATGATTTTTCCTTCCTCGTCAAGTTCTAGAAATATTGTTTGAACTGGGAGCTTGTCACCTATAACCTTCTTTAAGCAAGAAAAATGGAAAACTAGGTGCACTCGAGAAGATGCAGGAAGCTCTAATTTGTATGCCATGGTACCAATATTTTGCAACACCTTGTAGGGACCATAATACTTTGGTGATCATTTATTATGCTTCCTAGCTTGCTTGAGAGACATTTGTTTATATGGTTGTAGACGTAAAAAAACCCAGTCACATACATCAAAAATTCCCTCACTGCAATGTTGCTATGCCTCTTGTTTGATTTGATTATGCGCCAAAGTGATGTTATCCTTTAAGAGTTGAAGAACTTGTTGTTGATGCTCGATGTAATCTTACACTACTTGAACCTTAGAATTTTCTCTTAAATATGATGTGATGGATGGTGGATGATATCCATAAAGTGCCATAAATGGGGTCATTTTTGCTGCAGTATTGAAGTAAGTGTTATACCACCATTCAGTCAGAGGTAACCACTTAACCCATTGTGTTTGTAAATTAGATACAAAGCAACGAAGATATCCTTCCAAACATTTGTTCATTATCTCAGTTTTCCCATAAGATTGAGGATTATATGATGAGCTATGAGCTAATTGAGTACCCAAACAATCAAAAAATTTCCTGTAAAAATGGGATCTTTGTCGCTTACAATAATATTTGGGTTTCCATGTAGCTTTTGAATTGTTTCCATAAATGCAGTAGCAATTGTACTGGCTTTAAAAATATGAGATAATGCACAAAATTGTGCATACTTGGTAATTCTATCAACTACCACCATGATGACAATATTTCCTTTGTACTTGGGTAAACCTGTGATAAAATCCATTGAAACCTCTTCACAATGTTGACTTGGAATGGATAAAGGTTTTAAGAGACCTAGGGTCTTAATTGTTTCAACTTTATTTTGTTGGCAAACCAAACATTCTGCCACAAAATTTTGAATATCATATTTAAGTTCATCCCAAAAAAATTCCTTCTCGATCATGTGGTAAGTTTTTAAAAATCTCGAGTTCCCTCCTAAGGGATAGGTGTGCAATTCTGAAAGAATATTTTGTTTGAATTGGGAATTCTTACAAAGATATAAGCGATATTTGTACAATAATGAATCATTTTTCTAGCTAAATGTTTCAGATGTACTTGGATATTGCTGCAAATTTTGAATGAGTGTCCACACCTCTTCATCATTCTTCCATTCATCTCTTACTTTGGTTATCCACTCAGTTTGGATAATAGAAATGGCACAAAGCAATGCTTCTGCATCCTTATCCTTTCTTGAGAGTGCATCTGCAACAACATTTTTTTTCCCTTTTTTGTAGATGATTTCAAATTCACAACTCAACATCTTTGTGACCCATTTTTGTTGCTCTTCTGAAGATAATATTTGTTCCAAAAATTATTTAAGGCTATCATGATCTTTTTTTTTCCTTGAAGTGCCTTCCCATTAGGTAAGGTCACCATTGCTTTAGTGCATGCACTATTTCCAACATTTCCTTCTCATAAATAGGTTTTTGTAAATAATTTCCTTTGATTAGACTACTTTCAAAAGCAATGTGTCTTCCTTCTTGCATTAACATCGCACCAATTCCATTTCCTAAGGCATCACATTCCAAAAGAAAGGTTTTTGTGAAGTATGGCGTAGCTAAGCCCGGTGCTTGGAACGTTGCCTCTTTAATATGTTCAAAGGCCGTAGTTGCTTCAGGAGTCCAAGAAAATGCATCTTTCTTCAATAATGATGTTATAGTTGTCAATATTCTCCCATAATTCTTAACAAACTTGCAATAATACCCTGTTAACACTATAAATCCTCGAATATGCTTTATGGTTGTGGCAATTTTCCATTCCTTAATGGATTTAATTTTGTTATTGTCTGCCTTAACACCCTCCTGAGATACAATGTGACCCAAATATTCCACCTCCTCAACTCCAAAGAAACATTTGGAGGTTTTTGCATATAATTGTTTCTCCTCCAATAATTTGAGCACCCTGTCAACATGTTGAACATGATCCTTCCAAGACTTGTTGTAGATTAGTATATCATCAAAAAATACTAACACAAATTTTCTAAGGAAGGGTTTGAAAATGGAATTCATCAAACCTTGAAATGTGGAAGGTGCATAAGTAAGGCCAAAAGGCATGACCAAAAATTCATAACGACCCTCATGAATTCTTAATGTTGTTTTCAGGATGTCTTGAGTCTAATTTGATGATATCTAGAACAAAGATCCAACTTGGTGAAGTAAATTTCTCCATGTAATTCATCCAATAATTCAGCAATGACGTGGATGGGAAATTTATCTTTAAGAGTGAGCTTGTTGAGCTCCCTATAATCCAGACACATACGCCATGATCCATCCTTCTCGTGCACCAATACTACAGGAGTAGATAAAGAAATTTGACTAGGTTGAATTATACTAGCTTCTAGAATTTCTGCAACCATACGCTCAATCTCACTCTTTTGAGCATAAGGATATTTGTAAGGCCTGATGTTTGGAGGAACAATTCGTGGAATCAAATGAATAGCATGAGCATGATCACGAATAGGTGGGAGTCATTTGGGAGTCTCAAACACCTTGGAATTATTGTCCAAGGCTTTTTGGAGATACAAAGAAATAGATGATTTTGATGTTTGAACCTCTAGTGAGCATAATTGTGCAATTACGCCTCATTGTTATTTCTTCAAAAGCTTTGTCATGACATTAGAGTTGATTATATTTCCTGGCTTCCCTGTGATACCCCATAATTCAACTTCCTTTACTTCCCAAAAAAAAATCAAGAAAAGTTTTTGAAAATTAAAAGCTTTCGTCCCCAAAGATTGTAACCATTTTAGTCCTAGTACAACATCAACACTACCCATTGTAATGGATAGCATTGGACTATTCAATACATATTCCCCCATGGTTAGCTTGATATTATGGCACTTTCCAGAGCAATTTATATTTCCTCCATTTGCAACCATCACTTGACACTCTGGTGTTGGGTATAAGAAGCAATTCAATTCCTTGGCTACCTTACAATGAATAAAATTATGGTTAATACCCAAATCAATCAACACTATTACATTTTTCTTCTTGATTGTCCTTCTAACTCGAGAGTTTGAGGAGTGGTAATTCCTACCAATGCATTACAATATATGGTCAGATTAATTTATTCTTTCTCTAGGCTTGGTCCCTAGTGTATATCCTCTTCTTTTGAATTTTCTTATTCCTTTTCTTCCATCTCTTCATAATCTATGTAAAATGATTTATTCTTAATGCACTTATGACCTTTATTGTATTTTCTATCATAACATAACAAAGCCCTTTTGCATTTTTTTCTTCTAATTGTTGTGGTGTCAACCTTGTAGGTTGTGGAATTATAGGAGTAGCAACACTTCCATCATTATAGTTGTGAGTGGTAGGCTTCCTTGTCACCATAATTTTGCTTTCAATTTTTCCTACCAGCCTAAATGCCTTCTCCAATGAATCAGGTTCCCAAAGGAGAACCTCCTGTTGGATGTTATCCTTTAGAGTCCCTATGAATACATCAATCCTATGCTCCTCTGGAATATCATTTACCCTTATATTCAATTTTTGGAAGTCCTCTATGTTCTTCACCATTGAACCCTTTCGTTTGAGATTTATCAATGGACTAAAGAAGGTGTTGCACTTTGTATCCTCATAATGTGCTATCATTTCCTCCGTAAAAATTGACCAGGTGACAATTTTTTTACAAAAGCAAAGCCATCAATGCCATACAAATGTATTGGGTTCTAAATATAAAGTTGCAATGTGTACCTTTTATGTGTTTTTCACATTACGGAGATCAAAACATTGCTCCATTTGTAGTATCCATGTTACGAGATCCTTGCCATCAAACTTCCTCATATCAATCTTTGGCATATGGTGGGTCTTCAATCCAACATTAGAGTCGATGAAATCATGATTAACCTTTATTTTTCTTTCATCATGAGTTTCCTCTACTTCCTTTTCGCCATTAGGAAGCTTTTCTTGTAGCAAATTTGTCAAACCTTCCTTCAAAACTTGCATGTCTTTCTTCAAATCTTCCATGTTGCATTATATACAATCGATCTTAGCTTCCATTCCATTCATGCCATTCTTAAAACCATCCATGTATGCTTTTAAACCATCCATGTCACCTTTTAGTTCATTTTTGGTTGTTTTATGTGAGAGCGAAATTTGTTGCACTTGGTCTTGTAATTTTGAGATATCATGCTGAAATTCTTCCTCTTCATGTGTCATAATAGATATTTCTGAGGGATTAATGGGTTTCGAATTCTTTTCTGGAGGCATTTTAGAACTCAATACTAATATATGTGCTTCAATATGCCCTTGGAATCACTTTAAACTCATTTTCAAACAAAATTTATGCAAAAAAAAAAATAAAAAAAAAAAATTTCACACCTTTTTCTTGCTTTTAGGAGCTCTATGTTGAAACGATTGTAATTCTGTAATTTTGGATCTCCAAGATTTGAAATTATGTCCTATTTTAGCTATCCGAGTACTCTTTCCAATGTCTCAGGTTATACCTAATTTGGATTCTTCAAGTTAAAGTTATGTACAATCTTCCACAATGTCCTAATTATGGACTAATTCAGTAGAGTGAACTTGTACAGCGTGCCATGTGGCACTTTTTTGACCTTCGGCCCTGAAATTGATACACAAGAAACTACAGCCTGATGTCTGAAATGAAAGTTATGACGATTTTCCTTCGGTCACTTGTTTGAGATGAAATTTTGGATCCTGTAAAAACCCTAAGTTCGTTAGATCATATCTCCAAAAATATAACAAACCAAGAACTAAAATTTTTACACGAAGTTCCTCACGATTCCGGCTTGGTGTAGTAAAATTTTTAGCTTCTAAAAATTCATAGAAAAAAATTTATAGCGCAAATTCCAAGATGTCCTATTTAAAGCAGCGAAATCGTAGAATCCAAAGCTCTGATACCAAATGTTATGAAACCAGCTCACAAAATAGAAGAAAATATAGATCAACGACTTACAATTTATCCACTTTGAGGGGGAATCCTCCTTTACTTTACATAAATGAAAAATTATTGAATTATACAAATGACAAAACCTACCTTCTATATATAGGAGTCTAAGGGGTCACAATATAACAATATGGGGACCATATGGGCACAACAATAATAATAATGGGGATACACCTATGGGGCACAATAATAACAATATGGGGACTACATGGGCACAAAAATAACAATAATGGGGCTACATTAACAATAATAAGGGGCTATACTTGTATTATGGGGAGCTGAAAATTTAGAACCACCAAAATCTCTTTACCAGTCAACAAATAGATGAGGGTACAACTCCCTCACCCTTCCAGTCTAAATCCAATGAAATTTACTTGAATGCGACATTTTGAGCTTTTCATGAAAATGAAAAAATTTCCCCAATTTTGGAAACCCTTTCTTGTTGTCGTAGATACTATCTTGTTGTAATTTCCCAAAATATGCACAACAACAAACTGCCCTTGAAGGAATAAACACATTCCCTCCTTGTTCGTCAATCAAAGGAAACTTAAACAACCTCAAATTCTTCTCACCTTGAACATTGTTGTCAGGACAATGCTTGACATGTCTAGTCTTGCGCTTGGCTCAACTTTTGACCAAATGTGATTGCCACCACCATGCACCATCCCATTTCAAAGACAACATATTATGAAACCCACAAGAATAACTTTTGGAATGAATGCTCTGTTTCTCAAGTTTATTTGGAACTTTCTCTTTGACCTTTGCACTCTCTAGCACTGGCATCTTGTTCACATCGTTGTCCAACAATGATGCATGATGTTGTAAATTTACCTCATCTTGTTTGCCTCCTTTAGGAGGAAACATGTTAGACTCCTTAAACATATTATCACACCCATTAGCAACATCTATGAAATCATATTTTTCATTTCATTCATCTCCTTGAAAGGCCTCTTTCACAACATCTTTATTCTTGCACATTAACAAAGCAAAATTTTGACTAGCGTTCACAATTCTCTTCATTTATTCAACATTCACGAGAGACAAACTCATCTTCTTACTATGCGCTATAACAATGTATTCAATCCAATTCTTGAACAAGTGATACTTATTCTCATGGCGATTAAATATTACTCTCCTATCACAAATACATGGGATTCCCAAAAATATACCACAAATATCAAGCAGAATTACATCAAGTTCAACTTCATCAAGGAAGTTTGTAGTGATTGCAAATCTAAGGATGCACCTCCTTGTAACCTGCAATTTTGCATTCTCACATACCCAACCTAAAGGATAGGGTCTAGGATGTGGAATGGTCTCTAAATTTAACTTCTTTACAATGTCCTCTGAAATAAGATTTTCTTGTGAACCACTATCAAACAGTGTGTCTATCTTGGTATATTTTGAAACAACTCTAATATGGAAAAGCTCAATTCTTGTTTCTTCATCTTGAGTATCATTAAGGCAACTTGAAGAACTAGTACTTGCAATGTTCTTACCTTTAAAACCCATCGTTGTGATATTTATTTCATCTCTAGAATCAAAACCTGTATCATGTTGTATTGTTGCAGCTGTCTTCTCCTTCTCCTTGTTTTTCAAATTCTTGGGTTTCATTCTGGATGAAGTTTCCAACAATTATCTTCATCATGTCCATATTTGGAACAATGTTTCCATGCGATTTTATCTTTCTCCAACTTGATGGATGCATTGTTCTTTCCTTTTCCCTTAGACTTACCCTTTCTTTTTTCTCCAGACTCATAGGTATGTTCCCTTGTCTCATCTTAAACATGTTTCCCTCTTGCCTCTAGAAATGTGGCCTGTACACAGAATTCATCTAAACTTGTAGGGTTAAACATGAGAATTGTGTGTCTTATATAACTCTGAAAACCTCCAATGTGTTTTAACAAATTTACTTGAGATGTCAATTCTACACCCAATATTAGTGCTCTTCTCCTAAATTCTTGAGTATATCTTTGCACATTTTGTCCTTTTCCTTGCCTAAAGCTTTGCCAATCCATTATATATTTTTGAATGTATGCTAATGAACAAAATTGTCTTCTTACTGCAACAAAAAAATCATTCCAATAGGTTGAGACCTTACCATGTTTCTTCATGTCCTCTTGAGTTTTGGCTTCCCACCAAATAAGTGCAGCACTTTCCAATCTTAATGAAGCAAACTGAATCTTGGTGTCATCATTCTTGATCCTTTGTATCATGCAATACACCTCTATACGATGAAGCCAATTATCTAATCTTTCAGCATTTACCTCTCCATCATACATTAGAAAATCAAACTTTATGTCAAGTTTTAGAAATGGAGTTTTACCATGACCTTTTAGAAAATGTCGAGGTGTTTGTGAAGGGCTTGTTGTGGAAGAATATGATTGATAAGATGGTGGTGAGGATGGAGGTGAATATAATGGTGGCATCAAATGTGGTTTTTTATCACTCCCTCCATTACCTTTTGGAGTCTTGTCTCCATCTCCTCCATCTCCTTTTGAAGACTTGTCTCAGTTTGGAGGATTAGCGCTCTCACCTTGCAACCTTGTGTTCCTCTCTTCATAGAGAACTTTCACCATTTGTGTCATATCAAAGAATGCTTTTCTGAAATACTTTTCATCCTCATAAATATTTTCAGGCTCTCCTTCAGGACTTGCAACCACAAACTTTCCTTCTCCTCTCTTGAGCTTCAACCTTGTAAGCATAAAAAACACTTGAAAACAAATTAAACCCTCACAACAATAAAGAACTATAACTCTAATACCAAACTGATTTGTATAGGAAAGCTTGAGTATTATGTCTAGTTTTGCAAGTGGATAAATTATGGTTTTTTTGCCTCTTTTGTCAAATTTCTAAACACATAAACATACATTAAAAGTTATTTTTTTGCAAAAAATAGAAGACAAAATAACCATAACAGTGAACAAAAAATAGCATGTGATTAAGGAGTTCACCCCTCCTGGGCTACATCTCCTTTTCCATCTTCCAATGGTTGGGCCTCTTTCGTTGTGCTCGGAAAATGTTGTTTACATCAAGTTAAAGTGCTCAAATTGCTTCAATAATGGCTCCAATGGCTCCAGAGCACTAAAAAAACCCTTGTCTAGCCTCTTTTTTCTCCCAAAAAGGATAAAAATTGGATGAGTTATGCTCTCCCGAAGTTTCTGCACTATATTTCCTACAAATCGCACCTTCCTGCAATTTTTCCTACAATTTCAGACTTTCTAGGCCACGTGGGGAGACAATTTTGCCCCGTGCCGACGAGATTCCCATCGCGCCAGGTGAAATTTGTCTCCTGGTTAATCTGGCGGGTAAGCTCACTATCCGACTAAAAAGGCTCCAAGTGCCCTCATTCACACCATTGATTTCAGATTTTTCCCTCCAGTGCAAAACCCCGGGTTTGACTGTGGTTGCATGTCGGTTTGGATGAGTTCAGGTTAGATTGAATGCAACATAAAATGTGACTCTCGCATATGAACATTGGTATGCCGGTGGTTAACATTACCAGAACCACAAACTTAAACTATGGCATAACCGCTATAAAACCCCACACATGTGAACACTTTGAAACCACCACAAAGTTGTTAATAGAACCGTCTCTCAACCACTGCAACAACTTTGATATATGGGTTTTTAACAAATTTTTCTAGTTGTAATATAACATGGATCTCCACCGAATATATTTGCACCTGAAATTTTGTTTAAATATTTCTCCATTGATTATACATATGACATAAACTTTGGTTAATGCGATTTAAAACATATGGTTTATAACATATAACATGTCGGTTGGGATTAGCCCCTAACCTTGGTCTGTGGACGTGGTCGGGGGTTAACCTCGGTCCCCACCCCCGATGCCATAGAAAATAAACGTTATATAGAACCAATGACCCTAAGGGTTAAGAAACACATGTTGCGTAGACGGTAGGAGGCTTGGATGTGTGGAGGTTGGTCTTATGTTCAAATCCCCGGGGTTGATTTTGTCCTAACCAAAATTTTAGTGGCCACTAAGAGGCCATGTGGCAGCCTCTAGTTGGCCCACATGGTCCTCCCTAGTTGTTCCACCTAATAATCAACCAAGCAATCAGATTTCACCATAAAATGAACCAACCAAATACTGACAAGTGTCAAACATAAACTGGACCAAGGAATACATTCAATTGCTATATAAGGGTCCAGTCAACAACATGGATTATTGACTGTGCACTCCGACAAACCCAAAAGTTTTTTTTGTGTTTCTCAAAATGAACAAAACTCGATATCGATAGCATCTTATGTCAGATTTGAGCGAAATAAGTTGTGCAAGATTCAGAATGACGAGATCTAGACAAGCGCACTGGTTTCAAGCCATTTTGACCACTTTGAATTTTGAGCATAAATTTTTTCCACTGGATCATTCCTCCCCACTAGAAGCTTTTGGACCACCAAAATATCTTTATCAGTAAAAAATAGATGATGGTACTCCTACCTCACCCTTCCAGTCTCAATCCACTGAAATTTTCTTGAATTCAACATTTTGAGCTTTTCATGAAAATAAATTTTCAACGATTTTGGAGACCCTGTCTTGTTGTCATAGATACCATCTTACATCAATTTCCCATAATATGAAGAAAAAAAAAACCCTTGAAGGAATAAATACATTCCCTCCTTAGTCGTCAATCAAAGGAAACTCAAACAACCTCAAATTATTCTCACCTTGAACATTGTTGTCATGAAAATGCTTGACATGTCTAGTCTTGCACTCGGCTCGACTTTTGACTAAATGTGATCACCATTGCCATGCACCATCCCATTTCAAAGACAACATATTATGAAACCCACAAGAAGAAATTTTGGAACCAATGCCCTCTTTCTCAAATTCTTTGACACTTTCTCTTTGACCTTTGCACTCTCTAGCACTGGCATCTTCTTCACATCAGTGTCCAACAATGATGCATGTTGCTACAAATTTACCTCATATTGTTTACCTCCTTTAGGAGGCAACATGTTAGACTCCTGAAACATATTACCACACCAATTAGCAACATTTATGAAATCATTTTTTATCATTTGACTCATCTCTTTGAAAGGCCTCATTCACAACATCTTTATGCTTGAACATTAAAATCAAAATTTTGACTAGCGTTCACAATTCTCTTAATTTGTCCAACATTCATAAGAGACAAACTCATCTTCTTACTATGCGCTCTAACAATGTACTCAATCCAATTATTTAATAGGTGATACTTATTCTCATGGAAATTAAATATTGCTCTCCTATCATAAAGATATGGGATTCCCAAAACTATACCACAAATATCAAGCAAAATTACATCAAGTTCAACTTCATTGAAAGTTTGTAGTGATTGTAAATCTAAGGATGCACCTCCTTGTAACCTGCAATTTTGCATTCTCACATACCCAACCTAAAGGATAGGGTCTACGATGTGAAATGGTCTCTAAATTTAACTTCTTGACAATTTCCTCTAAAATAAGATTTTCTTGTGAATCACCGTCACATAGTGTGTCTATCTTGGTATGTTTTGAAACAACTCTAATATGGATAAGCTTAATTATTGTTTCTTCATCTTGAGTACCATTTAGACAAATTGAATAACTAATACTTGCAATTTTCTTACCTTTCAAACCCATCACCGTGATATTTGTTTCATATTTGGAATCATAACCTAATCATGTTGTATTGTTGCAGTTGTCTTCTCCTTCTCCTTGTTTTTCAACTTCTTGGGTATCATTTATCGATGAAGTTTCCAGTAATGACCTTAATCATATCCATATTTGGCACACTATTCGCATGTGAGTTTATATTTCTCCAACTTTATGGATGCATTCTTCTTTCCTTTTTCTCCAGACTAAAAGGTATTCTCACTTGTCTCATCTGAAAGATGTTTCCCTCTTGCCTCTAGATGTGTGGCCTGTACACAAACTTCATCTAAAATTGTAGGGTTAAACATGAGAATTGTGTGTCTTAGATAACTATGCAAACCTATAATCTATTTTAACAAAGTTTCTTGAGATGTCAAATCTACACCCAATATTAGTGCTCTTTTCCTAAATTCTTGAGTATAGCTTTGCACACTTTTTCCTTTTCCTTGCCTAAAATTTTTCCAATCCATTATAGCTTTTTGCATGTATGATAATGGATATAATTTTCTTCTTAGTGCAACAACATAATCATTCCAAGAGGTTAATACTTAACCATGTTTCTTCATGTACTCTTGAGTTTTGGCTTCCCACCAAATAAGTGCAGCACTTTCCAATCTTGATGAAGCAAGATGAATATTGGTGTCATCATCCTTGATATTTTGTATCCTGCAATAAAATTCAAGCTGACGAACCCAATTATCTAATCTCTGAGAATTTACCTCTCCATCATACATAGGAAAATCAAACTTTATTTCAAGTTTCAAAAATGGAGTTTTACCATGACCTTTTGGAGAATGTCGATGTGGTTGTGAAGGGCTTGTTGTGGAAGAAGTTGATGGTTAAGATGGTGGTGAGGATGGACGTAAAGATAATGGTAGTGTCAAAGGTGTTTTGTCACTATCCCCTCCATTACCTTTTTTAGTCTTGTCTCCATATCCTCCATCTCCTTTTCAAGACCTGTCTCCCTTTGGAGGATTGGAGCTCTTCATAGAGAGATTTCACCATCTGTGTAATATCAAAGAATGCTTTTCTGAAAACCTTTTCATCCTTTGACATAATTTCAGGCTCTTCTTCATGTGACATGCTTGTTGAAGCTTCAAGTACAACTTGAGGTGAAATTTGTGGTGGAGATTGTGGAAATTTTGCTCTCCTTGTCCTTGAACTAACTTGAGGAAGTTTTTCTCTCCTCTCTTGAGCTTAAACCTCTTAAACATCAGAGACACTTGCAAACAAATTAAACCCTCACAACAACAAATAACTCTGGCTCTGATACCAAACTGATATGTATATGAAAGCTTGATTATTATGTCTAGTTTTGCAAGTGGATAAATTAGGGTTTTTTAGCCTCTTATGCGAAATTCATAAACACATAAGCATGCATTAAATGTTCATTTTTTGCAGAAAATAGAAGACAACATCACCATAACGATAAACACAAAACAACTGCCACACAAAGGAGCCGAGCTGCCCATTCGAGCACTGCAACTAATCTGGCAACTGGCTCTAAGGCTGCTGCGTCCTGCTGCGCCTCTGCGCCTCTTGTGCCTGCTGCGTCCTGTTGTGCCTCTGCGCCTGCTGCTACTGTTGCATCCTGCTACACCTCCGCCTCCTGTCGCGTCTTGTAGATCTGTGCAGCTGAGTGTGGGTGCTGCCCTCTCGGCCGTCCCTGGTCTCTGATCTGTTCCTTTCTGAACCTGCTGGGCTCCACTCTGCTTGGGGCCTCTTCCCATAGACTCTGACCAGATCTTTTCCTGCTTCTCATCCGCTCTGAGATTCTTCGTCTTCTGCTTTTTCCTTGTGCAGATTGGGTGTGCTGCTGTTGATCTGATCTTCTCAGCCATGGAGACCCAGGGCTCACCCCTTGGTCCTTCGCATTCTTCTCCCCCTGATGCTGAAGCTGCTTTCTCCTCTTTGCTAGCTTCGTTGCCTAAGAAGAAGCAGTCTGAAGCCGCCAAGTTTGTCAAAAAACTTGCTGATGTTCCTGAGGTAAACCTTCCTCCTGAGGGCTCGATCCAGGTCGCTTTGTCCCTGGCAGATCGAGCCCTGGTGGGTCAGTTCACGGGCCTTTGGCCCTCGCCAAAATCAATGGAAAATTGGGTTGTTAGGAACTGGATCCCACTGATCAAGAAAAAATTCACTTCATATTTCCTAGGAAGAGGCTACTTCCTGTTTGAGTTCAACACTAAGGAGGACAAAGACTTGATCTTTAGGAATGGGCCCTATTTCATGGGCCCTCAGGGTCTCTACCTCAATAAATGGACCCCTGACTTTGATCCGGCCGTGGATGTCCCGACGGCAGTCCATGTCTGGGTTCGGCTCCCAAACCTTCCAGTGCACTGTTGGAACTGGGATTCCCTTAAGCACATAGGCAATGCATTAGGAAATTTCATTGACAGAGAAAACAACAATGATCAGTATGATTGCGCCCGAATCTGTGTCGAGGTGGACTTAGAGGTGGGACTTCCGGAGGCTATCAAAATAAAGGTTGGCAGTTGGACGCATGTGCAAGTGCTGGACTATGAGCAGCTCCCTTTCAAATGTCGTAAATGCCACATATACGGTCATTTTGCAAGAGGGTGTCCGAAAAAAGGGGAAGCAGAGAAAGGAAAGGAAGATGGTTGGAATCAAGTTAAGCGGTCAAAGACCTCTCACAAGAAGTCTAGAGCCCCAAATGGCCAAGGCCCCCAGCCTGCCTCCGCCCAAAATGTTCCTCCGCCAAAAATTCAAAAGAATAGGTATGAGTTCTTAAGCTCTGAAGAAGAGGTTCCTCAAGAAGAGGATAGGTAAGATAAACCCTCTGAAAAAATGGCCTCAGCAGGATCAAGACCTGAAGAAAGTGCCATAGCAAGAAATAAGGATAAGCAAACAGAAGCCTCCGAGGAGGAACATGACTCGGAGGAGTCAGAGGAGGAAGGACAAATAGGAGATACACAGACATCGGTCAGAAGATCAGCAAGGGGCCGCAAAACTGCTAGAGAAAAGAGAGATCAAGAAACTTACAAAGACAAACTTCAAGGTAGTCAGCTCACTCTAGAGAAACTCCTTGGCAAAAATCCGAAGATATCTAAAAACCAAGCACATGGCTCCAAGGAAGCCCAACATCATAAAAATAAATGATGAAGATCGTCTCCTGGAACTGCAGAGGAATGGGGAGTAAAGTGAAAGAAGAAGCAACGAGAAGCCTTATTAGAAGAGAAGCCCCAGATATTCTTCTGATCCAGGAGACCAAAATGGAGGACAATGAGTTTCTCCAAACTAGTAAAAATTTTTGGAAGGGAAGCAGAGGCCAAGAAGTTTCAGCACGGGGAGCCTCTGGGGGGCTGGGCTCTCTCTGGAATCCTCTCAAGTATAGGCTGGTCACTGAGATACATAATACCCATTGGCTGTTCTTGAAGCTACAACCTGTGGACTCGAGGGAGACATTCTACCTTTTTAATGTCTATGTCCCAGTAAATATAGGGGAGAAAAGGGAGTTTTGGGACTCCGTCAGACATCTGTTGGAGTCAGAGAACTTGGAAAACATCATTATTGCGGGTGATCTAAACCTCACATGGCGCATGGAGGAAAAGCGAGGAGGCACAATTGTAAGGGACCCAGCAAGGGAGTGGGTGGAGGATATCATGCAGGACTCGGATCTTCTCGATATCCCCTCAGAAAATGGTAAGTACACCTGGTCCAATAAAATAATAGGCCCCGGTCACATTGCTGCTAGACTTGATAGATGTTTGGTGCATAGTTCTTTTCTTTTGTTGGGCTTAGAATCCAGATTGCATATCCTCCCTTGCAGCGTTTCAAATCATAAGCCTATTATGCTTGAGATGTCGGATCACAAGGATCTTGGCCCCATACCATTCAGATTCAATCCTCTTTGGGTCAAGGATCCTGAGTTCCTGAATTTGGTTCAGGACAGTTGGAAATTGCCAGTGAAGGGTTCTCCTTTCTTCATCTGGGAAGAAAAACTTAGAACACTGAAAGCTGTTCTTAAATCATGGGCCAAATCTCTCCCCTCCCTTGCAAAAGAGAGAAAGCAGGCCCAAGACAGACTTGCTCAGTATCATGCTCAAAGTGAAGATGTAGAAATCAATAAAGAAGTGTTAGATAAGGAAGCTGAGCTTCAGCAAACCTTCCATAAAGCCTGCCTTTCGGAGGAAGAGCATTGGAGACAAAAGTCTAGGAGTTTATGGCTTAAAGCGGGAGACATAAACTCCACCTTCTTTCATAAACAAGCTCAAGCTAGAAAGAGCTTCAATTCTATTGCAGAAATCAAAGAAGGAATCTCGACTCACAAAGACTTTGGAAGCATAAAGAGAGCAGCTTTCAATCACTTTAAAAATCTGTACAGAGAAGAGGGAGTGACTGATCCAAACTCTAAATTTTTGGAGGTTGTTCCTCCTAAGATCTCCCCTTTAATGAATCATCATCTAGAAGCTAATATCTCTATAAAAGAAATAAAATATGCTCTCACCGACATGGAGCCCGACAAAGCCCCAGGCCCGGATGGCTTCACTGCAAGATTCCTTCAAACCTGTTGGCAGATTGTGGAGAAAGACCTCTACAAAATGATCTTGAAATCTCAAAATTGCCAGAAAATAGGGGGCAACACTAACTCTGCCTTCCTTGCCCTCATACCCAAAGAAAAGGGCGCTAAATATTTTAATCGGTTCCGCCCCATCTCTATTTGCAATATTGGATATAAAATAATCACAAAAGTGATTGCAAATAGGCTAAAAGGAATCCTCCCAGCCATCATCCCGGAGAATCAAGGCAGGTTTGTTCAGGGGAGACAACCAGCTGAAAATTTCATTCTAGTGCAAGAGGTGATTCATTCGAGCCATCTTCGCAAAGAGAAAGGTATGGTAATTAAACTAGACTTGGAAAATGCTTTTGATCGTGTCAGATTTAGCTTTCTTTGGGAAGTCTTGCATAAATTTGGCTTTGGAATGGGCTTTATCAATTGGATTCGTGCTTGCATTGTCGATCCGTAGATCGCTCCCTTGGTGAACGGGAGAGCAGCTGGCTTCTTCAAAGCTTCTAGAGGGCTTAGGCAGGGTTGCCCCCTCTCTCTGCTTCTCTTTGTCCTCCATGTTTCTGTCCTGAGCTTCTACCTAGATCAGAAATTGGTTGATCAAGAGATCCTGGGGCTCAACATAGCCAGAGGGGTAAAAAATGTAAATCATACTTTGTTTGCTGATGATTCCCTCTTGTTCAGGGTTGCCTCTGTCAGATCCGCCTTAAAATTTAAGGAGGTTTTGGACGATTACAACGATTCTACAGGAAGCAGTTTGAACAAAGGTAAATGCAAAGTTTTTTGTTGGAATATCTCTGCCTCCATTCTTTCGACCATCTCCAGAATCCTTGGCTTTACTGCCTCCCTCAGTTGGACCTCTTTTACCTACCTGGGCCTTCCTATCTTCCGAAAACTAGCTTATAGCAGAGACTGGATCCCTCTATTGGATAAATTCAAGGCTAAAATTCAAGCATGGGGATTCTCATGGTTAAACCTTGCCGGAAAAACTGTCCTCATCAAATCTGTTCTTAGTAGTCTCCCCATCTTTCAATTCTCTGTATTACTAGCTCCCATTGGCATCATCAAGAAAATGGAAGCCTACATTCGCAAATTCTTCTGGAAAGGTGGCAATCAAAATGACAAGAAAACCCCTTTGGTAAGTTGGGAGAAAATATGTAAGCCTCAGAATGAAGGAGGCATAAATTTCAAAGATCTTAGTCTCCAAAACACAGCCATGGGAGCCAAGATTTTCTGGAGAATCATTGGTCCACACCCAGGGTGGGCGCAAAGAGCTTTATGGAGGAAGTATTTCAAGGGGAAGTGGAAAAGATGCCTAGAAACCTCACTGCCCACCTCAGGATCGCAATTGATCAAATTATGTCACAAAGCAGCTCCTTTAATCAGAGACAGAGCATATTGGATACCTGGCAACGGAAAATAAGTCAGAATATGGGACGACAGCATCATGATCCATCCCCCATTATCGAGCTACAGTTCTCTGCAAGCGCTGCGACCGTGGCTGGACAGAGCTGGTTGCGTTTCACTATGGGACATTTCGTTGTGGGCTGGCAGCAACTAGCTGCGATGGAGACTTTCGCCTGTTCCTCCAGAGCTGACACAAGAACGCAATCTCCTTCTCTCTCTGTTGAACGGTAAGGCGCCTCTGCGCGTTGGAAGGAAAGACGCCCGTGGTTGGGGAGCCGCCCCAGGGCTGTACACTGTTGCGCAAGAGTATAAAAGCCTCCTAGAGCGTCCACATGTCCCCCCAAACCCTTCTGTGTGGAAGGGGATCTAGACCTACAAAACCATGCCAAAAGTGAACTCATTCTGCTGGTTGTTATGCCACAAAGGAATTTTAACAGAAGACAGATTGAAGAAGAAAGGGTTCCAAGGTCCCTCACGATGCCACTTGTGCTGTGACTGTGAAGAGAATGCCCAACACATTATCTTGGACTGCAAATTCTCAAAAGAAATCTAACAAAACCTCTTGAGTCATTGGAAAACAGAATTCATCCTACCTACGTCTATCTCTGACTTATTTGCAAACTGGCGAAACTTCTACCCAGAAACGTTCCCAAAAAACGAAAGTTTTAAAGCTGCATGGCTCTCCTTGCCGAAATTTATCTGCTGGAAAATCTGGCTAGAGAGAAACAGAAGAGTCTTCAGAGATGAAAGTTTAAATCCGCAGTTCACCATCATCAAAATAAAAATTCTATGGAAAGAAAGTCTGGGGAAGCACTTGTCGGACTCGAACCTAAGTCAACAAGACTTAGACTGGGGTGCCTCATTGGATCTCCAATTCTCTGGAGAAACAAGGCAACACAAGGATACAAAAGAGTGGCAATTCAAAGGGAAGGAGAATGAGTTATCTGATTTGCTCATCAAGCAATCCAGATACACTCTGTTCTTTGATGGGGCAGCGAAAGGCAACCCCGATTTGGCTGGGGCAGGAGGAGTTATAAAGAATAAGGAGGGCAGAATTGTGACTAAGTTCGCTTCGGGATTAGGACAATCCACCAGCATTCAAGTAGAAGCCTTGGAACTTCTTCAAGGTCTCAAGCAAGAAAATGCCTTTGGTTTATCGGATGTTAATATTATAGGAGATTCTCTGTCCATTATTAAAGTCTTACTGGAGGATTCTTCTCCTGCAGATCTCATATTGGCAAGAGTGATTTCAAGAATCAGAATTCTGGTGAAATCTTTTCAAATTGCAAATTTCCTTCATGTATTGAGGGGGAACAATAAATATGTTGATTTAGAAGCCAACAGGGCGGTGCCTCTTCCTGCTGGCTCTCTCTTGAAGGAAGGAATTGAGGAGTGGTACTCCATCCCATAAAATAGAGTTATGTTTTACTGCATTATACTGAAACAGTTCGTTTGTACATTTAAGATAGGAAAATTAACGAAGATTGATTCTCTAGTCTCGAGTAAAAAATGTGGATATCCAAATTTTGGGGCCTATGATCAGTTAGTGGAAGAAATTTCAAGGACTATGCCCGACCTATTGTAACCGGTGAAAGGCATTTTGGCCAATATCTAATATAAATCCATATCCGTTTCTGTAAAAAAAACAATAAACAAAAAACAAGTGATGAAGGAGTTCACCCCTCCTGGGTTACATCTCCTGGTCCAGGTTCCAATGGTTGGGCCTCTTTCATTATGCTCATAAAATGGTGTTTACATCAACTTACAGTGTTCAACTGGCTTCAATAATGGCTCCAGAACAGAGAAAAAAAAAAAAAAAAAAAACCCCTTGTCTAACCTCTTTTTGCTCCCAAAAAGGATAAAAATTGAATGAGTTATGTTCTCCCCAAGTTTTTGCACTATCTGTCCTACAAATCGCACCTTCCTACAATTTATCCTAAAATTTCTGACTTTATCAGCCACGTGAGGCGACAATTTTTCCCTATGCAAGTGAGATTCCCATCATGATGGGTGCAATTTGTCGCATGGTTACTCGGGCTGGTAAGCCCACTATTCGGCTAAAAAGGTGTCAAGTGGCCTCATTCACACCGTTGATTTCAGATTTTTCCCACTGGTGCCAAACCCTGGGTTTGGTTGTGGTTGCATGTCAGTTTGGTTGAGTTTGGGTTAGATTGACCGCAACATAAAACGTGATTGTCGCATGTGAACATTGGTATGCTAGTGGTTAACATTACCACAACCGCAAACTTAAACTGTGGTGTAACCGATATGAAACCCCGCACCTGTGAACACTTCGAAACCACCATGGAGTTGTTAACAGAACCGTCACTCAACCGCTACAACAAATTTGATATATGGGTTTTTAACAAAGGTTTGTGGTTGTAATATAAAATGAATCTCCGTTGAATATATTTGCACCCAAACTTTGGTTTAAAGGTTTCTCCGCTGATTATACATAGACATAAACTTTGGTTAACATGGTTTATAACATATAACATGTCGAGTCGGGGTTAGCCCCTAACCCTGGTTTGTGGACCGGGGTCGGGGGTTAACCCCAGTTCCCACCCTCGATGCTATAACAAATAAACTTTATATAGCACCAACGACCCTAAGGGTTAAGAAAAACATATACTGTGGACAATAGGAGGCTTGGCTGGGTGGAGGTTGGTCTTGTGTTTGAATCCCCAAGGTTGTTGTTTAGCCTAACCAAAATTTTAGTGGCCACCAAGAGGCCACGTGGAAGCCTCTGGTTGGCCCACGTGGTCCTCCCTGGTTGGTCCACCTAATAATCAACCAACTAATCAAATTTCACCATAAAACGAACCAATCAATTCTTGATAAGTGTCAGACATAGATTGGCTCAACGAACACAGTCACTTTCCATGTCAGGGTCTAGTCAGCAATACATACTGCTGACTGTGCAATCCTGCAAACCCAAAAACAAATTTTTTTGTTTGTTTCTCAAAACGAACAAAACTCTATATCAGGAGCATCCGATGTCAGTTTTGAGCGGACGAGTTGCGCCAAATTCAGAATGACGAGATCTACACAAGCGCGCTAGTTTTGAGTCATTCCGAAAACTTTGAATTTTGATCATAAAATTTATCCATCGGATCATGCCTCATCGAGCAATAAATGAGAATGTCACCATGCTTGTCGATGAGAAATTACCGTTGGAACAAATTTATGTTTTAGCTTACTACTCATACATGATTTAATAACTTAAAACCAAATTACAACAAAAGTACACAGTCAAATATCTATCATTTAATTGCATCCAACGATGTGTTTGTTTTATGCACATTCGTTGTACACAGACACACACACACACACACACACACATATCATTTTAAATAATAGAAGATGCCTTCAATGTCCTTTTACTTTGTGCAATTCTGAAAATTAATATTATATTAAATTAGATGGGCCATAATGTCTTTTACACTGTACAATTATGAAAAATAATATTAAATAAATTTTTTTGCCCATAAGGATAGAAAATAAGAGGTGGTAGATTATGGTGGGTTGTGCATGATTTATTCAACTGTTGAGGTTGGTGAAAGCAAAATAATTATTTACACATCTCGATGTTAACATGGATACAAATACACCCAGATGTGGGTAAGTTGTCCAACATTGACAGATGCCTCATTAATGAGGAGAGTCACGCATAACAGGCGCAGGTGGAAGGGCGCATAGAGGCGAGGTGACAGAGAGAATAAACGGTTAAAAAGACAAGGTAATAAAAGCGACATTCATTCCAACCGTAGCAGAAGATTAGGGCATTAAATGCCATGAAGGCCATCCCGGGGAGGTCTCCTCTGCACGCTCCATATTCAGGAAGCATCTATCAGTATTATTTAGGATGGATTTATGAGGTTACAATGTACTAATAAAGTAGGGGATGTTAGATATATTCATTCACGTAATACTATGATTTGAGGCCAAGCATTGCTTGTAAATGGCAATATTAATAAATGAATATAATGTGTGATTTGCAATGGAGATTCGTAGTTGTACAATTGCGATAGGTGTCATATCTCGTGCGCCTATAAAAATATCACAAAGTTAGATATATTCATTCACGTAATACTATGATTTGAGGCCAAGCATTTCTTGTAAATGGCAATATTAATAAATGAATATAATGTGTGATTTGCAATGGAGATTCGTAGTTGTACAATTGCGATAGGTGTCATATCTCCTGCGCCTATAAAAATATCACAATGGACTCTAACCATCCAAGAAACATGAGGAGGTTTTCCTTGAGACAATCTCCTTCAAAGGAGAATTAGGCTTCGCCAACAACAACGAGGAAGACGAAATGCAGGACAATGTTTTCAATACCCCGTGCGAAAGAAAGTTGTTAGATGGAATTTAATGCATCGGTGGTTCAAATTTTATCAACTGGGGACAATACACCACCATCATTCTGAAATAAGAATGAAACATAGTAAACCAATTAGAATACAAATAAATAGAACTAAAATATTTATGAAAATAAATTAAATTCGTTTTATGATGTAGAGTTTAGACATTGTCATTTAATTTTTATGTCAAACAACTGATTAATGGATGGTCAAGGTTGAACCAATGTTTTATCACCTGCCTGCAGTAGGGATAATAATGAAACTTTTGTAAACAAAAATACATTTTCAACGAACTCCAAGAATAGTTATGGTTTGTGATCATTTTAGTCTCATATATATATATATATAAGCCCCAAGAGTTAGCTCAATTGGTTGAGTCCCCGCTTGGAAGTACTCCCAGATTGAGAGGTCACAGGATCAAATCTCCTCAGTGTTAGGCCGACGTTAGATCCCTTCGGGAGGATTTACTGAGATTCTTAAGACCATGGATGTAGCTGGTACATGTGTGCGGGCACATAGGAACGTGAACCACACACACACACACACACACAGATATATATATATATATAAGTAATTAATTTTTAATAATTTCGAGTTCATTTTTCTAATTTCATTTCACAATATATAATAACCAACTAGGATTTAGTTTAACTTCGTATCTATCAAGCGCAAAGAAACATCAAATATCTTTTGCACTTTAAAAATAAGTTTGCACCTTGAGAGATTTGATTCCTCTTGGCGCTTATAGATCCATAGTTAAGATGGATCTAGGTAAAATATTTTTTTAATTGACTTGACATTTTATTATTATTATTATTATTATCTAGCATTTCATTTCATGTGTCATTACGATATCTCCCATACAGTAAAATATAAAGTATCTTTCGACACAATCATTTTACGGTATACCAATATAAACCCATCTTAACTTTGGATATACTGAGCACCAAGAGGGATACAATCTCTTAAGGTTCAAACTTCTTTTTGAGTGCAAAACTTGAAGGAAGGTTTTCACCTCGAGAAATTTGATTCTTCTCATCCCTTGGTAGATCATTAGTTAACATATATCTATGTGCATTCTTAATAATATTATTTATACTATATAAATTTCACATCTTTATATATAAAATTCTTCTCATTTTTAATTTTACTAAAACCTTGATTTAATCTCTATGGAATATCCACAAGATAATTTTACTAGTAGTGAAAAAAGAAGGTTTAGATATATCTCAAAAACAATTATAAATTTTTTCTTTTAAATTTAATAAAAAATATTTTAAAAATAAATTAAAATAAAATATTTATAAAATATTCTAATTGTGAAATGAGTTATGGATTTTGGGCATGTGATATTGATAAGCCATGATAATCGCATATGGTATTGTAACAAAGCCTATTTGCAAGTTGATAATATCCATGGTAAAGTGGGGGTGAATATTCAAGGTTATTAATCTTGTTATATTGTAAATTTATTGTAAGTATTAAGTTTTTATGTGCTTATTAATTAAATTTAAATATGGTTCTCGAATATTTATTTTAATTTATATGGTATACTTGATCTTAATTTATAGCTACTATTTATAAGTTTTTATTTAGAAGAATAAACTATGGAGAATAATCCAAATATGGATGCACATGCATAACATGGTAAAGAAGTAGATGGAGGTGTTGTAGATCAGTCGGGAACCATGATCCATATCTCGAAGGGTACTGAATTAGTAGAAATCAAAGCATCAGAGCAGTAGAAAGAGGAAACACTCAACGAAAAGGGCATAAGCGTTATAAAGAGAACCCATGTATCTGAGCATTTGGAATCAGACTGGAAATTAATTAGTAATGGTAACAAGTCATCCCAAACATGGGGTCTAGCAAAAGGTTAAAAAAAAGGAAAAAGGGGAAGATAAGTTATTTTTATCACACTTAACCCCGACAAATTTATGTATTTTTTTACGGTTTTATTATTATTGTTGATCAATTGAAAGACTAACATGATCAAATACTCAACAAAATATAATTTTGTTCCCTGTTTTAGGTTGAACATAATTACAATTTTTTATTCGAACAAAAAAAGTTATATATTTAATGTGATATGTATAATGCGATTTTCTTTTATAAAAAACAAATGTTTCTAATTTTATTAATAAAAAAAAAATTCAATATAAAAAAATGATTCATTTTTAAAAAAGTATCTTTTAACTTTTTTATTATTAATTGAGCGAACATTTAAATGTTTACACTTATTTACGAACACCACAACATATCCCATATATATATATATATATATATATATATATATATATATATATATATATATATATATATATATATATATATATATATATATATATATTGTAACTAGAGGAATCGGCAACGGCATAGGTATCGTACTCGCATAGCACGGGGTCGAATCCCCCCGGCGACCACTATATACTCTAGGGGAGAATGCAAAGGCCCGCACACACGCCTCCCGGGTGATCGACCGAGGTCGGGGATTGAACACGTGACCTGCTTAATAGCACGAACGCCTTAACAGAATGTCCGCTGACCACTAGGCCAAGCCCCACGGGCTAATATTGGGCTTTATATCACTTTAACCTTTTATTTATTTTTAATTGAGCTCACATGTAAATGTTTACAAACATTTACACTACTACAACATCACACCCATACTGGGTTGTAGAGCGTCTCTCGACATAATAATGAAACTTTTATAAACAAATATACTTCTTCCAAAAACCTCTAAAATTGTGATGGCTTATGATTTTTTTTTGGTTAATTTGCCGACCTAAATTATTTTAGAATTCAAATGTATAAATAGCAATTTTATTGTCATGGCCAACCATAAGGGAAACCAAACTAGTGATAATAGAGATGTTGAAGGTTCGTCTTTCTATCAAAATTACCCAATATAATGTTGCCACATAACTAACTCTAATATAGAACATAACACTTGAGTGTCCATAGTTGGGTATAACAAATTGTCCAAAGTTGTGTAACATAAAAAATAGTAAATTTCAATTTCGAAAACATGGGCATAAAAATATAATAGGCGTCACAAGGGAAAAATCCCACAAGCAACCTAGCAACCTAGCATTAACATTGAATATTATCAATTTGCCCCCAACTATTTCAAGAAGTAGAGGAGGTCTTAGAGGTTTACGAAGTAATGCTTTGCATTGGCATGTGTGATTGCATAAGACAGATTGGCCACACCATCCCCCTCTTTAATGCTTGGGGTGATGGTGGGGTGGCAATTTTACTCCCCTCCCTCCATAGCACACATTTAAACACTCCAATTGGGGTGATGGTTTCTGATATATATATATATATATATAGTCACTTAATTATATTAATTGGTATGTTTATTTTGAAATAGAATTTTCGAAATTCTAATTTACTTATCAATAATTATTAGGTGGATGGTATGGATTTAATATTTATATAATATTATCAATAGTAGTCGCAAATTAAAGATTGAGAATTATCTTAAAAATATAGATCATTTTTGCCCGTGCCATATAAACATGAGCTATGGTCTTTTTAGCAAGCAAAATTAGTAAGCCATGGTATTATAAGAAATCTTATTTATTGATCGAGAATCTCGATGGTAAAATGGAGACAAATCTTCTTGATAAAAAATCTCGTAACATGTTTTTTTAAATGTGTATATGTTGAACTTGTATAATAATTATTTTTTTAATAATAATAATTTCTTTATATAATATTATCAACAGTAGTCGCAAATTAAAGATTGAGAATTATCTTAAAAATATAGATCATTTTTGCCTGTGCCATATAAACATGAGCTATGGTCTTTTTAGCAAGAAAAATTAGTAAGCCATGGTATTATAAGAAATCTTATTTATTGATAGAGAATCTCGATGGTAAAATGGAGACAAATCTTCATGATTAAAAATCTCGTTACATGTTTTTTTAAATGTGTATATGTTGAACTTGTATAATAATTTTTTTTTAATAATAATAAGTTAAAATAAAATTTTAATTTTAATTAATTTTTATGATTTAAAAAAAAAAAATATATATATATATATATATATATATATATATATATATATATATATATATATATATATATATATATATATATATATATATATATATATATATATATTTGATAATGTGAGATGTATCATAAAATAAAGTTTTGATGTCAAACAATGTTTATCATCCAATTAGGGGTGGCAAGAGCATGAGAGGTCTTACGTAGCCCCAAAGAAAACTTGGTTAGAACGTTTGCATGGAGACTTGGCTCAATGATAAATGATCACGCAGAAACACATGATTTGCTACCAGGTCTCATCTTTCCCAAAGCTTCACGGGTGTCCAACATCAGAATTTTGGGCAACTGGTTTATTACCATACAACACTTATTCAAAAGAACATCACCACAAGATAAGCACTTAAGGAACATATTAAACCAAATAGCGATGCTCCTTGAAGACATCCCATAAAAGGGTAGTTCCAAACATTTAGAAATCAAAATGAAGAAGCACACAAACGTACTAATCAAGCCTGCCAACTCAAGAAAGGCATTTAGAGGTAAAATGTACCTCGAGATGGTGGTATTTCCCATAAATCAATTGGTAAAGTTTATTTACCCAAAGAAAATAAAAAAATAATAATAATATGGATCAACTCAATAAATGTGACAAACTCCAAATTAAAAATTGGGAAAGTGGTTGGTTGTGGTGGCGCCCTAAGTAAATCATTCGCATGCAAAAGCCAAACAATTACACCTTCCTCACACATGGGACACATGCCAAAGACATTGTATCGTTATGCCATCGTACCCCCACATCCGATGATTATCACTATGGGAAGTGAGGTCATTATGAACGAGTATGCAACATTAGCTCCAAGATCATGTGGGATTTGGGAGATGAAATTTAAATTGCAGTGGGTGAGGAGAGGTAAAATTTCATGGGCTTCCATTTTGAGAGCCACACTAGTAATGAGAAATTGGGGGAATGGTTGCATAGTTTGGCAGGTCCCGTGGAGCCTCAAACTGTTTGGTGTGCCATCCTCCTTTATTGACATTTTCAACCTTCAGGTTGGTCTTTGACCTTGTTTGTTGCTTGGTCAATTGTGTTTATGTATAAGGAATTCTTTTAGATATTAGAGGGAATAACCTTTGGACAAGGTGGGTGAGAAAAACATCCTTGAAGTTATGGCTACAAAGCTCTGTGCTCATTGCATGGAATAGGTATGGGCAAGGTTACAAGAAAGATAATCAGGTCTCTATACAAAGTATAACATTGAACTTAGCGACTATGGAATTTGCAGCAATGTGTGGCTTACGACTCGGGCTATCTGCCATTTGTGGGAGCTTAATTCGTCTTACAAATTTATTCTGTGACCTAGATTGGTAACCATAACGTTATTTTCATGTGCATTCATCACATACAGGGACAAAACATTGAATGGCTAAGATAAGACCCAATTAGCTTTGCTTGGGCCAATTGTTGATTATGGGAGGAGAATGAACTTGACAACCCTGAATTGTCCGACTGGGAGCACCATAGATTGAATTTGGAGGTGCATAACAATATTGACGGTGATTTGGGGAAGACAATGTGGTTTGTTGAGGATATATATTTAGGGGAGACAATGTGGAACATTGAGGAAGGTAGTGAATTTCATGGGATAGGAAAGGGAAAGATGCAAAGAGGTAAGGAGATAGCTTGGGGTGATAGTGGTCGTGAAAGGAAATATAACTGCAAATGTAAGGTGCGAGTAACTCAACTAGTGAAGCGAATGAATTCCATCCATATTAACATGATGGTGATGAACATGAGACAAAAACAACTGATGGAAACTAGTGTGAATATGTTGGGAGAAATTCAAAGTTTGAAAAGTAAGGTAACTCAACAGATGGATGAGATCCAGGCACTTCGCCAACAAATTGTCGATTTACAGGAGCAAGTCTGACTATTGAATACAAATATAAATTAATATAGTGTTGGAAGTTGGAAAGAGGTACACATGTGTCCAAACCTCAAATGGACACTGATGGGGGAGGGTGAGGATTCTAAATGACTTATGCATTGTAGGAAAAAAAAAAATTATTAGGAACCTATTGTCAGATATATCCATATCAAAATGTAATGAAAATTGTGAAGTTATGTAGTCTCTTCAAATTTATAGAAGTCTATAGTTAGTATAAGTATAAGAGGCAGATTGAACAAAGTCAATGTATCCCCTAAGTTTTTGTTGTGACTAGGCACCAATTTTATGCAATACAAATCCTCATTCCCATTTAAATGTATCCTCATATCAAAATGTAATGAAAATTGTGAAGTTATGTAGTCTCTTCAAATTTATAGAAGTCTATAGTTAGTATAAGTATAAGAGGCAGATTGAACAAAGTCAATGTATCCCCTGAGTTTTTGTTGTGACTAGGCACCAATTTTATGCAATACAAATCCTCATTCCCATTTAAAAAAAAACATTTACCGTCCATTTTATTTATACAATCCTACTAATATACAAATTAAAAAATAAGAGTCCTTTAACATGTGGTATTTAAACATATGCCATTTAAATTTTTCAATAACAAGTTTAGTGATCCTTTAACATATGATAACATTTTCAATCACAAGTTTAGTGATCCTTTAACATATGATAACATTTTCAATCGTCATGGTTGAGATATCTATACATTTTTTCATAACAAATTTAGTGAAATGGAGTCATTGTACATCACTTTGTATCTCACTTCTCCATAAAATAGGAAGCTTGAACAACAAAATTTAATAAGTTTGATTTTACATATTAAAAAAAAAATCAAATCTTATATTTAATAGGCCATATTATATTCACAATTATCTCATATTATTATGTCACTTGAATAATAAAACCTAATAAGTTTAGTTTTACATATTTGCAAAAAAAAAAAACAAATTTTAGTTTATTAGGCAATATTATGTTTACAATTGTTGGTTATTAGAAATTTTCATGAAATATATATATTTTCATGAAAAGTTTGTCGATTGTTTTCTTTTATTTTGAAAATAATACCTATTCGGGAGTGGTTTGAGACTTTTAATGATATAGAGTTTAAGGCCATTACAATAATATATTCATTTAAAATTATACACATTACTTGTAAAAATTGAATATGGGTGAGGAAAATAATATTCCTTTACACAACCACCTAAGCTAAACTTGGTTGACAAATATTTACTCATACCATACTTACACTTTTACTTGATTAACCCATAGTCAAACCACCAATCACTTAGCCAGGGTGGTTCTCGGCCTGCTTGGTTTATCCAAGTTGGTTTGAATCTTAATTTGGTGTAATGAGTTTCATTACGCCTGTCTTTGTTCAACAAATTCCACCAGTGCTTTTTATAACCTGCAAAATTATACACAGTGTCAGGAAAAATAAGATCAGGGTTATTCCCTAGCCATGTCAGAAATCTGTCTGGCCAATATATTCCTGGATTTCGTGATCTCTTGATAGCATAAGATTTGTAATAGATTTTTGTCCTATCGCTGCCACCAGTACATATGACAGATAGGTTGCAAAAATCTTCTGATAGGAATCTCTCAGCTTCCTGTGAAGCTATCATGTTGCTGGAGTATATCATATCATGGATCCACTTATTTCCTTTAGGATATACTCTCCTTTCTGGTACAAGATGCAGTATATCTGAATGACTTTGTAAGTCTGCATCTAATACTTTTGTATTGCAAAGTTGCTAAGTTGGTCTCCACTTCTCTTTGTATACAACCCATGATTCATCATCAGAAATGGATTTGAGTGTTTCTTTTTATTGGGCTTGATCCCATTTTGTTATAATAACCATGACATGGTCCTGGTCTTCTTCTGCTATCTGTTCTTGATGCTGGATAAACTCCCTACTGAGAAAATCTGGCAAACAATTTTCAGAACCCTTTATGTGTTCAACTTTAAAATCAAAATTTGCAAACAGTGCTTGCCACCTTGCAAACTTGGCATCTTCAAGATTTTTAATATTTTTGCTAATAACTTTTTCCAGTGCCTGAGCATCAGTTCTCAGTAAAAAGAATTTATTTACCAAGTGTATGGAGAACTTGCTAATGCAGTTCCATGCAACCTTAACTTCCTTTTCAATTGTGGAGTAATTCTTTTCAGCTTTACTCCATACTCCAGATGCATACTGCACAACTTTTCCTTCATTTTTCTGGCTCTTCTCACTTGGTCTTTGCTTGAGGACACCACCCCAGCCCATGTCACTTGCATCAGTTTCAACAATCTTGTATGAACTATCATCTGCAACATAGAGGATAGGGAGATTACGAACCTTGGATTTGATTTCTCTGACAACTTCTGTGTGAGCTTGTGTCCAAGGTTTCGGATTCTTTCTGAGTCTCTGATTGAGCAGAGACCTGTCAATGGCACATGATGGAAAAAAATTGCTTACATAATTCAGACAACCCATAAACCTTTGTAGTTGGGTTTTGTCCAGAATAATATCTGAGAACTTGTCTGCAAATTCTAAAACATGACTCTGTAAAGCAATTTGTCCATTTTCTATAGTGTGCCCTAAGAATTTTATCTTGGTCTTACATAATTCCATTTTCTTTTTACTTAAGACCAAACCATTCTTTTGGACCAATTTCATAAAAATCCTTAAATGCTTAAAATGGTCCTATAAATTCTTGGAAAATATTAGGAGATCATCAATTTATGCAAGTAACCATTCATCATATGGCTTGAAGATTGAATCCATTACCTTCTGGAATTTTGAAGGTGCATGCTTCAGGCCGAATGGCATCACATTCCACTCATAGTGGCCTGCTGGTATGCTGAATGCAGTCTTCCATTTATCTTTCTCAGCAATAGCTGCTTGCCAGAAACAAGATTTTAGATCAAACTTCGAAAATACTTTGTCTCTAGATATCCTACTCAGTAGATCTCCCTTGTGCAGAATAGCACATGTGTCATCTGCAAGAACAGAGTTCAGAGGTTTATAATTAATAACAAGTATGGGAATACCTCTTATCTGTTCGCTCCTTTTATTGACATAGAAGCCATAACAGTTCCATGGACTGTTAGACTCTCGGATCAGCTTTCTTTGGAGAAGCTGATTTATTTCTTTCTCACAGAGCTGTATGTATTCTTTTGACATTGGAATAGCTCTGGATTTGCATGGTTTGCCCGTATATCCACTCGACACAGTCCTGCTTACGATGCCAGAAAGCATTGGGTTCTTCTGAGCAGCAAGTGTTTTCAAATTGCTTTTGTAATTCAGAGATTTGTCTCTGAATTCCTGGGGAACTCAACTGATCTTCAATTCTGATCATACTCTTATGATCTTTGAGTTTAGCCAAACTGTTTTCTTCTTTGCGAAGCTCTTGCATTGCCTACACCATTGTTCAAATGCGAGGATTAGAAATATAAGGAAGTTCTATCCTCTTACCCTTTTTGTCAGATGTAGGCACAATAATGAAATAGCCCGCAGATTTATCTGGAAATCTGAAAGAACCATGGGGTTCAACTGCTGCTAAAAATACATTTCCCAATATGCAATCAATTGGAATGTCTGCAACTGCAAATTTGAGTTTAACACAATGGGAATCAAAACAAACAACAGCTTTTGGAACTTCAAATTCTAAATTTTTCTTTCCCAATCCTATGACTTTTCTGGTAGCAGATACCCAGAGTCTTGATGGAATAATATTTTTGGAAAGAATGTTTACATATGCACCTGAGTCTATTAATTCAGTCACATTATACATTTTTCCTTCAACACAGATGTTTACTTTGATATGGTGTTGGTGGTATTGAACAGCAAGGACTTGCATTTCCCTGAATCCAATTGTTGGATCAGGTCTTCCTTCGGCAATCTCAACTTGAGAGACTGATGATTGTCCAAGAGCAGGGTGCAGAGTGTAATTTATGTGTCTGCCTGAAATGGAAGCAGAAGGCTTTGGTTCTTGTCTTGCCTTCTCGAGTTGTGCAACTTGGGATTTTAGGGCAGAGATTTCTGATTTCATTGAATGTATCTCCCTACTCACCTCCCCCAAAGTGAGTGTACGAAATTTTCTTGAATTATGCTGGAGATACGATTTTGTGTTATGCTCATAAGAAGCATCGACAAAATTAGGCTTCTTATTGGAAGAATTACTGGTGGAACCAGTACCATGCTGCATAAAAGTCTTCAATAAAGCAGCTTTCAGGTCATTTTCCTCCATGGCTCGGATCTGTGCAAACACTTTCAAATCATCTTCGTCAGTCTGGGCCATGAGGACCTTCAATTTGCCTGAAAATTCTTCTAGAAGACATTCATTAGAAGAGAATTCTAAATCAAAATCAGAACAATCACAGTGACAATTCTGTGAATCAGAACATTGAAAATAAGCATGAACTTCGTCTTCAAAAGTGGAAACAGAAGATTCAGATGGAGAATCTGAAGAGGAAACTTCTTCAGCTTGCTGAATAGCAAGGCGAGTGCAATCTTATGTCTTGTGAAAAGAAGAATTACATCTACCACATCTAGACTCAGTCTCGACAGTAGTACTTGTGGTAGGTTTATTGTGGTGCTGTGACTTCTTGCCATGGCCTCTTTTAGAATCAAGGGCCGTAGGACACATATTTGAAGTATGTCCTGGTTGACCACATAGCCAACAGAGAACACTTTTCATCCTTTCAAGCTTAGTGTCTTTGGGTTTGATATCTGCAGGCCCATAGTAGTGAGTCTTAGGTACATATTTTGAATATCCCTTTCTTCTTTGTGGCGGTCTTCTTTTCTGAGATCTGAGCTCACTCTTTTTCTTAGAGCTCAAATGATATGTGGAGGCTCTGGATCTCCTTTGAGCCTTCTTTGCTTTTCTTTTTGACTTCCTGTGAGTAACCAAGGGATCATCAATGGTTATGCCATATTTACTACAGAAATATTTAGTACTAGGTAGTATATTGAGCTTTTCTATAGACTTTGACATTTTGGAACTGGTACAAAGGGTTATCAAAACTTTAGTTATAATAGAATAAATTTCTCCCCATAGATAAACTTCAAGGGGCAAGGGGAAAACTTCTTGCAGCTTCAAAATATCAACCAGTTTTGAAGGGAGTGCTGCAAGATAGACTTGTTTCCACATAATGTTCTTTGGTTCTTTAACCAAGAAAATCCTTTGTATCCAGTCTCTGTGGAAGTCTTCATATTGATTGATGTTCCTGCACTTCAGATTCATTAAAACCATCTCATGTTTATCTGAAAGTGTAACATCAGCACCACAAAAAAGTTCTTGAATCATAACAATCAGTGCACCAATCATATTATTTTGTGAGGTGCCATCTAGATTAAAGAAAACATCTCCATTTTCATCTTTTAATACTTCCCTTTCCATTTTCTCAATCATTGCAGGGGAAGATTCCAATTCCCACCATCTTGCCAGTGTTCCCGTGAAGCACTAAATCAAAGTTTTGCAGGATTCCACTTCTGTCTTTCTTGCAACACACATGAGCTTGTATTCTATGATCATTTGGTCAAGCATTTGCCTGATCTGTGCAGTAGTCAAATTATCCAAATTCCATTCCTTGTGACTACTCTCAAAAAATGTTTCCCTAGGGGGAATCTTTCCAACACCATAGAGATCAGGAGCAGGATGTCTGGTAAACTGAGGCTCAAGTGGTTCATAGATGGGAAGAACTTGGTGTTCTGTGTTAGACTCTTGGGAGAGAGATGCTATAGTAAGATTTTCAGACTTGGAGGTGGACTTCTGTGATGGTGACTCAGCTTCTTTAGGGAAAAGATGAGGAAACTTAGAGACTGGGCTTTCACTAAGTTCATGTGTATGAATGGTCTTTCCCTTTTGGAAAATGAAGCTGGTATAGGCTTATCAATTTTCTTGAAACTCATTCTCTCTACTTTTTCAAACAGACTTGAAATCAAATTCCTTGTAGAGATAGATTGCTCTATGATACAATTATCTACTTCATCAATCTTTTTAAAAGATTCTAAAGAATAACATTTAACAACAGAAGAATTATACTGTACAGTATTCAAAGAATTATTCACATCATTTATAGATACTTGGACTCTATCAATCTGATCCTTTACAGTGGCAGCTTTGGCAACATTTTTTTCTAAGCCAGTGAGGGCAGTATTTGTCCAATTGACTTGTTCACTGACCTTTTGGATTCTACCTTGCACTCCTACAGCTGTTGCATCCTTTTGAACTAAAGGATAAGCATTGGCTGAATTATGTCCTTCTCCTAGGACAATACTTTTGAAAGGAGGATAGGAGGTGGATGTTTCAATCTTGCTACCATTTGGGGATGTCCAGGAATGTGTAGAGGATGTTGCAGAATCAATCACCAAAACAACATCTGATTCTTTAGCCTTTTTCCATGAATAGAAAGAAATCCAGACATTTCTTTCTTCCATATATTCTTTCCACTCATTGGCTAATTTTAGATTTTCCTCTAGTGAATGTGTAAGACCAAATTCATCAGCCTGTGGATGTGTGTAAATGTACCAATTCAACATCTTCTTCATCCATTGAGCAGGGATCTGATGTTTAGAACATCCATCCATCAAAGTATAAAACTTATGGATTTCAGGGACTGATTGTCTTTTACAACCTTCTGGCAGATATTTGAATCTGCAATCTGGGATCAACTGATCTTTTTGTTCTATATAACCAAGTCCATATTTAGGAGAGTTTGCAGGCCTCATGTTTGAAAAAATAGAAGTCAACCTTGGATCTTCATGCTCTAGTGTTGGCATTAGATGCATCATAAGCACATGTTCATCATCATCGTGGGGAAAAGGAATGTCTGAACATTTAGGATTAGGACAGGGGGTGACTGAGGTAGAAGGAGGAGCTTCACCAGTCCTAAGATTATGGCTCTTATGTATCACAAGGTATGCAAGCTGACTCAGATTTACTTGCTGCTGACATTGAGGGCATGCAACTGAAAGAGGCTGGAAATTAACTAACTGAGCAAACTCAAAAAGAGAAATATGCTGACAAGAATTTATAATACTTTAACATGCGGTATTCGACAATCCAGGCGGTATATACAATGGTGACCTTTTACATTCGGCTTCAATTCTACGCCTATCAATAGTAGACCTTCGGGGAAAGCATAATGTGGCAGTAGATTGATTTTCTAAAATATTTGCAGAAGTAATTTTTTGTGCAGAGATGGGCTTTGGATTAGGAACTACCCAGTGTTTTGGAAAACTAAGATCCTCCCTCGTAATGGCTTGATGTTCCACCTTTTGGTTCTTAGGATCTGTCATGACAATAACACTGGTTTTTGAATCTCTGCTGGGGGCATGGAGGACAGCAGGAAAGAGAGTACTGGTGTGACGAAAACATCCTCTGGTTTGGATGGAAATATTTTTTCTTTTTCGTCTCATGTCAAATCTAGAAGTTTGGATTTGCAGCTGTAGAATATCGACCAGGGTTTCATCATTAACATACACAGATAAGTTTGGGTAACAGTCAAACCAGACTAGTCCATTAGATAATGGTGCAACAATTCCTCCTATTAGGGAATCTGTATGCTTGTTGTGGGTTAGGTCACGCACTGTGGATAACACATAAGTATCTAAACCCTGATGGATGAAGGCATGGATTCCAACCCGAGTACATCCAAGATGTAGGAATTGTGTCCCCAGTTTTTTGGCTTCTGCTTGGAGCTGTTTTGGATCCAACAGCGGGATGGTTTGAACACAGTCAGAATTTTCCTCTATCGAACTTATGGATTCTTTTATTGTGATTCTGGTGGTAGCTTTGAGATGCCACACACCTAGATCTGAATATACCTCAGATGCAGAAATCTTGGGTAGAACCCATCTAGGCTGAGGTTCAGCCTCCTCACATAACAACTCTGACTGATTTAATATTCTACTAGAAGAAGATGCAAACATATCTCTGAGAGAGTCTTGTTCGGCCCTATCTTTTTCTTCTAGTTCACGGAAAGAAACTGATTTACTCATGGAAGAGTCCATTTCAAATATAAAGAGAGAGAGAAGGATTAAGTACTGACCTTTTCTCGAACCAAATTTAACACAGTCGACACTCGACTACTGGCTCTGATACCAATTTCTAGCAGGGGCTTCTTAACAATCTTGCTTAGCACCGCACAAGTAGGCGGACTTGGCCTTGCTAAGTTTCTCCTTTGTCTTATGCTCTCAAAAATTCTTTATGTGAACCCAACGATGAACCCATACACGAACCTACTCCCACGTTCATGCAACTAGCGGCCTTTCTCTGCGGCTTCCCTCGCCTTTTTACGGCCTTGGCGTCCCTCGGTGGTTTGGTGACACTCTAGTGAACTTTCAAGACTTTGCGAGTGACAAACAGTGTCTTAGCAGACAATATAAATGCACAGAGTTTCAGTACTTAAGAATGCGGAATTTCCAAATGAATCTCTCTTTATTGATATATCAGAATGATATTACAGATGATTGTAGATTACAGGAATCATAACATATGACTGGAAATCAAGATCTCTTTCCAGAGATTGACTGCATTGGCTTTTACCAGACTTTAGCTACTCAATGAATGAGTGAGCATTACTGGAGGCTTTCTGGCCAGTTGCAGACTCTGTCTCAGATTTCTTTATAGAACACACAACACATAGACAGACTTACTTACAGACTCGATCTAAATGATCAGGTCACTTTAGGTTCTTGTCACTAAACAATCCATGCTGTAAGGATCCATGCTGTAAGCACTTAACCCATAGTCAAACCACCAATCACTTAGCCAGGGTGGTTCTCGGCCTGCTTGGTTTATCCAAGTTGGTCTGAATCTTAATTTGGTGTAATGAGTTTCATTACGCCCATCTTTGTTCAAAAAATTCCACCAGTTCTTTTTATAAACTGCAAAATTATACACAGTGTCAGGAAAAATAAGATCAGGGTTATTCCCTGGCCATGTCAGAAATCTATCAAGCCAATATCTTCCTGGATTCCGTGTTCTCTTGATAGCATAAGATTTGTAATAGATTTTTGTCCTATCGCTACCACCAGTACATATGACAGATAGGTCGCAAAAATCTTCTGATAGGGATCTCTCAGCTTCTTGTGAAGCTATCATGCTGCTGGAGTATATCATATCATGGATCCACTTATTTCCTTTAGGATATACTCTCCTTTCTGGTACAAGATGCAGTATATCTGAATGACTTTGTAAGTCTGCATATAATACTTTTGTATTGTGGAGTTGCCAAGTTGGTCTCCACTTCTCTTTGTATATAGCCCATGATTCATCATCAGATATGGATCTAAGTGTTTATTTTTGTTGGGCTTGATCCCATTCTGTGATAATAACCATGACATAGTCCTAGTCTTCTTCTGCTAGATGTTCTTGATGTTGGATAAACTCCCTAATGAGAAAATCTGGCAAACAATTTTCAGAACCCTTTATGTGTTCAAATTTCAAATCAAAATTTGCAAACAGAGCTTGCCATCTTCAGGATTTTTAATATTTTTGCTAATAACTTTTGCCAGTGCCTGAGCATCAATTCTCAGTAAAAAGAATTTATTTACCAAGTGTATGGAGAACTTGTTGATGTATTTCCATGCAGCCTTAACTTCCTTTTCAATTGTGGAGTAATTCTTTTCAGCTTTACTCCATACTCCATATGCATACTGCACAAATTTTTCTTCATTTTTCTGGCTCTTCTCACTTGGTCTTTGCTTGAGGACACCACCCCAGCCTATGTCACTTGCATCGGTTTCAACAATCTTGTATGAACTATCATCTGCAACATAGAGGATAGGGAGATTACGAACCTTGAATTTGATTTCTCTGACAGCTTCTGTGTGAGCTTATGTCCAAGGTTTCAGATTATTTCTTAGTCTCTGATTGAGCAGAGACCTGTCAATGGCACATGATGGATAAAAATTGCTTACATAATTCAGACAACCCATAAACCTTTGTAGTTGGGTTTTGTCCAGAATAATATCTGGGAACTTGTCTGAAAATTCTAAAGCATGGCTATGTAAAGCAATTTGTCCATTTTCTATAGTGTGCCCTAAGAATTTTATCTTGGTTTTACATAATTCCATTTTCTTTTTACTTAAGACCAAACCATTCTTTTGGACCAATTTCATAAAAATCCTTAAATGCTTAAAATGTTTGTGTAAATTCTTGGAAAATATTAGGAGATCATCAATGTATGCAAGTAACCATTCATCATATGGCTTGAAGATTGAATCCATTACCTTCTGGAACTTTGAAGGTGCATGCTTCATGCCGAATGGCATCACATTCTACTCGTAGTGGCCTACTGGTATGTTGAACGCAGTCTTCCATTTATCTTTCTCAGCAATAGCAACTTGCCAGAAACCAGATTTTAGATCAAACTTCGAAAATACTTTGGCTCCGGACATCCTACTCAGCAGATCTCCCTTGTGCGGAATAGGATATGTGTCATCTGCAAGAACAGAGTTAAGAGGTTTATAATTAATAACAAGTCTGGGAATACCTCTTATCTGTTCGCTCCTTTTATTGAGGTAGAAGCCATAACAGTTCCATGGACTGTTAGACTCCCGGTTCAACTTTCTTTGGAGAAGCTGATTTATTTCTTTCTCACAGAGCTGTCTGTATTCTTTTGACATTGGAATAGCTCTAGATTTGCATGGTTTTCCCGTATATCCATCTTTGTAGGGCAACTCGACACAATGTTGCTTACAATGCCAGAAAGCATTGGGTTCTTCTAAGCAGCAAGTGTTTTCAAACTGCTTTTGTAATTCATAGATTTGTCTCTGAATTCCTGGGGAACTCAACTGATCTTCAATTCTGATCATATTCTTATGATCTTTGAGTTCAGCCAAACTGTTTTCTGCTTTGCGAACCTCTTGCATTGCCTGCACCATTGTTGAAATGCGAGGATTAGAAATATAAGGAAGTTCTATACTCTTACCCTTTTTGTCAGATGTAGGCACAGTAATGAAATAGCCCGCAGATTTATCTGGAAATCTGAAAGAACCATGGGGTTCAACTGCTGCTAAAAATAAATTTCCCAGTATGCAGTCAATTGGAATGTCTGCAACTGCAAATTTGAGTTTAACACAATGGGAATCAAAACAAACAACAGCTTTTGGATCTTCAAATTCTAAATTTTTCTTTCCCAATCCTATGACTTTTCTGGTAGCAGATACCCAGAGTCTTGATGGAATAATCTTTTTGGAAAGAATGTTTACATCTGCACCTGAGTCTATTAATGTAGTCACATTATACATTTTTCCTTCAACACAGATGTTTACTTTGATATGGTGTTGCTGGTATTGAACAACAAGGACTTGCATTTCCCTGAATCCAATTGTTGGATTAGGTCTTCCTTCAGCAATATCAACTTGAGAGACTGATGATTGTCCAGGAGCAGGGTGTAGAGTGTAAATTATGTGTCTGCCTGAAATGGAAGTAGAAGCCTTTGGTTCTTGTCTTGCCTTCTCGAGTTGTGCAACCTTGGATTTCAGGGCAGAGATTTCTGATTTCGTTGAATGTATCTCCCTACTCACCTCCCCCAAAGTGAGTGTACGAACTTTGCTTGAATTGTGCTGGATATACGATTTTGTGTTACGTTCGTAAGAAGCATCGACAAAATTAGGCTTATTATTGGAAGAATTACTGGTGGAACCAGTACCATGCTGCATAAAAGTCTTCAATAAAGTAGCTCTAAAGTCACTTTCCTCCATGGCTCGGATCTGTGCAAACACTTTCAAATCATCTTCATCAGTCTGGGCCATGAGGACCTTCAATTTGCCTGAAAATTCTTCTGGAAGAGAGTCATCAGAAGAGAATTCTGAATCAGAATCAGAACAATCATAGTGACAATTCTGTGAATCAAAACATTGACAATAAGCATGAACTTCGTCTTAAGAAGAGGAAACAGAAGATTCAGATGGAGAATCTGAAGAGGAAACTTCTTCAGCTTGCTGAATAGAAAGGCGAGTGCAATCTTCTGTCTTGTGAAAAGAAGAATTACATCTACCACATCTAGACTCAGTCTTGACAGTAGTACTTGTGGTAGGTTTATTGTGGTGCTGTGACTTCTTGCCATGACCTATTTTAGACTCAAGGGATGTAGGACACATATTTGAAGTATGTCCTGGTTGACCACACAACCAATAGAGAACACTTTTCATCCTTTCAAGCTTAGTGTCTTTGGGTCTGATATCTGCAGGCCCATAGTAGTGAGTCTTAGGGACATATTTTGAATATCCCTTTCTTCTTTGTGGTGGTCTTCTTTTCTGAGATATGAGCTCACTCTTTTTCTTAGAACTCAAATGAACTATGGAGGCTCTGGATCTCCTTTGAGCCTTCTTTGCTTTTCTTTTTGACTTCCTGCAAGTAACCAAGGGATCATCAATGGTTATGCCATATTTACTGCAGAAAGATTTAGTACCAAGTAGTCTATTGAGCTTGTCTATAGACTTTGTCATTTTGGAACTGCTACAAAGGGTTATCAAAACTTTAGTTATAATAGAATAAATTTTTCCCCATAGATAAAATTCAAGGGACAAGGGGAAAACTTCTTGTAGCTTCAAAATATCAACCAGTTTTGAAGGGAGTGCTACAAGATAGACTTGTTTCCACATAATGTTCTTTGGTTCTTTAACCAATAAAATCCTCTATATCTAGTCTCTGTGGAAGTCTTCATGTTGATTGATGTTCCTGCACTTCAGATTCATTAAAACCATCTCATGTTTATCTGAAAGTGTAACATCAACACCACAAAAATGTTCTTGAATCATAGCAATCAGTGCACCTATCATATTATTTTGTGAGGTGCCATCTGGATTAAAGAAAACATCTCCATTTTCGTCTTTTAATAATTCCCTTTCCATTTTCTCAATCATTGCAGGGGAAGATTCAAATTCCCACCATATTGCCAGTGTTCCTGTGAAGCACTGAATCAAAGTTTTGCAAGATTCCACTTCTGTCTTTCCTGAAACACACACGAGCTTGTATTCTGTGATCATTTGGTCAAGCATTTTCCTGATCTGTGCAGTAGTCAGATTATCCAAATTCCATTCTTTATGACTACTCTCAAAAAATGTTTCCCTGGGGGGAATCTTTCCAACACCATAGAGATCAGGAGCAGGATGTCTAGTGAACTGAGGCTCAAGTGGTTCATAGATGGGAAGAACTTGGTGTTCTGTGTCAGACTCTTGGGAGAGAGATGCAATAGTAAGCTTTTCAGACTTGGAGGTGGACTGCTGTGATGGTGACTCGGCTTCTTTAGGGAAAAGATGAGGAAACTTAGAGACTGGGCTTTCACTAAGTTCATGGGTATGAATGGTCTTTCCCTTTTGGAAAAATGAAGCTGGTATAGGCTTATAAATTTTCTTTAAACTCATTCTGTCTACTTTGTCAGACAGACTTGAAATCAAATTCCTTGTAGAGATAGATTGTTCTATGATACAATTCTCTACTTCATCAATATTTTTAAAATATTCCAAAGAATAACCTTTAACAACTGAAGAATTATACTGTACAACATTCAAAGAATTATTCACATCATTTATAGAGACTTGGACTCTATCAATATGATCCTTTACAGTGGCAGCTTTGGCAACATTTTTCTCTAAGCCAGTGAGGGCAGTATTTGTCCAATTGACTTGTTTACTGACCTTTTGGATTCTACCTTCAACTCCTACTACTGTTGCATCCTTTTGAACTAAAGGATAAGCATTGGCTGAATTGTGTCCTTCTCCTAGGACAATACTTCTGAAAGGAGGATAGGAGGTGGAAGTTTTAATCTTGCTACCATCTGGGGCTGTCCAGGAATGTGAAGAGGATGTTGCAGAATCAGTCATCAAAACAACATCTGATTCTTTAGCCTTTTTGCATGAATAGAAATAAATCCAGACATTTCTTTCTTCCATATATGCTTTCCACTCATTGGATAATTTTAGCTTTTCCTCTGGTGAATGTGTAAGACCAAATTCATCAGCCTGTGGATGTGTTTAAATGTCCCAATTCAACATCTGCTTCATCCATTGAGTAGGGATCTGATGTTTAGAATATCCATCCATCAAAGTATAAAACTTATGGATTTTAGGGACTGATGGTCTTTTACAGCCTTCTGGCAGATATTTGAATCTGAAATTTGGGATCAACTGATCTTTTTGTTCTATATAACCAAGTCCATATTTAGGAGAGTTTGCAGGCCTCATGTTTGAAAAAATAGAAGTCAGCCTTGGATCTTCATCCTCTAGTGTTGGCATTAGATGAATCATAAGCACATGTTCATCGTCATCATGGGGAAAAGGAATGTCTGAACATTTAGGATTAGGACAGGGGGTGACTGAGGTAGAAGGAGGAGTTTCACCAGTCCTAAGATTATGGTTCTTGTGTATCACAAGGCATGCAAGCTGACTCAGATTTACTTGTTGCTGACATTGAGGGCATGCAACTGAAAGAGGCTGGAAATTAACTAACTGAGCAAACTCAAAAAGAGAAATATGCTGACAAGAATTTATAATACTGGAACATGCAGTATCCAACAATCCAGGCGGTATATACAATGGTGACTTTTTACATTCGGCTTCGATTCTATGCCTATCAATAGTAGACCTTCGGGGAAAGGATAATGTGGCAATAGATTGATTTTCCGAAATATTTGCAGAAGTAATTTTTTGTGTAGAGATGGGCTTTGGATTAGGAACTACCCAGTGTTCTGGAAAACTAAGATCCTCCTACTTAATGGCTTAATGTTCCACCTTTTGGTTCTTAGGATCTGTCATGACAATAACACTGGTTTTTGAATCTCTGCTAGGGGCATGGCGGACAGCAGGAAAGAGAGTACTGGTGTGACGAAAACATCCTCTGGTTTGGATGGCGATATTGTTTCTTTTTCGTCTCATGTCAAATCCATAAGTTTGGATTTGCAGCTGTATAATATCGACCAGGGTTTCATCATTAACATACACAAAGAAGTTTGGGTAACAGTCAAACCAGACTGGTCCATTAGATAATGGTGCAACAATTCCTCCTATTAGGGAATCTGTATACTTGTTGTGGGTTAGGTCACGCACTGTGGCTAACACAAAAGTATCTAAACCCTGATGGGTCAAGGCATGGATTCCCACCCGAATACATCCAAGATGTAGGAATTGTGTCCCCAATTTTTTGGCTTCTACTTGGAACTGTTTTGGATCCAACAGCGGGATGGTTTGAACACATTCAGAATTTTCCTCTATGGAACTTATGGATTATTTTATTGTGATTATGGTGGCAGCTTTGAGATGCCACACACCCAAATCTGAATATACCTCAGATGCAGAAATTTTGGGTAGAACCCATCTAGGCTGAGGTTCAGCCTCCTCATATAACAACTCTGACTGATTTAATATTATACTAGAAGAAGATGCAAACATATCTCTAAGAGGGTCTTGTTCGGCCCTATCTTTTTCTTCTAGTTCACGGAAAGAAACTAATTTCTTCATGGAAGAGTCCATTTTAGATATAAAGAGAGAGAAGGATTAAGTACTGACCTTTTCTCGAACCAAATTTAACACAGTCGACACTCGACTACTGGCTCTGATACCAATTTCTAGCAGGGACTTCTTAACAAGCTTTCTTAGCACCGCACAAGTAGGCGGACTTGGCCTTGCTAAGTTTCTCCTTTGTCTTATGCTCTCAAAAATTCTTTATGTGAACCCAACGATGAACCCATACACGAACCTACTCCCACGTTCACGGAACTAGTGACCTTTATGTGCGGCTTCCCTCACCTTTTTATGGCCTTGGCATCCCTCGGTGGTTTGGCGAACCTCTGGTGAAATTGTAGCGAACTTTCAAGACTTTGAGAGTGACAAACAATGTCTTAGCAAACAATATAAATGCATAGAGTTTCAGTACTTAAGAATGCGGAATTTCCAAATGAATCTCTTTATTGATATATCAGAATGATATTACAGATGATTGTAGATTACAGGACTTAGAACATATGACTGGAAATCAAGATCTCTTTCCAGAGATTGACTACATTTGCTTTTACCAGACTTTAGCTACTCAATGAATGAGCGAGCATTACTGGAGGCTTTCTGGCCAGTTGCAGACTCTGTCTCAGAGTTCTTTACAGAACACACAACACAGAGACAGACTTACTTACAGACTCGATCTAAATGATCAGGCCACTTTAGGTTCTTGTCTATGCCAAGCACATAGACACGCAGGCTTCTCTGATCACCTAATACTTAGAGACAGATCTTCGTGATGCAAGCATATCGATAGAATTCTCGCAGATGCAGAGCAGGGAGATTAGACTCTTAACACTAAACACACAAAATAACTCTGAATGCGAATGCGAATATCCCAAGAGTGAGCCTTACCCTCCTTATATAGATTGAGATGGGGGACAAACATTCCTGTTGATCCACCGGATTATTGACATGTGGAAGGCAAATCATTGCTTCCGGGTAACACTAAAGTGACATCCGCGCAGAGATTCGATCCTTCGAATAGACGCATGTGAAAGTGTGTGAGTACTACACTGTGGATACCTTTTATGTACAAGGCCCACGAGGAAACATAATTATTATGTACAAAGAGGATGCTTTTATGAACATGTACAAAGCCCTCGGGAAAAGACCTGTCACTGTAAACCCGTGACTGGGTATCAATACACAGAGGGAACTTTTGTTTTAGTGGAGCCCTCATGAACCACTTGTACTGGCTTCTGCAGGATCCTCCAAGATTTTGATACCAGGAAATCTGAGATTTAGATAGACAGAGTCATCCCAGGCTTTCGTATATATCCAGCGGACGATCATGGGCTTATTTAGAATTATATGGTGTTTTATCTTTGTTAACACCAACCATTGATGATGCATCTTCATATGAGATTCTAGAACTGAATTAATCAATCTGAGTTCTAACTGGCTCATATCTTTAACGGTTTGGCAAGGAGTATGGAAACATTCTCCTATGCGGCTTTCTAGGCATGCATTACATCGACTTTGAAAATAGGATTCATAATAGTAAGGATCCATGCTGTAAGCGCTTAACCCATAGTCAAACCACCAATCACTTAGCCAAGGTGGTTCTCGGCCTGCTTGGTTTATCCAAGTTGGTCCAAATCTTAATTTGGTGTAGTGAGTTTCATTACGCCCGTCTTTGTTCAACAAATTCCACCAGTGCTTTTTATAACCTGCAAAATTATACACAGTGTCAGGAAAAATAAGATCAGGGTTATTCCTTGGCCATGTCAAAAATCTGTCTGGCCAATATCTTCCTGGATTCCGTGTTCTCTTGATAGCATAAGATTTGCAATAGATTTTTGTCCTATCACTGCCACCAGTACATATGACAGATAGGTCGCAAAAATATTCTGATAGGGATCTCTCAACTTCTTGTGAAGCTATCATGCTGCTGGAGTATATCATATCATGGATCCACTTATTTCCTTTAGGATATACTCTCCTTTCTAGTACAAGATGCAGTATATCTGAATGACTTTGTAAGTCTGCATCTAATACTTTTGTATTGCGGAGTTGCCAAGTTGGTCTCCACTTCTCTTTGTATACAACTCATGATTCATCATCAGATATGGATCTGAGTGTTTCTTTTTGTTGGGCTTGATCCCATTTTGTGATAATAACCATGACATAGTCCTGGTCTTCTTCTGCTATATGTTCTTGATGCTGAATAAACTCCCTACTGAGAAAATCTGGCAAACAATTTTCAGAACCCTTTATGTGTTCAACTTTAAAATCAAAATTTGCAAACAGCGCTTGCCATCTTGCAAACTTGGCATCTTCAGGTTTTTTAATATTTTTGCTAATAACTTTTTCTAGTGCCTGAGCATCAGTTCTCAGTAAAAAGAATTTATTTATCAAGTGTATGGAGAACTTGTTGATGCAGTTCCATGCAGCCTTAACTTCCTTTTCAATTGTGGAGTAATTCTTTTCAGCTTTACTCCATACTCTAGATGCATATTGCACAACTTTTTCTTCATTTTTCTGGCTCTTCTCACTTGGTCTTTGCTTGAGGACACCACCCCAGCCTATGTCACTTGCATCAGTTTCAACAATCTTGTATGAACTATCATCTGCAACATAGAGGATAGGGAGATTACGAACCTTGGATTTGCACTTTTACTTGATTATTAATTGCCTTACCATACTTACACTTTTACTTGTTTATTTATTGTCATTTGTTTTTTTATAAGCATAAATGTTTTTTTAATGCATGAAGAGAAATGAATCCAAACTTTACATTGTGATAATAAAATCCACTTTAATAGGTTGATCATCACAATATGATCAAGGCTCTATATTCATTCAGGTTTGAATTCAGGTCATTATCATGACGATTTCTCGTCTCAACCACTAAAACACAATCAAGTAGACTAGCATTTGCACCAAAAGGGTGCAAATACATGCCGATAGAAGTGTAGATGAATGTAGAGTGACACAGAGGTAACGTTGTAGGAAAGAAGGATGTGGACGTGGAAGGCATAAGGAATTAGGAGGCGAAGGGTGGGGTGGAATGAGAAGGAGTTGTTAAAGTAGAGGGTTGCATGTGGGACATGGGTTGGTTATCTAAATCTAGTGAGCTTGTCAGGGCAATCAAATGCCTTCATAAAAGCACCTAGGAGATAGAGATAGCCATAAAATAATAGGGAAGGCAGTTAATCAAGCAAGTAAGGACTTGGAAATTAAATTTCGTGAACGTGAAAGTGAAAGAAGACATATATGGAAATGTTTACATGCACCGTATCACATTGATTTTTTATAATTATGATTTGCTCAATCCATGAACTCATCTAGTCCCCAGTCTTTAGAGACTCTTCATATATAAAATATGTTTTGGGGTTTCTTTTACCATCTCTCTCTCTCTCTCTCTCTCTCTCTCTCTCTCTCTATATATATATATATATATATATATATATATATATATATATATATATATATATATAAAACAAAATTTGAAATAGAAGGATTTATAATTTCTAACTGGAGGTCACAAATTGATTGGTCAAAGGGGTTCACAACCCAGATATCTCTTCAAAGGTCTAGTGTAACAAGGGGCATAACTATGTGGGATGTCATTTTATAAAATTTTTTTTAATATATATATATATATATATATATATATATATATATATATATATATATATATATATATATATATATATAATGCAAATATTTAAAATTTAGTTTTTAATAGTTTTGGGAAAATATTTAGTTTTGAAAAATAAACATTCTAAATTTTATTGATCAATGTTAAACTAACAGTGGTCGATGGAAAATTCACCTTCATTGCCTATTTCTACAGTGAGTTAATAAACATGTGCTAACATTGGAAATGTCGTCAAACTATCTTGTCACCCTATTTGAAGTTGAACAAATTTAATATTAACCCATAAGAGTCTAAATTATAAAAAAACATAAAGAGAAATTACAAATACATCAAATATAAGTAAGGAAATATTATTCTCAAATATAATAGTAATGATTAGAGATTACATTTGAGACTCTTTAAAAAAAACATATAATAATATAAAAATATATAATTATATTTTAATTTTCAATACACATGCATTTTTCTTTTTATCTTACAAAACAAAATACATCCTTTATTTATTGCAATACATTTTCTAATTATAAAAAAAAAATTGCTCCATACAATACTCTAAATTAGAGATGAGTTAAGTTAACACCACTAAAATTTGGAAAAGTTAAATTATACTTTGTTTTGATCTCCACAAGAATTACCCATTGTAGAAATTTTCCCTCCATTGCTCACATGCCAAAGACAAGTAGGGTACCTAGCTGTTTGGTTGCCCAACTACAATGGAGTAATGGGTGTCAAGATGACAAGCCTGTGGGCGCGTTGGGTCGATAAAAGTGCATAGTCAAGAAGGGATAAGGATGCATTTAGGGCAACAAGTAAGAAGGTTGAACTCGGGTTTCTCTACTTGAATAAGGTGGGAAAAATGGGCTATAAAAATACGGATATTGGAGAGACAAATTATCTATCAAAATTGAAGCAGACCGTAACGCTTTCCTTCCATTGACAAATAAAACACATGCCAATCTACATATACACTTACAACAATTTTTTGTGTGAGCATGAAAAACTTGGTTGAGTTGTGGTAAATTTGTGAAAGCTAGTGACTCCACACATTTCATTGCACAAGAAAGTGAGATAGAGACTAACTTCATGTTTTTTTTGTAAGCTCGGTAGGACTACATCTTCATCATCATGTCCAAATACATCACCCCGATCAGAGCGGGGAATTGAACCAGTGAATTCACATCAAGGAGTGCCTTAACATACTTTAGCAGACAAATCTAATTTCTGTGTCATTTTCATCTTCATGTTAAATTGTTATAGATTATAATTAACTATTCATGGAGTTATCAAAAACAAATTTTGATACCATTGTCAAGATATAATAACTTTATAATAGTGTATTCTTTTATTAATGTGAAACATATATAAATACATTAGGGAATTGGCTCTTAGTTTCTTTCCTTAAGCTTTCAAATAATTTTTCTTTACACCAGTGATTTTTCATATTCCTTTTATATTTATATTTACAAAAATATTTACAATTCAATTAAACTTTTAAATATTTAATATCTAAAATACACTATAATATAATATCCAAAATAGTATAAGTTTTTTTTAATAATATATAAGAATGATAAATTATTATTTGCATAAATAAACTTCTACCTTTTACATTGCATATGGAGAATGACATTTTCAAAAGGAAAATTATCTTTAAATCTATATGTTCTTTTAAGCTCGATTAGTACACCGGATCTAACGAGTTGATTTAAACTCCACTAGTTTTGTGTTGCACACCACATCTAGTTTATAGTTTATTTTTAGAAGTGTTGTGCATAGTTTAAACGGTTGTCTTCAAAAATATTATTTTATGAATTCTTCTTGCCCTAATATACAAAACTCCATTAGTTTCATGTGGCACAACACATCTAATGAGTTGGTTAAAAGTGTTGTGTGGATATTAAACGATTATTTTTAATATTAGAATGTTATGACTCTTTTATACTCCAACTTCATATTGCACGCCTCATTTTTTGTGTTTATTTTATTTTAAAAGTGTTGTGTGGGGTTTAAACGGTCATTTTGAAATATGGGTGAGATAGTGGTGGAAGGACCAGAGATAAGTTTAGCATTGCTTTAAACTTCTGTGTATATTGTTACGAGATGGATTGCAGCTCGCTTGACACCAACACTATACATTTTAAAATATGAATGAGATAGTTGAAGGATGAGAAATAAAGTTAACATTTTCTTAAACTTTTCTGTATATTTGTTACCAAATTGCAGACTACAGGACACCAACACTATCCACTAAAAAAATAAATACATTTAAACACCAATTTGGTAACATACTATATGTTTTAGAAAAGAAAATTTGTTTTTTTTTTTTAAAAAGACACTAACTACTGTACATTTTAAAATTAGAAATGATTATAAAAAATAAGACAATAGTTGGTAAAGTGCATTCCAACGACCCTGTTAATAATGAAAAGTAAAAATTCATATAATGTCGCTTGAATTTTAAGCAAATTTTGGCTTTTAACTTTTTTTCTCCGCAAGATCTTCTCACTTTCTCGGATTTGGATTAGTTTAATAAACTCCATTATTTTCGGCACCAAAAGTGTCCTCAAGGCTGTAATTAATTTTTTTATCTCGTAGTTAGCTGACATTTGGAAGAAATTGCTAGATTGTCGAGTAAATTCACGCTGCATGCTTGAGTTATCCCTTTCTGAGGGGATATTCTTATTAGTCTAACACATTTTCTGGGTCTATGATTTTGGAGATTGATGTTGTTTTACTGCGTTTTTCAGCATCCTGTGTTAGGGTGCAGTTCAAAGTTTCAAAATTCGACATCAACAGTTTGATTTTTGAAGGTAACTGGATAATCCTCTTCAACAGTAGATTGATCTTTGAAGATTACTGAATACGCGTTGTTTAGTAGTTCAAAGCTTAGAGCTGTTCAGACCGGTTTTCCTTTGGAATTTTCAAAAGATGATCAGTGGAAGAAGTAGTATGTCATGCAATATTAGTTCTGGATGGATGCAGCGGATCAAGTATCTATTTGGGAAGTTTCCGGCTTATATCATTCAACATATTTATAGGGAAAACAACACCCGTGCTGACTCATTATCAAAAAGAGGTCTGCTGTCTCTTTTTGGTACCATTTATCTTTTCAGAAATTTTTTGGTTAAAATCACATGAGAATGAGTTTTTTCGACCCGTTTCAAACCAACAAGTGTGGGTCATCTTCAGGAGTTAAAATCACATGAGAATGAGTTTTTTAGACGGTTTTCAAACCAACAAGTGTGGTTCATCTTCTCCTGTAGATGAACCACACTTGTTGGTTTAAAACGCCTCGAAAAAACTCATTCTGATATGATTTTAACCAAAAATTTTCTGAAAAATATTATGGATCACAGAACCCTCAATTCAACCATTCATCTTTCTCATTACAGGGCTTCCACTTTACTGGATCATCAAATATATCCTCTGCCATGACTCTTGCATCAAGCGAGCACGACTATTACAAGCGAGCCGGTTTTTAGAACACAAGCGAGGGAGTTTTTTTCCCATTTTGCATAGTTTTCTCTTTACTGTGGCTTTATTATCCCTGTACATGTCGAATCAAATTTCTGCTTTCAATCTCTTTTTTTTTTTTTTTTTTCTTCTTGTACTTATGTTTCTTTTGTATATAAGATCACTCGCTCAAGATCCTTATGGGCTCAGACATAATACTTTTCATATGGATTATCTTGTAACTGCAAGCGGTTTCAATTTAGGCAAGAAGCCTAGCTTGGACTTATCCGATGGTTTTGGTTGTTTCCTCCATGCTTATGGGATGGATCGCCGGATCGCCACATCAGGTCGCTTTCATATAAATTTCCAATCTGGCATTTTAAATAAATGTAATGAATATATGTAATATGAACAGATCTTTGATGAATATGAACTGTTAGTAATAATAACTTTTTTTTTTTCTTACCGAAAATGATAAAGAGTTATATTTTAGCAGTTTTATTTATTTTGGCACTAGATCTTGAAGGTTCCTTTTGGCAGTTCTTTTTTGGTAGCTTTTATATTTTGAAGATTGCTTTGGGAAATTATCCTTATTATCCAGGTCCGCGTGTCCGTGGGAGTTCATCTGCAGTTTTCAGGAATGCTCAATGGTTGCACGAAACACACAAAGCAGGTCGTATAGAAGCTACAATAAGTAATGTGGAAATAAAATCTCTATATGTCAACTGAATTGTTGCAGTTGGTCCAGATGGTGGTTCCCAATCACCAACTAGACCTAGAGAGCAATAAGACTCTAAAAAATTGACGCTTTTGTCTTGTTTCACTCATGCTAATTGGCAACTCGGTGACTGGTGTTTTTACGCTATCTTCTAAACTACGCATTCTCAGATTTACTTACCGCATCACAAAAACTGAACTTCAATCCCAGTCCCAGAGCATTCAAAGCCATCAGCTTTATATAACATGCTGCTATATTTATCAAGTTACTCGTAGTCCTTCGCATATTTGTTATTTTCCAGCTTCGCTCATTATATCTAATGGTGAGATCTTGAGTCGCAATAAAAAAATTATGGAAATCTGTTCGAACTTCCGCGATCACCAAGGGGAAAAGAATGAAATGGAAGTTGGCCTCGATAAATGTCCCGAAGAAGAAAAAGAGAGATTTTAGAAATGGACACTTCCTTTCTATGACATCTTCCAAAAGGCACAATAGCCGATATGATCACTACGAGAAGTTGTGAAATTGGAACATCAAAATCATGTCCTATTTTTTTGGGAGCGTAAACATCGAACCAACAAATGACCTATTTTTTATCTATGTTATAGAACTTTCCATTTCAATAGGTGACCTCCCTAAATAGACAACCCGTTGAATCCATATGTTTAGTTTAGATGGGAGAGATTTCAAAACCTTCACTCATTTGGCGTTTTTCGTGGGAGAGGAAATTTACTTTTGACTTAATATTCAGACCGATTCAATCTTTGGTCTTTTTTTATCTCTTTTTAACGGTAAGTTTTTCTGGGTGAAATCAATTAGATCAAGGTTTAAATTTCATCGAGTATATGGCCTGTTATGATCTTGGCTCAAGGAGTAGGCTCTCCCATTTCCTTTGGGATTTCGGCTCTTGCTAAATCATAAGATTCCATGTATCTGACTTGCAGGTTGCTAATTATGCTATTGGTGTTATAAGACAACCACTGAAACCTCAAGTTGCTAAATATACTACTAGTGTTATAAGACAACCACTAAAACTTCAAGTTGCTAAATATACTATTGATATTATAAGACCGCCACTGAAACCTCCCTTAAATTAGTCTAAAAAATTACGGAGCAGTCCACCGGTCAATAACAATCATGTTATGTATGTAATAACGACAAATTGGGCATGACTTGACCGATAGGGTAGGGCCGAGCATGACTTGACTGACTTGAAATTGTGCATTGAATAATTGATTTGATTTTTCTTAACAAGTGTCAAAGAACTTCGTAATATAATGTTATCGACATAAACATAACTAGTACTTGTTCATTTTAATAAATGCGCCGAAGGACACCAAAGGCTTATTGTTGATTGGATAGCAGCATGGACGAAGGAAGGAGATGACGCGCGGGAAGGAGTTGAAAGCAGCAGAGCAGCACGGTGGGATGGATGGCTGCCAAATGTCAATTTTTGACAGGGTAGAAGGGCGATAGGTGGAGCACAGGGATTGGTTGGGATGAACAGTGTTTCCCAGTGAATCTCATAAAAGGAACACCTTCGGTGTAATTATATATTTTTATTTGATTGCTTTAAATATTTCTTATATAATTAGGGTTGCATTGGGTTTTTAAAAGTAATATGATCAATTTGATTTTTTTTTTTTAATGACTTATCTTAACTCTTAAAAATAATTAAAAGATATTACATTATATCTAAATATGTATTTATATTTTAAAGGGTTGATTAACCATATAAGATGTTATAATTTCAAATTTTAGTAGTGAGATTGTTACACAAAAATGGATTTCTTGTTTTACAAATAAGGAAGTTTCATACATCACTTTGATATAATTGTATCTATTATTATAATAATATAAGTAACATGATGAATTTGATTTTAAAAATAGTCATAATAAACATAAAACTAACACAACCATATAAATTAAAGACATAGTCTAACTTATAAACAAAATAACATTTTTCACTAGAATTCAACCATACAATTTCAAGCAAGAATGTGTTCTTTTGTTGTTTAAAATACTTTTTTGAATGCATATATGGATTCAACACCCTAAAAAACTCCTAGCAAGAAAAAATGTCGTGAAAAAGGTCATTTCATCTATAAGTTAGATTAAGCCTAAATTAAATCTAGCATCAAAACATTTACCTCACACTTGCTTCACATTACAAAAAAAATAAATATAATTTTTGAAGTTCTAAAATCTAGTTAAATTGTTTTGAATACAAATAATTTGGGTTGACATAAGAGGGAATAAAAAATATAAATATAAATATGTTAAACAAAAATAAATTTATGGTAATTATGCAATAGGCAATAGGCGTGTCTATTTCAAAATAGGTCTTCCACAATTTTAATTTAAACAACATAGATCCATCTCAACTTCTATCTACTAAGGGCCAAGAGGGATCAAATCTCTTTTCACTTTAAAAGAGGTGTGTATATTAAATGTTTTGTAAGGTGGATCTAGAATGGTCTAATTATTAGTTATAATTAATTATAATTATAATTATTAATGTGATATTATATTAATTTATTTTCATATAACTTGACACACTCAAAATGTTTTATTGATAATTATAATTATTAATTATTTTATTTTATTTTGACCTCGTGAATTTTTTTACAAGACATTACATTACATTACAACATATCAACCAATTATCAGTGATTATTATATGAATGTTAGAGATTTAACCTCCATAGAATATGCCTAAATATTCATAATAGTATTTACAGATCATAGGTTAAGATGTAACTTCAAGTTAATTATGTTCTTTGAGTTATTATTGAATTATGATTTTTGTGATTCATAATGATCAAAGGAAAGTTTTTTCGGATTAATCATATATGTGATTAAAAACAAAAAAACAAAAAAAAACAACTACTTTCTTTTAAATATTTTTTTATTTTTGTTTTTAAAATTAATTAATTAAAGAAAATGTCATATCAACACATGTTATATTGGGCATGTGTTATTGGCCCATGGTATTATAAAAAAAAAATTTATTCACAAATTAAGAATTTCCATGATAAAGAACATTGTTTTTGATATATATATATATATATATATATATATATATATATATATATATATATATATATATATATATATATATATATATTATATTTAATTTTTATGATTTTTAATCTAGAGCAATGTGAGATTGTTGTAATTTTTGATGTTTATTGTGAATTTATGCCTATATTTCTATTTTTAATTTTATTTTTGTTATTGTGAATTAAAAAACTTCATATTAATAAAACAAACTAATTTACATGGATATTTTTTTGCGCACATAAGGAGTTCCTGAAACCACAACTTGACCTCTGTCGTTTATAACAACTTATACCAATTTCATTCATATAAAAATCTAATTCCTTGACCTTGTTGGGCCTGAAAACCTTCCAAACAAGGACAACATTATAATTTAAATTGAGGCCACACCAAAAACACTAAGACAAACATCGTTTTCGTTGCATCTTGCTTATCCATGAGCATGCACCCTACTGTCGCAAGGCAAGGTCGCCAAGGACATCACTGCCACCAACACAATGCTAAAGCGAGAACACAACCATCAACCCACGAAATAGTAGCCACCAATGCTAGGTCCCTCTGCAAGGAGGACTCGAGAAATGTAAACCCCACCCTAGACAATATGCATCAAAGACTAGAAAAAGACGATATCCAAACCAAAAAACAAGGTTGCGACTCTGATATGTTGTCGTAATCCTAGGAAAGAAGGCCATCACAAGGCCAACTAGAAACAAAAGAAGGTACTAAAGTAGGGAGCCAAGACCCATCACCCACCACCCAAACTCACTCTCACTATCTGAAGAGGACACGCTGGTCGAAACACATGTCGTTGAGCAAGGGGGGTCTCTAGTACCTCCTTCGTCTGACTCACAAGGAACATGGCTCTCCACATGTATGCGACGAGCATCCATTCTATTCACACAAAACCACAAATTCATCAACATCCTTTTAACATCCTTCAAGGAGGAAAAAATATTGTATTTCTCGACCTCTCAATACCAAACCAAGGAGCGCCTTCATTTTTCAATGAAGTTAAACTAAGTTCAAGTACTGTTTCTTTCTAGCCCTGGTGTGCCCAGGGTCTATCACCGACCATGCTAGGTATTTTAACAATTATAAATGAGACAATGACTACCTCTCTTCCTCGACTTTTATCTCTAAATCTCTTATCTCCTTGTGCATTTCCAACAAAATCACATTAAAATACGTCGCGATAAAGTCATGAGCGAAGAGTCATGCTCCCCTTTGTCCCGACTAAGATCTGCCACCACTACCCCTTTTGCTTCTCTGCCTCTGTCTTGACGACATCTCCGAGTCACAAAGAGACAATATTGGTTCCTTGTAGGGTTTTCCTATACCCACAATAGGACACACAGACTAAACCAAATCCCTCTCAACCAAATCTAAACACCAACACACAAGATTTTTGCAATAGCACTAGAAAAAACGGTTGAATTTTGATGAAAATCCACCCAAGCAGGCAAAAGAAAACACAAATTCAACCACTGACTTAATTCTCTCCACCATTGGACAATGCAAGCACCACCCCAAGACTACGGACCTACCGCGACCCAATGAACAGAGACTTGACTTCAAACGACTCTCCCACAACCTGACTCGATAAGAAAATAAAACTACCCATGCCAAACTCTACCACAAAAACCAACTAAGGTCACCCACAACGTTACCAAGATGGCATAGATCCATACACCCAATAACCCTAGAAAATTATAGAATAATGCATGACTTCGAGATGCAAATGACTAACCCCGGTTGAGACTTACGCCCAATTAGACCCAAATTAGCACATAGACCTTGCAGGGTATCTAGGTCGTCAGCTAAAAGATAAAAAATGATGATATGGACTTATAGGTCGAGTGTTGTAGCCCAAATTTGGATGGTTCGAACTTCACCACCTAGCGAGACCCAAATGCACAAGCCACTACTATCTCCATGCACTAGAAGGCAAATAACCACAAAATACCTTTCCACCTCGAGCGAAACTCTAGGACCTTCCAAACCAAAGCTACTACGTCCTCACTTTCTCAGACATGAGGCTCCAAGAGGCCGAGGTCTCACCCTCGACCCTTGTTTTCTCTTCCCAAATGGAATCACCAACTCTCCATGCCATTACAAAAGGTCCTAGCCAAGAGTTTATTTGCATGCTTGCGCATGCGAAGCGTTTGTCACGTACTGAAATAATTAAATGGCAGATTGAAGGCTTGATGGTGGGGGGCACGACACTCCAAGCCCTATGCCATCTTCCATAACACCCCATCAAGGAATAATACTTATATATTATTATTATTATTATTATCCAATTTTAAGGTCACAACATTGTTACCGATGAAACGGAAACTATTACCTCAAAATGGGAACTCTAGCCCAAAAAGACTCAAAAAACATGAAAAACGCCCCAAAAACAAAAAGTGTGTATTCCAGAATGCATTTGTTTTTTTCTCAAGATCAAATTTCACCTTTTTATAAAATTATGCTAAAAACGAAATTGTTTCATGAAAAAAGGATTGAAAAAACACCCTGAAAACAAAACGAGTTGATGTTGGAATAACCAAAAAAAACATTGTGTCACACTTTTGACACATTGTAACAATGAAATTAAAGACAACATATACTGACATTGAAAAATCGTAAAATTCTAAATTTTTTGATAAGTGATATTAAATATAAACAAAATCATGTCTGAAGGGCTTATCATTTCAAACAATTTTTATCCATGTTGTTAAACATAAAATATCTTGACTATAAACAACCTTAAAATTGTAATTATTTTCAACCATAACATTAAAGATAAAATTTCGTAGCACATAAGAACCTTAATGACAAGTTGTAAATCTCAAGTTTTTGAATTTTAAGTTTTCAAGATACTTGAACCATGAAATTATGGAGAAATTATATGACTTGAACAATTTTTAAAAATGAACAAGTAAATGAAAAATTTATTATTCATATATTTGTTTGTTTATATATTAAAACATATTATTGTTTTTCAATATTTTAAATTATAATTGTTTAGTTTAAAAAAAATAAGAAACTAAAATTAAAATCTTTTTATATATGTTTTGTATATATTTTAATTTCTTTTTTAATTGTGTTTTTTTTAATAATAATTGTTTTAATTTAAAAAAGTTAAAATTAAAAATTAAATTTTTTAATATTTGTTTGTTTATTTTTTAAAACATCTTTTTAATTTGTTTTGATTGTTTTTTTATATTTTAAAATTTTAATCGAATAGTTTTATTTTATTTTTTAATAGATTTTGTTTAAAAAAAATTACACTTTTTATATAGTTTGTGTTTGAAAAATAAATAAATAAATTTGCCGCCCGCTAGGGGTCGGAGGCAGGCTGGGCAGCCCTCGACGGAGCCGCCTGGTCGGCCTCCGGCCTTTGGCTGGGTGGAGGGCAATTCCCAGGGGCCGGAGGCCGGTCGGGCGACACTGTCGAGGGTTGCCCAGCCTGCCTCCGGCCCCCGGCTGGGTGGAGGCCCTCATTCTCGGAATTGCCCTTCGCCCAGCCGGGGGCCAGAGGTAGGCTGGGTGACCCTCGATGGTGCCGCCACGCTAGCATTCGGCCCTCGACTAGGTGGAGGGCGATTCTTGGAATCATCCTCCACCCATTCGGGGGCCGAAGGCCAGCCAGGCGACACCGTCGAGGGCTGCCCAGCTTGCCTCCAGCCCGGCTGGGCGGAGGCAGGCTGGGCAGCCCTCGACGGAGCCACCCGGCCTGCCTCCGGCTGGGTTGAGGGCGATTCCGAGAATCACCCTTCACCTAGCCGGGGGCGATTCTCGAAATCACCCTCCGCCCAGCTGGGGGCCGGAGGCAGGCTGGGCAGCCCTCGACGGTGCCGCTCAGTCGGCCTCCAGTCCCTGACTGGGCGGAGGGTGATTCCAAGAATCTCCCTCCGCCTAGCCGGGGCCTGGAGGCCGACCGGGTGGTGCTGTCGAGAGCTGCCCAACCTGCCTCCGGCCCCCAGCTGGGAGGAGGGCGACTCTGAGAATCGCCTCCAGCTGGGCGGAGGGTGATATGGGCAGCGCCGTTAAATGAAGGAGATTGGGTTTTGGATCTATTCTCAGGTTCAAGCAAGTTTTATTATACAAATTTAAATTTAAATATTTTATTTTTTACTTTTTATGTCTTTATACTAATTTTCTTACTTATTTTTTTTGTGCTTGATGATTAGTTACAACACTAGCATGTTTCCTACCAAAAGGAAGAAATTGCATTGCCATTGAGAAAGACCCAGTGCAATGCAAATTTATTCAACAAAGAATTAGCGCTCTTGAATTCCTTCCAGATGTGAAGCAAAAAGTGGGTTTGAGGAAAGGGGATTTTAATGAATCACGTGTGGAAAAAAAAGCAAAAGAACCTCAACCACCATTATATGGAATGATTGGAAAGGGAAACTTTGGAAGATTTGCAGACATGAAAGATCCACTAGAAGATGACAATGACCAAAATGAAGCAAATAATGTTGCGGAAGAAGCTATTAATGATGTTCTAGATGATGTTGAACATGTATTAGTTGATATTGTTGATGATATTTAAGTTATGCTTGCAAACAAAGCTCATTTTTGAGATCTATTAATCAGTTTTACTTGTAATGTTTAGACTTTGATATTTTATGAGAAGAATCCTTATTTTTTGCAAAAAACATGTGATTACTATTATTTTTTTGACATAAAATTCAATAAAACTGCTATTTTCTTAAGTTTTTTTTTGTTAAGATTTTCCCATAAATTAGTTTATTTAACATGTTTTTTCAACAAAAAATCTCTAAAAGTGTATTTTTTACATTTTATTTGTATCGAAAATTTGTATTTTTTTGTCATATTGTTCAAAATATTGTATAGTGTCAAAATCAATCCTCTAAAAAACGTTGGTGATGATATGCCACCACTATTCAAAATCGACATCAAAAGCATCACAAAAAAAATAAAAATAAAAAATAAATTTAAAGTGCCAAAAACATGCTAAAAAAGAAAATTAAAATGATTCTGCATCGCCACTTTTCAAAATCAGGTGTTTTTCTTGCTACGTCAAAAAGTAGGTACCAGTGCAGTTACCTATTTCATCGATAACAGTGTTTCATGACAAAGCTTGGTGTATAAGACCCCCTTGTTTGTGGGACAAGGGACCCACCTCCGCGCAAAGATTTGACTACTAAGTTTATGCAATCATACATATTCTACCCTCTCTGGTTTTGAACCTGTGAACTCTTAGAAGGAAACACATGCTCTTAACCATTAAGCCTACTCAAACTGTATATTTATACTTTTTTATTTTTTAATTTAAACAATCTAAAACGTATTAAGCCTACTCAAACTGTATATTTATGATTTTTTATTTTTTAATTTAAACCATCTAATATGTACAATGATATTTTGATATCCATCATAAATTCAATACCTATTTATCCATTATATTTATTTAACAGTAACCTTGTTATTTTGATATCAAACCAATTTGGTATCATTTAATCCATGTAATAAATAATGTAAATTAGACACAATATCGCCAATTACAAACCCACATATCAGGGAAAATGCATTTAAGTAGGGTTTAGGGGTTTAGAAAAAGCGAAACAAACTGAGAGAAGAGTTAGATTTGAGGATCATAGGGGCAGTTTACATGTGGCTATGGCCACTGAAAGCAGGTATCAATTGAAACTCCTCAAAGCAGAAGCAGATGGAGTAGGGCCGTCTTTACTGTTCTCAGCCCCGGGAAATGGCCCTCAGTATCTCTTCAATGTACCCGAGGGTTTCTCAAGGCTCGTTCTCGAACACAAACTCAGGCCTTCTGCGCGGCTGGCTTCTGTTTTTCTCACCTCTCTTCGCCCTCGCTGTGCGGTAAGCTTTATTTATTTTTCATGGTGACATTTCTCCAAATAACTAAATTAGCAAATTCAGTGCAGTAGATGAGTTTTTGAGAATGTTGCATACAATCAACTAGACAATTCAAGAACGTTCAATTACATGAACTTCCTTCGCTTCGCGTTAGGCAGTTGTTCTACCAAAATTGCCAAGCTTTGAGTTGCACCAGGGCTCATCCTTTGTCTGAGATACGCCAGTTAGGTGGGGCCGACCACAATGAAAAGGGAACTGTGGTCGACAGCGTACGACTCCGTTGGCATCACAAATAAACCAAGAACCCATGGGAAAATTCAGTTATAGATAAGATAATTTTATTTTAATAATGTCCAATAGATCACCACATAAGTAGGTCAGTAGGACTAAGATGGTATATTCAGTGTAGACACATCCTCCGGGAGTGCAAAATCATCTCCTAAATCAATGCTTAATTTTTTTTATTTAGATATAGGAACAAGCTAATAACTAGATTCTAATGTCTAGCTAAGGGAGGTGTAAGATAAGGTTCAGGTACGACAAAAATGCTAGAAACTGAAAATCACGTCCTGAACCAAGCGAAAGAGTATGTCAAGGCTTCTAGGAGCTTGTGACCGAGGACAAGTGAGGGGATTGAGAATCGGGCTTGCTATTGGAGTCGTAAGTACTCTGAAAGAGCCAATGCACAGGTGGAAGATACCCTTTGGGGAGTGACTGGGGCCAAGGGTTTTGACTCTATGCTACAAGAGGGAGCACAAGGTGCGGGGGCCCAACTTTTCTAACATTCGAGGCGATTGGGAAGAATTTCTGGAAAGAAACTTGTCTATTTGGCTGAATTTGGTGAGTAATGTGTTGGGCAGTGGTAACCTACTTTGGAACCAAGCTAGAACTGGTTCGTTTGCTGGTCTGGTGTTTACATTCTATGACATGGAACAACAGTGCCTTATGAATATTTAAGAGGTTGGTTGATCATGGGGGGTCAAGAAGAGACATGATGCCTCATCGATTTGGACTCTGAATTATCATGGTCTTGCCTATTGTTTGTTGCTCTGATTGAAAGGGACAATCCTCTAAAGGAGATGGGACACTTAGACAATGAAATCTATGTTCAAACACTTCTCTCATGAAAATATCAAGGTAGTGTTGCTCAAGATAGTGAAAGAAAGTGGAGAGGGAGCTTCTCAACTTCCAAAATAGGGAGTAATATCTACCTCTAATGCATAGTAGAAGGGTCTTCGAAAAAAGAGATGCACCTTTGTCTCTAGTTTCGATAAGTGAAAAAGCTAGCTAGTCTCATTCATATATAGAATGTTGTGATTGATCTTTATCTCGAGTTTTTGAGAACCCACCCGAAATTGACCTAGGAAGATCTCAAGGGCATGCATCTAGTGTCTACGTAGTGTATGGTCTAACAATAAGGTCGTACGTCAACTCCAAAACATCTTTATCTTCATTTAAAGAAGTTTTAGAGATGATAACCTTAGTGACATTATATATTTCATTTTAAAATGGGTGAAGATTTCTTATATTCTACGGTCCAATTTGCATATAAAGTGATGTAAAAGCAGAATATGAGAATCAAAATATCATGACATATTCAGAAATTAATGGCACTATTCAGATGAATATTGCAATATATTGACCTAGGGGGATCTCTAGGGCATGCATCTAGTGTTTACGTAGCATATGGAGGTCTAACAATAAGGTCGTCTGTCAACTCCAGAACATCTTTATCTTCATTTAAAGAAGTTTTAGGGATGATAACCTTAGTGAGATTATATATTTTATTTTAAAATGGGCGGAGATTTCTTATATTCTAGGGTCTAGATCACATATAAAGTGATATAAACGCATAATATGAGAATCAAATTGTCATGACATATTTGACATATTTAGAAATTAATGGTATTATTCAGAAGAATATTGCAATATATGGTTAAAAATGAAGAAAACATACATGAGATAGTGGGAAGCATTGCTTCCAAAGATATTTTTGCACACTACTTGCCCTGGAATTTCAACATGGGCGCCTTACCACCCAAACTTTGTACCACATACTGTAGACTTGTAAATATGTGAAATAGAATATAAGTGATTGTTCATTAATGGCGAATAATGCCTTACAACGAAGTAACTTTAGGCTTGAAAACCTGTGAAATATAATAGAAATGATTGTTCATTGATGACGAAGGATGCCTTATAATGAAGTAAGTATTTTGTGGTACACAATAGTTCTAATCCTAGAGATCATGGTCCCATAATAAAATTGTATTGTGAACATCTAACAACTTGGATGACCACACAAAAATAACCTTAATGACCACTTGACGTTGACTTTATATTGTCCAACTAGCACATGTGGATCCATAGTACTCAATGGAAGGTCTTTTACATGTATAATGTATAAGGTTGTGTTAGGGGCACAAGAAGTTTGAACAATGTGCAATGAGTAGGTTGGGGATGAAATGCTCAACTTGTAAATGAATGATTTATTGGCTTGTTAAATATTTGCAACGAAGAATGCTATATTGAAAAAAATAACCAAGACATTGCAATCTTAGATAGTTAATTGGAAAACATAGTTTCACAATCCAAAGTGATGATGTCTGTGCAATACATGTTTTTATCATCCCTAAATGTAGCACCAAGGAAATTTATGTCAATGAATATTAAAACCTTTAGAACATGAAAGAATAAGAAGTGAATAATTTTATTTCATTTTTTGTTACATAAACCCCAATAATTTTTCCATGAAAAGAGATTTTCCTAGGATCAGGAACGTAATTTTAGAATGAATAGTCTTGTATCTTCCTTATTAGGATGCATGAGAAAGGAAGGTAACTTTTGAGGATAAGTTGATGTTTTGATAAACAACTAAGGCAGACCTATTTTGAGATTACAAGAAAGTTCTATCTTGCTAAATAATTCTTTTCACATTTTCATGACAGGGATTCAACGTAGTATGCAAGAAAACCTTGTTCTTTTAGTGAATTCTTATAGATAATGCAGGCCGTTTTGTTTCCATTTATTTGGTCAGGTAGTTTTATGAAGTTGATATCATGGCAACAAAACCCGTTGTTGGAAGGTCCTTATTATACATGCCTTGGTCAAACTTGGTTGATTATGAGTTTTATTTTCGCTATGCTTATCTACTAATCAAGTTACTTGGATAAGGAGACCAATGCTTCTCAGACAAGACCAACTTGAAATTTTGTTTAACTTGTTGAATAATCGACTTATGTTGTTAACAAATCAAACATGGTAATAATCATGTAGTCATACGACCCATACCTTCCATAATACAACTAAATCATCATTATATCATTATACACCAACATAGATCCGCTTTAACTCTAACTCTCAAAAGCAATGTTATCAAAACCAAACCGGTCAACCCCAAAACCTGGGGAAAAAAAAAAAAAAACCACCCAGTTGACCAAAAAATACATAAAATATTCAGATTTAAAAGAAAAACAAATATATCCATGTTCCATCCATATGAATCCAAACCATTTATACACAAATATGCAAAATTTCTCATTTATATAACAAGTAAGATTGCATATAACCAAAATAACACTTAGTAACAATACATTTCTAGAGTTTGAACCAAAATAAATTAAGAAACATGCTCTAAATCGACCTTCAGACAACAAAATAAAGCATGGTACTACAACACTACAACATCTTGTACTAATCGTTATCATCAAAATCTTCAAAATTATCATCCTCCTCATCCTTTGCAGTGGGATTTTGGCTTGATTGCCTTGGCCTTGAAGGTTGTGATTTCTGTCCATGTCGAGGTGGGTCCAAGTCCATTTAAGAAAGGTCTTCATTGTCAAATGCTAGTGCTTGTCCCTCCACAACCCATTTTGATGATGGAGCAATGTTGATTGGAGTAGAGAAAGAAAGGTTTTGCTTGCATAAGTGCCAAAGCTAGTAGAGGGACCCACAAGACAACCACTTAGCATAATTATTAATTTAATTAACTATTTCCTAAAGTTGAACTTAAGGAAAATTTAAAATCCTAAAGTCAACTTATGATTTAATGTCAATGCTTCATAAAGATCTAATCTCAACCATTGAGAGTGATGGTGGGGCCTAGGTCGAATTATAAGAGGGAATAGGGCACATAATTGGCTAGTTTGATTTGGCACAAGTGTGTGTGTTACCTCAGCGAAGAAGACTAGGGTTCCAACAAACAACAGAGGTCCAATGACCAAGTAGGAGTGTGAGAGAGAGGGCCGGATAGCCCTAATTGAGTTAGCTTTAGTGCGACTATATGGTTTGCACAAGAGCACAAAGAGGCTGAGTTGCATGTCTGTACAATGTGTATAAGGCGCAGGAAGGCCGTGCTGTTTGACCATACAACAGAGCGAATGCACATGACGGTGTTTGATTTTCCTTGGGGAGTTGATTAGTGGTTTTCTGTTGTGAAAGGGAAGTGTTCCCTTGCTATATAAATTTTTGAAGATAACCTTTTGCTGAGATAATAGAAAACACACACAGTTTCTAGGTTTTCCCCAGAGTTGGGGTTTCTTAGGTATTTATTTTGTCTTATGTTTTGAATGTGTTTTTGTCTTCAGTGTATTTATTTTCCATATGGTATGCAAGACAACTTAATGTATTTGTAATTTAAGTTTTTGGAACAACAAATATTTATATGTTTGGTTGAATACTTAGAAAATTGCAATTAGTTACTGGGTTTTAAGGGAAACTAACATGGTATTAGAGCTTAGCCTCTAATTGAAGACCAAGTACGTTTTGTCTTTAGGAACAGGTTCTGTGATTTAGAGGGAGCGAGTTCACCAGTTCAACCTGGCCGTTAGTGTTTCTAGATAGTGTGAATTAATAATATGACATACCAGGGTCTTAGATTTGAGGATATGTTGGACTGTGTGTCGAAATTTTGCTCATGGCATGAGAGAATTGGTGTGGTGCTGAAGGGACAAGGGGTTTGGGAGTTTGTGGATAATGTCCCAACCGCCTTGAATGACCCTCAATAGATGGCTCAAAATAACAGAAGAGATGCCAAGGCGAGGAGAATCATCTTGGAAGGAGTCAAAGACCACATCATCCCTCACTTGATCGGGAAGAAGTTAGCCAAAGCTATGTGGACGACCATTATTGGCCTCTATGAGGGTTCGAATGAAGCCAAGAAGTGAGTGTTGAAGGATAAACTGAGGACCATCCGAATGTCCAAGTCAGAAACTGTTGTGTCTTACCTCACCAAGTTTACCCAAGTCAGGGATAAGTTGGCTGGTTTTACCAAGGCTTGGGAAACTTTAATGGATGAAATATGTGTCAGGGAAAAGCTTTTGGACTAGGAGCGATTATGGGGTGATTATGCCCAAGAGGAACTTCGCAGACATGCTCAGTTAGGGTCGCACCCCAAGATTGAAGATGAAGAGAACTTTGACCTAGCTAGCAAGGAGGTAGGTCGAAGGGCAAGAAGAACAGTGGTGGTAGTGAGCCAAGCTCCAAGGGAGAGAGGAAGAAGAAAGATCTCAACAAGATCGTGTTTTTCGTGCCACCATTTTGGGCACTATGCTACTAAGTGGCCTAACAGGAAGAAAGGGTCCAAGAAGGACCAACTAGCATCCTCTGTAGAGATAGACGAGTTCTCTTCTCATTTTGATAATGAGTTCTCACTTATTGCCTGCATGGCAAGCTTAGTGGCTACCGATTTATGGTTTGTAGATAGTGGTGTGTCCTGTCATAGGATAGGGAATAAGAACTAAATCAACAAACTGACAAAGAAGGACATGCAATTCCATATTGAGATGGGATATGACGGGAGTACTGAGCTGAGGGCATTGGTACAGTTAGATTTGAGAGGGAGTTAGGAAACCCTTTGTTTCTTAGAGATGTCCTTTACGTTCCAAGGCTCAAGAAGAACCTCATTTCAATTTCAATATTAGAGGATAAGGGGTACAAGTGATGTTCAAACAATATAGGGTGTTTATAAAACCCTCAGACTCCAAGGTGGCTAAGCAAGGAGGTAGGTCGAAGGGCAAGAAGAACAGTGGTGGTAGTGAGCCAAGCTCCAAGGGAGAGAGGAAGAAGAAAGATCTCAACAAGATCGCGTTTTTCGTGCCACCATTTTGGGCACTATGCTACTAAGTGCCCTAACAGGAAGAAAGGGTCCAAGAACGACCAAGTAGCATCCTCTGTAGAGATAGACGAGTTCTCTTCTCATTTTGATAATGAGTTGTCACTTATTACCTGCATGGCAAGCTTAGTGGCTACCAATTTATGGTGTGTAGACAGTGGTGTGTCCTGTCATAGGATAGGGAAAAAGAACTACTTCAACAAACTAACAAAGAAGGACATGCAATTCCATATTGAGATGGGATATGACGAGAGTACTGAGCTGAGGGCATTGGTACAGTTAGATTTGAGAGGGAGTTAGGAAACCCTTTGTTTCTTAGAGATGTCCTTTACGTTCCAAATCTCAAGAAGAACCTCATTTCAATTTTAATATTAGAGGATAAGGGGTACGAGGTGATGTTCAAACAATGTAGGGTGTTTATAAAACCCTCAGACTCCATGGTGGCTAAGCATATTAGGGTCAGACATAAGAACTTGTACAGATTGTAGTTTGAGATAGACACAACATTGTCTAGCAAAGGGAGCAATAACTCAGGCTGGGAACTTGGGGGTTATGGCATAGGCGCATGGGGCATTTGCACTATGGCACGCTGAAAAGTCTCAAGGAGATAGCGATGGGGTCGCCATAGTGCAACGTGGATCAATGTGAGGTGTGCAAGGGCTTCACACTTGACACGTATTCCAAAGCTTCATTTCCTAGTAGAGACAACAGGGCTAAGGGCATCTTGGACCTTTTTCATTTAAATGTTTGTGATCCCTTCTCTTCAATATCCCTCTCGACATATAAGTATTATGTCACCTTCATAGATGATCACTCAAGAAAGACTTGGATATTCTTTATGAAGAAAAAGAATGAAGTCTTCTCAAAGTTTCAAGAGTTGAAGGCCATAGTTGAGAAATTGATTGGTAAGAGAATCAAGGCGCTGAGGTCATATAACGGTGGGGAGTACTCCTCAAAAGCATTCAAGGAGTTTTGTGCGAAGGAGGGAATTAGGAGGGAGCTGACCACACCTTATAACCCTCAACAGAGTGGGGTGGCAGAGCGCAAGAACAGGGCCATAGTTGGAGTGGCCTGTTGTCGCCCAAAATGTACACAAGAATGCGACAACGCTTAGGGCAAGGGCTGTCACTCTGATCCCTGCCCTCTATGTTTAAGTTGTCTCCTAATTGCAGACTAAGGGGATTAGTCCCTATGGATTAAGAAATGAACTACTTGTTGGAAACCAACAAGTAAAGGAGACACAACTGAATGGCCTAGCAACTTGGTTGAAATTATTAGGCAAGTATGATTATCAAGCACCACTTGATTATATCTCTTAAGATTGTAAGTTAGAGACTAGTGCCTTTAAAATTAATTACTTGCACAATTAGAATTAGATTACGAAGTTACCAGATGGACAGTTGCTGCAATATGCAAATTCTATCCTATATGAAATGCAAGACCTAGATGTATGTGAGATGCAAGCTCTTGGTTATTTTTAATTGTATGCCTAATCTAAGTTTATCCTTCTTCTCAATTCTTTTGGAACTAGTCTCGTACGCAACCTATAGAGAGAAGTCCAAAGGAAGGAGGCTAAGGCTTCGTTAACGATACCTCCCCTGAAGTTCTTGTTGATTTGTGGTAGCATCAGATGTGCTCCAAGTCTCAAACTTTGTGGAGAGGCTTAGACACATGTATTCTAGATAACCCATAAATTGTTTTGGGAAATTCTACCCCGAAACAATTTTATTTGATAAATTAATTATTTTTAATGAGGACCCTAAGTCTAACTTAGGAAATTAAAATAATTAATGGGTATTAATTTAAACTGTGGGTGAAACTTCTAGAAAAAGCAGATCAAGTCTAAATGTAATCTTAGCGGTTGATTGGAGATCTAATCTCGACTGTTGAAGTCTTAACGAAAATACTATAAAGGAAGGCTTGAGGGTCATTTGGAAAGGACACCAAAAGGATCAAGTGATCGAATTTTCTGAAGTGAGCAGTGCTCAAAGGAAAACCAGATCTAAAGATTCTTCACGCAGTTGAGGGGCAAAGACAGTTTTGGCAGCATGATCTTCTTCGGGGTCAAGGATCATCAGCAGAGAGGCAGAGAAAGACGCAAAGGAAGCGACTCAGAGCCCAGAGAGGGTGACGCAACACCTTGAAGGCGGGACACAGGGCCACGCAGGCCACACGCAGAGGCAACGCAATTTCTGAGCAGAAGTCCGAGTTTCAGTTGGGAAATCGCGATTCTGAGCCGGGAGGGCTGGGATCGATTGCGAGGGTTGAAAGATCACGCGAAAGGGGTGACATAAGTGTGACGCAGGCCCACGCGAGGCCTATGCAAAGAAGTGCGACGCGAGAGGAGTCTTTGGGGTTTACGTCGGTTAGCTACGGATCGGCGGGACTTGCGAGTGAGGAGAGTAATCTCACTATTTTTCTCGTCGGTATTCTTAGTAAGCCGAGATTGTCTGGTGAGACATTAGGAGATGTATTTAAGAGTAAGCTGTTGCTTAATAATAAAACCTTCAGATATGTTGCACTAGTTTTCCTGCATTGGGTTTTTCCGGGGACATTTGTCCAAAAATAACGGTGTCCTGTGTATGTTATTTCTTTTGCTCAATTTCTTGTTTCCGCGTAAAAATTAATTAAGTGAAGGTTGCCTCAGTAATTGCTTCAATGTTTATAGAGACATGCACAAGAAACTTGTTTATTTTTAATAACAAGTAGGAGAAGTTAATTCAGCTTGTTGCAAGAGGATTCCGTATCTAAGACTTGGAATTTTCACATGGTATCGAGCCAGGGAGTATCAAGTAGTGAAATAGGAAGAGTAGATCCACCGAGAAGGGAGGCCGAATAGAGCAGAGTAGTTAGCCAAATCCCTGAGGGATTGTGCGCCTAGGCCTCGAAGGTCACTCTGGGAAAGTCTTCCGAGTGAGTCGACAGAGAGGAAGGGCTTCCCAGTCGGAATTTTGTTGAGCTAGAGGGAGCAAACAGCAGTAGCCGGTGGGATGACAGAGGCGTGGTTTGTTTGCTCCTACAGAAGTCGTTAGAAGAGCAAGTGGAAGCACAAGGAGGGAATGTTCTTCCTGCAGTTCACTGAATTCCCATTTTTCCAAAGATCCGAGTGAGATCTAGTGGTGCATCTACTTTCCCATGCCAAGGTGCGTAAGCCAGTCCAGTGCTACGCAGAGGGGGAAAAGAGGTAGTTGATTCAACATTTTCTTAACGGTCATGGAAACTCACAGTCTTAGAGATCAGGACCAGTTGGAGGGAGCCTCCAACTACGTGATCTGGAAGGCAAGAATCACATGTCTTCTAAATGAGCATAATCTCAAGATTTTCATGATGAGTATGATAGCTATTCTGCATCCAAATCCTAAAGAAGTACATGGTCAGATATAAGGCTAAAAGGTCAAGCCTCAAGGGAGTCAAAGACCATATTGTGCCTCATATAGTTGGCAAGGACACAACCAGGCAGATGTGGGAAGCCTTGGGAGTGTTGTATGAAGGCTCTTCCGAATAACAAAAGATGTACTTAGAGTAGAAATTGAGGATGATGCAGATGCAGAAAGGGGAGCATATTGTTCTGTTGTTAAAATTGGACAACTAGGTCCAAACTCCGGGTTGTGCTGCTCAGATGACGATCGCAATATTTTTATTGGATTCCTCTTTCGGAGAGGTGTAAGATTGATCTAAAGATCATCTCGATCGGATGAGCATAACATGTACTTTGAATTTATTCCACTTATGTGCTAGGTCGGCCTGGAATAAAATATAGACTTAAATGTCTTAAAGGACGTGTCACACACCCCCAAAGATTCCTATATATTGGAGAGACTTAGAGTTCATTTGACACACATTGGTGTGGAGGAACTTCAAGAAATCCATGATCAACTAGTAGCAGTAGGATCCACCCCTTCTCCTACAATGATGGTGAGACTGGCTCTTAACACAGTCACTGAAGAATGGCAGGTGTTCGTCTAGAGCATCTTGGGCAGAGCAACCTTGCCGGGCTGGGAAGAGATGTAGGCTGCTCTTCAGCAAGAAGAGCTAAGGAGGGATCTAGTCAAGTGTAAACTTGACGGCAACAGTGGCAGTGGATTGAAGATGAAGCAGGAGGAGGAAGAAAATGCAGTCCTCGCATCTAAGGGGCAGCAGGAGCAACGGAGATGTAAGAAAGGTGTCTTGAAGATCAAGTGCTTTAGGTGTGGTGAACTTGGTCACTACGCTATCCAATGTCCTTTGAAAAAAAGGACACGGACGAGAAGCATGATCCGAAGGCTGCGTCCGCGAAGATCGAGGAGGAGGAGTATGCCATGAGTGCCCACAGATCTCCAGGAGGGAGATGGGGCGACATTGAGTTGTAAGTTCGCAAGAACTTCAATTGGGCAGGATCCTTGAGGAGTCTACCTCTTGGATCATGACCTTGCTACGGGTGCCCAATATCAACAGTTTCAGGCTGGAGGAGTTTTTCAGTGGTGCAGAGGAGTGCAAAAGCGACAGATGCAGTGGTTAGTAGCACCAAAATGAGCAACGCAAAGCAAAGTTGTAGCAGCGCAGAGGGACGCAGTGCAAAGTAGCAACAACGCAGTGCTTCAAAGGGATAACTCGGGACTAGCAACAGTCAGAGTTTCAACATCGAGATGCATCCTGAACACTTGTTCAGATTTGTTTAGATGTTTTTCAGTTGCTTCTCTCAGAAGATGAGTTGCAGTGTAGAGTTAGCAGTGGCAGTGCTAGCAACAGATGCAACATTTGAGAGGGAGTTGCAGTACAAATGCAGTGTTGATCGTGGCAGGGTCAACAATAGTACAGTTGTAGCGACAACGCAGTGGTTGGTGGACAACATGTCAGACATCATCAACGCAGAGGGAGATTCTTTAGAGTCAGAGCAGTGTGCAGCAGGGCATATTTGCTAGAGCACATTCCTCGCTAAGAGGGAGTGTTGATTTGTGGAGAGGCTTAGACACATGTATTCTAGACAACCTAGAAATTGTTTTGGAAAATTCCACCCATAAACAATTTTATTTGATAAATAATTATTTTTAATGAGGACCCTAAGTCTAACTTAGGAGATTAAAATAATTAATGGGTATTAATTTAAACTGTGGGTGAAACTTCTAGAAAAAACAGATCAAGTCTAAATGTAATCTTAGCCGTGGATTGGAGATCTAATCTCGGCTGTTGAAGTCTCAACGAGAAGAATATAAAGGAAGGCTTGAGGGTCATTTGGAAAGGACACCGAAAGGATTAAGTGATCGAATTTTTCAAAGTGAGTAGTGCTCAGAGGAAAACCAAATCTAGAGATTCTTCACGCAGTTGAGGGGCAAAGACGGTTTTGGCAGGATGATCTTCTCTAGGGCCAAGGATCGTCATCAGAGAAGCAGAGAAAGACGCAGAGGAAGCAGCTCAGAGTCCAGAGAGGGTGACGCAACACCCAAAAGGGGTGACACAGGGCCACAAAAGCCACATGCAGGGGCAACATAGTTTATGAGCAGAAGTCTGAGTTTCAATTGGGAAATCAAGATTCTGAGCCGGGAGGGCCGGGATCGAGTTACTTGAGGGCTGAAAGATCACGTAGAGGAGGTGATACAATTCCAAGGCAGTCCCCACGCAGGCCTATGCAACAACTGCGCAGAGGTTGCTGGTGTTTCGTCAGTTCAGCTACTCAATCAATCGAGACTTGCAGAGTGAGACAATGTCACTATTTTTCTCTGTCAGTATTCTCTGTAATTGAATTGTCCGATGAGACATTCTGAGATGTATTCAGAATAACTGCTGCTCAATAATAAAACCCTCAGATCTGTTGCACTGGTTTTCTCGCATTGGGTTTTTTCGGGGACATTTGTCCAAAAATAATGGTGTCTTGTGTGATGTTTTTCTTTTGCTCAGTTTCCTGTTTCCGCATCTAAAATTAATTAAGTGAAGGCTGCTTCAATAATTACTTCAATGTTTATAGAAGAAATCTAATAACTAGTTTATTTTTAATAACAAGTAGGAGAAGTTAATTCAGTTTGCTGTAGTAGGATTCCAGATCTAGGACTTGGAATTTTCACAGTTCTAACTACCTAAGTGCCTCCGTTGCTACGAGGGATTGTTTGCAAGAGAACTGCGAGGTCACCTATGTTAACTACGGATGAGGGTCTAGAGTCCTCAAATTGCTTGAAGAAGGTTGTCCTATCTTCTTATAACTAAGTTTATGCTTGGAGGTAAATTTTACAAATGCACTTCTAGTCGTAGATTGAAGTTGCAAGATATGAGTGAATGCTTCAATGAGATTATTAGATGAAACAAGTACTTCAACAAGACAAATTATTTGAGATCCAAACACTTATAGTGATATCCAATGTAAGAGCGATTAGATGAAGCACTTATTAAGCAAATCATTAACTATCTCAAATGAAGCAAGATAAACAATCCCAATTAGCAATTCCGGTTCCTTCAAGAACTTATTAGATTTCTTTTATGCCAATATCACATGTCACTTAAGAGCTATGAAATAAAAAATCAGTGAAAAACAGAACGCTGCGAAATCAGAACAGAGTGCTTCGAAATCAGAAATTAGTGAAGTAATAAAGATTGCTAACGATGTTTTCTTCAAGAATGCTAGATACACAATGCAATGATGCAATGGCTATGCGAAATGCTAGAGTAAAGTCAAGGCAAGACTTATATAACCAATTCACCAATAGATTTCTCACAGTGCTATCACTTTGAAATTGCACCAGACTTTAGCAAATCAGACCAGCAAACTATTAATGTTAGATCAGTCCAAAAATTCTTCTTGTAACTCAACTAATTCAATGTTTATTTAGCCCTTCAATCAAAATGGTGATTGTTTAGTATATTAGGCTTACTTAGATGAGTTTTTAAGAGCAAGATGCCAACAATTACACTGTTGTAGCAATTATATCAGACCCTTGTAAACTCAGTTCAAACTTCTGCAATATCTATCAGACTTCAGAAATGCATAGGACAACCAACATAAACCAACTAGATTGATGAATTAAACCCTCATAATCAAAGTGCGATGTCTTATGTGAGTTATTAGCTTATTATAGGGTTGCTTAGGCTTACATTTGGAGTTATATGCCACTGAAATATTAATGTTCAGATTTGATTGCTTATAAGTTGTGACACTCAACAAAAGAGAGAGAGAGTTAAGGAGATCTGTTAATTTTGGGCAACTAGGTCCAAAATCCATGCTGCATTGCTCATATGATGATGATGATATTTTTGTTAGGTTCCTCTTTTGGAGAGGTGCAAGATTGATCTATAGATCATCTTGTTTGGATGAGCAGAACTTATATTTTGATTTTATTTTCCACACATGTGCAAATTGTCAAGGTCAGCCAAAATTGTAATGTAGGCTTGCAAGCCCAATAGATGTGTAACACACCCTCACTGATGGATATAAATTGGAGAACCTTTTTGCTCAATTGTCCATCAACTCATCACACATTTCCTCTTGTGATTTGATTGGTACATTCAGCCTTTGGAGGTCTCTCTCACATGTGCAGATTTGAAGCTGAAGGAGTGCGGACGGTTTTTAGGGCTCTTTGCTGGTGCGTTAACCAACGTTGACTATGGGTCAATGCTTGGAGTTTGACCTCCATTCTTGTGCAGAAAATCCGATCTCTTGAGGCCGCATTAGAGGGCACGAAGATTGAGGAGAAGGGTTGACCTTTGACCGCAACCCTAGACCACAACATTGATCAACATTGACTTTCTGCGTTGACTTTTTCTGTTGACCATCGTTGACTTTTTTGGCGCTGTCTTTGAGGGGTGCGTGTGACACTTGGAGGATTGGCTGATCTAATATTGGAGAAGACTTTGCTGGGTGGTGCATCTCGTTGACCGCCGTAACGAACATTATTCTCCATCTTTGCTGGACAAGAAGAATTGTAAATTCTTATTTATATTATTGGCTTATCTTCTATTGATCATTTATTATGTTCTATCAACATTTTACTTTCATGTTTATGTGATTGCTAAATTGAATTGGCCCTATAAGAAAGATTGAAGTAAATTTGCATTAAGCATAGGACATACCACGGTTATCTAAATTTAACAAGATCAAACCCTCAAGGCCTAGTAGCCTAGCCTCAATGGCAAGTTTTCCAAGTCGAGGCAAGCTTGAGGCACCCATTGAAAAGTATTATCAATGGTTTGACCTTTGAATCTTTGCAACCACCAATTGTTAGTTTGCAAACAAGGAAGAAGATCACCAAAACCCCACAACCAAGACAAGGTGAGCCTCCCAGCTTAGCGGCTAGGGCAAATGACTTCAATATGGTGAAATGAGGCCTTCAACAAGTGTAACATTCCTGCAAACACAAGGATTAGCCCCAAAAAAATAGTTTGAATGACAAATTACGCAAATGGCTAGGGTTTAGAGACCCTTTAGGGATGTGGCTAGGTCCAAGAGTGACTTTGAGGCTAGCATCTATGCCTTCAAGGCCTTTAGTGACCAAGAGAATGGATTTTGAGTCCTTTAAAACCCTTGATCACTGAAGAGAAGCCTGCAAAACCAAGATTAGCTCATAAAATGACAAAATATGATTGGAAACCACTACAAACGCTTGCCAAAATTCACTTTATCCTTGCGAAACAAAGTAGTAGCCTTGAAATCGCTTGCGAGAATTGGAATTGAGGCCTTCTAGGGCTGTGGTCTACACTTAGAGGCCTAATTTGGGTTGCGACCCCCTTGGAGAGGCTAAAAATGGTTGCGGCTAGGGCTTTTAGCCCTTAACTCCAACAGTAGGGCCAAGAATGGCCTTTAGGTCTTGCAACTAGGCAAAATTAGCTTTCAAACATTGAAAAATGCCCAAAAATGACTTCAACCTTGAGAATCAACCTGCAAAACAACATCAGAAGATGTTTACTCAAGAGAAACCCCAGTTGCAGCAGTAGAAAATCCCTCTAGGGTTAGCGGCTTCCTCTTCCAGGCCCAACGTCCAAATTTGGGGACTTGGGTCTTGTAGATCTTGGTTCCCGAGAAGGTTGGACAACTACCTCCTAGGGAGCGTCTTTGACCTAAAACCCCAACAACTTGGGATGAATAGTGGCTAGTCACTTCTGCTTCAGATTTGCCTTTAAAATTTTGAAATCAAGGTGAATAAATAGAGCACAAGGCACAATATCTCTCTTTTGACTTTGGACATGATTTGTAGCCGCTGCTCTCTAAGTAGTGGTCTATACCCCCCTTCCCCCTTTGCATATTCTTTCCTCTACTTCCCTCAAAAGATGAAACTCAAATTTCTTCCTCATAAGCTCACAAGCTAGATGATTTTAGGCAATGAGATTGGGTGCATTCTTAAAGGAAGAATCCTACTCTCTTTAATATTTATTTTGCAAAAATGGTAAATATAATACTAGTAAAATTATTTCAAAATTGGCCATTAAAGCTAATAATAGGTCTTCAAGTTTTCATAGATCCAACTTGAAATAGACTATCGTATCTTAGAGTAACTATTAACTTCTGTTGTGCATGGCTTTTATATTATTGTGAGTGTGCTTGCTTTTAAGGTTCTTAAACCTCATCTAATTTAAAAAAATGGGCTTTGATATTCTAATAGTTGTATTAACAGAGAACACTACACCATAAGATGGAAAGCAGGAAATTATATTTAGAAAATACAATGAACATAATTAATCCCTGAAGAAAATATTCATTCCTTTGTTGCTATAGGAAGAACTTATCCTAATTTTTGGCATGAATGGGAAAATTGCTACTAGAAATGTTTGTACTCCAAACTTTAGAATGTCCTTTGGTGAGTAGTGTAATGCATTGTGGATCTAAAGGATTTTCTTTGTGTTGAAGTGCTTGAGTCTTTGTCATAAAAAACAATTGTTATGTATATTTTCAATAATTATTAATTTAGATATAGTTATCTTAGGTTTATTAAGTGAAAGGGCATGATCAAAGATCATGCCTCTTCCCCAAGGGACACCATGAGGCTATATTTAAAGCCTCGGTGATTCCCTACCATTGTAATCATATCTCATATCTCATCTTTATCAATAATAATATATACTTATTCAAGTTTACCGAGTTTTTACACTCATTGAGTATCGAGCCATCGCTCTTCGGGATGCAGTGACGATCACCCGAGTGGGAATTACAAGAAAATTCAATTACTTGAGATTTTTAAAAACTAAGTGTAACTGGGCAACAACATCTGTTTTTTAAAAAGAAGAAGGAAGAATATATATATAATAATTAGTTGTCCTCCTTGTGTGGTATTCTTATTAATGAGTGTACTAGTGTTAAACTTGAAATATTTTAACAAGAAATGCAAACATAGCATGGTGAAAGAATAATTTGTTATTTGTGTAAAAGGATGACTTAATGAAGATGAGGATATCGTAGATTCAAAGAGCACATTATGCCCATTCGAGTGAGCTATAACATGCCTCCTCACTCCTCTCTAATAAGAAGAAATGATTTTTTAAAGTGAAGAAATCAATTTTTGTCCCCCTCTTCAAGTTTGCCTCCATAAACATAAGTTGGCTACTCTCCAAAAGACATGCCGGTTCAATACATGGTCGAATTAGTATGAATAGACAACACAACTCCTCAATTTGATCATCCAACTCCGGCAAAGGAGACGAGAAGAATTCTGATTAGTGAAGAAGAAGGATAATGGTTCATATCACATGCACCTAGGAGCTAGTTGTAGGAGCAAGGCATGAATTTTATCTTTGGTTGATGAATGATGTTGTCATTGATGTCAACATTGGTCGTTGAACACTCTTAATGTATGTCGTAGATTGCATCAGTTGGAAGCTCCAATGGACAAGAAGTCCCAGAAGATAGCTAGCCCTTGTAGTATACCCCGCATTTGATGAATTTTCTGGCTAATTAGATTAGTGAAACTGCAAATAAAACTAGCAACATGACTCATCATGCTGATTCCAACTGCATGTGACTCGTCATGAGGCCCCTTATGGTTTGAGAGACATGCCAAATCTAAGTTGATGCTATCTTCTTGTGGTCAAATTCCCCAACATTAGATGACATGGTAGCTTAACAATTGGCCAAGCATTTGATTAATTCATAGGGTCAAGAGGATTTTTCCATTAAAGAATTTGATCAATATTTTTCCATTAAATAATTTGGGAATTTTACTCCAAAATAAATATTAAAATTTCAAAATTTGAAAGATCATTATTCCGTCCAAAAGCCATTAAAATTTCAAATTAAAAAAAAAAAAATCATTCTTCCCTCCAAAAACGCGAAGGTTTGGCTAGTCCCTTGTTATGAATATAATTCATAACGAATATAATAAATATAGTTATTAATAGTTAAATAGGGATTATGTAAGTAATCATTAAGTTAGTGAAAGGGCATGTCTAAAAGACATGCCCATTAATGAAAAGCCACCTGCTTAGGTATATAAGCAGGGCCTCATTGTAACATTTGATCATCATCTCTTATCCATTTTATATATAATATATTATTATTACAATCTCTCTTTTGTATTTCACAATTAAGTCAACAAGCCTACACTTTGTTGCTCCATTTGGTATCAGAGCAACGATCTTCTCGCCTGGAAGGAAGCACCTACGCCATTGCTGGCTATCTTCAGCTGTTACATGCGGTGCCTCAGAATCGCTGCCGTTCGATGTCTTCATCAATGACGATGGACGATTTCAACATAAAGTTGATCGAACTTGAGAGTAAGATCAATAATAATTCCGATAAATTCACTAAAAGATTAGCCAATCTTGAGGATAAGGTTACAGGAAATTCTCACAACATCACAAAACTTCAAGACACAACAGATCGGATAGAAAGACAAATTTGGCTAAACCATAGAGAGGCCACAGATAATCATAACAAAGCAATGCAGAAGATAAACACCATTTTGGACAAGTTTAATCTGACGCAAAAACCAATATTCCCGAATACTGAACATAGTCAACAGAACAATTTAGCTGATTCAGAAAATGCAGATGATAATCATGAAGAGTCACTACATTCTGAAGAAGATCAGGTTATGGAAATTCCAACTTATGAGAATGAAGGTGATCTTAAAAATAAAGATGAGCCCACTAGTCAGGAAACTGTTGAAGAAACAGAAAAAGATGACGCTGATCTTGATAGGGATGAAGATATTGATGTTGATGAAATAAGAACCCCTCAAGGAAACAAGAATGAAAGTGAAAATCAAAGTGGATATATGTTAACTGAAGGGGAAGAAGTTCTTCACCAAAATGACATTCCGACAGCAACAAAAGTTTTTGTAAATGGTTGTTGGGTTGGTATTCACTGTGATCCTGAAAGCTTGGTGAGGACACTCAGACAGCTGAGAAGACAGGTTGATTTGAACCCAGAAGTTGTAGTTGTTAGAAATATTCGTCTGAAGGAATTGTGGCTGTATACTGATTATGGTCGTTGCAGTCGACCATTGTTTATTGTGGACAAAAAATGCTCGATCATAAAGAAATCAGACATTAAAAGATTACAAGAACGGACTAGCCAAGAAGGCGGCTGGAATGATCTTGTTACAAGGGGTTTTATTGAATTTATGGACACGGAGGAAGAGGAGACAACAATGATTTCCATGACCATTAATGACCTTGTGGCTGCAAGAACTAATCCTCTAGAAGCATATACAATTAATTACACCAATTGTGAAATTCATCCTTCATTGATTTTGGGTGTTTGTGCATCAATTATTCCGTTTCCTGATCATAATCAGTCTCCACGTAACACGTACCAGTCAGCTATGGGAAAACAAGCGATGGGTATTTATGTCACAAATTGCTAGCTTAGAATGGATACCTTAGCGTATGTACTGTACTATCCACAGAAGCCACTTGTAACAACGCGTGCCATGGAACATTTGCACTTTAGGCAGCTGGTAGCAGGGATCAATGCGATCGTAGCTATTGCCTGCTATTCTGGATACAATCAGGAAGATTCTGTCATCATGAACCAATCTTCTATAGATCGTGGATTTTTCCGTTCATTATTTTTTTGGTCCTACAGAGAGGAAGAAAAGAGGAGTGGGACACTTGTTAATGAGGAATTTGGTTGTCCAAGCAGGGAGAATACAACAGGCATGCGACATGGTTCATATGATAAATTGGATTTTGATGGGCTTGCTCGTCCTAGTAATAGGGTCTCAGGAGAGGATGTAATCATTGGTAAAACAACATCTATAGCACAGGATGAGACAGCAGGTCAGCCACAACGTTACACAAGGAGGGATCAGAGTATAGCCATGCGTCGAAGTGAAACTGGGATTGTTGATCAGGTTCTGCTGACAACAAATCAAGATGGCTTGTGGTTTGTGAAAGTTAGAATGAGGTCTGTGCGTATACCACAGATTGGGGATAAGTTCAGTAGTAGGCATGGTCAGAAGGGAACTGTAGGTATGACATACACTCAGGAGGATATGCCCTGGACAGTTGAGGGCATTACACCTGATATTATAGTGAATCCACATGCTATTCCCTCTCGAATGACTATTGGTCAACTCATTGAATGTATCATGGGAAAGGCTGTTGCACACATGGGGAAAGAGGGAGATGTAACTCCTTTAACTGATGTTACTGTCGATAGCATTAGCAAGGCACTTCATAAATGTGGATACCAGATGAGAGGTTTTGAGACCATGTACAACGATCACACGGGTAGAAAGTTATCTGCCATGATATTTCTAGGGCCTATATATTACCAGTGATTAAAGCATATGGTGGATGACAAGATTCACTCTCGTGGTTGTGGCCTTGTTCAAATTCTCACTCGACAATCGGCTAAAGGACGATTCGAGCATATGGTACAAAATGGAGACGATGCGTTCAACACGTCCCTTGTGACAGGAGCAGGAAAGCATGTCCCTTGTGCCATCATGCTTACTCTTTTATGCATTTCAAACATAGAGAAATGGGAAAAAGAAAAAGAGTCACTCGGTAAGACTCCACAGACTCTGAACAATAACTGCTTCATGCAAAAATGATGGGAAACAGTGAGAAAAGCCTTCGGGCGGAACAATGGGAAGGACCTCGTTTGCATGCCAAAATTTCGTTGTATTGGAATGAAAACATCAGGGTAGCGTTCCAAGACTAGGGCATGTAGTTCACAGTACGACCCTGTCAGTTACACTCTCAATTTCGACGAACAATGTCTGCAAGACAATCCAGATTATCGCGTTGTTTGTTTCTCATCGCGTTTCGCACCTGCTGTTCATGCAAAGTTCGAGGCCTCCAAATGATCACACTCACCAATTCTTCTCATTTGTTAGGTGGCTTTGTATTGCCTTGCTTTACTGGCTGCGTCTAATAATGAATGCTTTACAAAATTTCTGCAATTAGGGTTTTTCGACCATGACACCAACTTTTTGCAATTAGGGCTTATCAACTTTTTTAAACAACGACCAACAATCGGAAGAGTTACGAACCAGTTTATGAGGCGATGTATCGAGAGCTCTAATGACGTGTTATACGGTGAACGGATTCAATTTAATCATAATTAAAGAGTTATAATATATGTAAACTATAATTATATAATTTATATATAATAATGAATTATTATTATTTAATCTATAATAATAATAATAAATTATTTAGAAATAAATTTATTAAAAAAAAAAAAAACCTAGTTTCAAAGACAACATACGAGAGAAGGTACCAGTGGTGAATGACATATGCCAAGAAGATAATCCCTAGTGAAGAAAAGCACAAGAAGAAAAAATTATTATCCATAAAACTTTGAGGACAAAGTTCTGAAGGAAGGGCCAATTCATAATAAATAAATAAAAGATAATCTATTTAAATTGTGACAAATGTAAATGAAGAAAACTGTGCGTGATTGAACTGAAGGCAAGTGTCAACTATAAGCTTTGAGGACAAAGCTTTTGAAGGAAGGGGCAATGTTATGAATATAATTCATAACGAATATAATAAATATAGTTATTAATAGTTAAATAGGGATTGTGTAAGTAATCATTAAGTTAGTGAAAGGGCATGTCTAAAAGACATGCCCATTAATGAAAAGCCACCTGCGTAGGTATATAAGCAGGGCCTCATTGTAACATTTGATCATCATCTCTTATCCATTTTATATATAATATATTATTATTACAATACCTCTTGTGTATTTCACAATTAAGTCAACAAGCCTACAACTTTGTTGCTCCATCCCTCCTAGAAGTCTCCTTGATCATTATAAAATGAGGCTCAATCTCTCTTCATAAGGCAAGCATTTTTGAATGCAAAAATCTTAGGAGATATCTCTGCAACCAGACACAATTGAAGAATGTTTGGATTCCTTGGATGGTGGACATACCCCACATTTGTTGAGGGTTTTTGAACCAACAGGTCAATGGATTCATCTTGGAGATCCTCGTCATTAGATTCTCCTTGTTGAATCGTCTTCGGTGGTATGTGGCACCCCACATGGTTCTTCATGGATTGTGAGATATCCTTGTTTGAAATCAAGGGACCCAATCTATGTGGCACAAACCCCACAAAGATGGTGACATGGCATCAAACTATATGTTGAATATTGTGGTTGTCCTATTATTGAAATCCCTAAAAAAAATTGATGATGTGTCACCTCCTCCTTAACCAAGTCAAATGATAAGACCCCTTATCAAGGATTAAAATAATATTAGAATATTTGGTTTTTAAATCAAGGGCTAATGAAGGTTTTGTCATTTAAAATATTAAATCCACAAAGAGGTTTCTCCTCCAAACCTTCAATCCTAAGGTTCCCTCCTTATGCTAACGTTCCATGAAGTGGCTCCAAATTCAAAAGTTGAATTTAAAATTAATTACATTCCCTCCTTAAAACCCTCAAATGGCTACCCTCAAGGAGCCCTTTGATCATCATCATCATCATCCAAGACGATGTACACAATGAACATCTTTTGATTTGACTTTGATCTGAAACCATCTCGACCCTGTGGAGATAGCATAAAATCAGATGAGAGGCTAACTCAAATTGTTGCAAATTGATCATCCTTGAGCAACAAAGAAGTTCTGGATTCGTTGGTTCATTAATATAGTTTTTGATTTGTTGGAATATCATTTTGCACTAGCAAAAGAGTGAGATCGTTGAAGGATCTCAACCCTCTGCTAGGGCACTATTTGGGTGTGACTGCCTATCTTGTGCATGAATATAGTGCACACATGGTAATTCTTTTACATACCCTAAACACCTATTTCTATAATTATATATCAATTGGAGCGATTCACACAAGTCTGCGATTTATGAATGAATTCTTCAGTGGACTAATTTTGGTATGTGACTGACCATGGTTTGAAATCAATTTTGGGTTTAGCGATATCAAATATAGCAAAACTAGGCATACGTCTCATATTATTTTCATAAGTATACGGCCACGGGTCTCACACCACTAAGCCTGCCATCATTATAGCCCGACAACTTGATATGTTGGAGTCATTTAATATATTTTATTCATATTGGGCTCAGTGGTAAAGTCTTATTCCTTGTGTTAGTTTTTTTTAAAAAAAATGCATCAAACATATTGCAGGCATATCTTATATGATGACTTTATATGATAAACAAAGATAGAATTTTGGCAATTTCTAACTTTATTTTAAGTTTGATTTTGGTAGCTTCTAACTTTATTTTAAGTTTGATTTTGACAGTTTCTAACTTTATTTTAAGTTTGATTTTGTCGCATAGTTCGCAATTTCTGGAAAATAAATTGTAGCACAGGAACCAATGATTGAGTAATTTGTAGAACAATGCCTGGAAGTATGAATTTGTATAACACTTAATTTGGTACATGGTCCTATATAGTTATTCTGATTTATTGAAGTTTCCAAATTGAAGATTGAAAATCATTGGGTGATCGGGGTTTCAGAGCTAGGGTTTCATTGTTCTATCATTTTGCTAGACCTATTTATGCTACAACGACATATACATGATTTGTGATAGCTGTACTTGACAGTGATATTTGTTGATGCTTATAAGATAACATATGTACTTAATAGTGATTGACTTGATATTGTTGGTATAATGCTTGCATGCTTGTCCATGTGATCGATCATCTTGACATCTTTGTGCTGGAAAGCTAACAAATGCAGGTACTTACTTCATAGCTATATCTGAGCAACTACAAGATGTATGCCAGTAGGCCTCTTTGGGCAGAGCTTGAGACAGTTGCAAGAAGGTCATAGAGCTGACCTGAGACATCTAACATCCAAGTAGCTATGGTTGCACTTACTGTTTTGCAATTTGACATCTAAGGAGCAAGGGTTGCACCTGAGTTTAATTATTGCTTAATTGTTCGAATGATAATCTATGGTATGAGCACTGTGTAGGGTTTATCTTTGTGTGACATTCTAGAACACAATGCTAGCAAATCGAATATTCGCCCTGACAGGTTATAATCATAACTTTCTTGTATGCAAATTGAAGTTGGGTGTAGTTGTTTAAGATAAGTACGTTCTACTGATCCTTTTGCGCGTTGGAGCATGTGGTATGCACTGTAAGTTGAAAACTCACTCTTCAACAAAGATCAATGCAATAATAAGTTTAATGCCCTAACAGGTGATCCTAACGTCACTCAATCTCTTTACTGCTTGATGGGATTGGCTTTTTGAGTATCGACGAGGCATCCTTCGACATAAATATGCCATGGGCTGAATATGTCTCATAAGTGGCCCATCAATGCATTGCTTAATATATATTTCTAAAGTGACGAATTGTATCTCACTGTTCATGTGGATTGAAGTGTATGATTGGTTGGATTAGTATATTTGAAGCACTGTAGCTTTGCGTGTTATGTGGTTGCAGGACTCTAAGCAGGCTGGACGCATGGTTAATTAATCCACGTGGGCTAGTCAACACACTGATGAATGAAAAACTATGAATGGAATCAAGTGCATGCGTCTCATTGCATTTAAGCGAAATTAATTCTATCACATATAATTTAGCTGAATGTTATGACAAGCATCACTATGCAAGAAAATTTGTAAGAGGTATGTATTGCTAAGAGGTTCAAATTTCGGCTATTAAGAAGTCATGAAATGCATTCCTTTTATAACATGTTTTAATTCGTCGTATTATTAACAACTTGTCGTTGGGCATTTTGTTGCACTAGTGTTGGGATTTGTCCAAGTTGTATAACACGCTTTGGAAGGGACTTTATGTAGAACAATTGATTTATTATATGGGTCTACATAGTTTTTATGGGTTTTTGAGAACATTATTTGTATATATTTGACTATGAAAGAAGCTAGGTAATCAGGACTCAAAGACGGACCGTGTTGAAGGCATGAAAAATTTATTAATATCTCGATTATATGTTTTGAAGGCTTAAGAGCTAATTATGGTTTTGTTGGTTCGCTTGCATATAGGAAATCTGAGTAGCTAGGATTTCATAGTTTTATTGGTAGATGATATGTGCTAAGGTTTGCAGTGCCTCTAACTTGCTTATTGAACCAGGTTTACAACATTTATATGGCTAGATGTATTGTTGAACCAGGGTTATATGACTGAATCATTGATGATAGGTTGATGCGACTTGAGCAGAGGTTTATGGAGCTAGGGTTTGATATATTGAGCAGAAGCATATCTGATTATTGAGCAAAATTTGTATTACCATTCATTTTGTATTATTATTGCGCGCAAGTGGATCCAATTTGAAAATATATGAAACGTGGTCTACTGTGGTGAGCTGAAGGTTGGAGCCTTTAGGGCAAGTGGCAAGGTGGTGCAAAAGAGGAGAGTGGAGTCTCCTTTAGGTCGGAGCTTGAGAACAAATAAAATTTCAAATTAAAAAGAAATCATTATTCCCTGCAAAAATCCAAGGTTGACTAGCCCCTCTTAGAAGTCTCATTGATCATTATAAAAAGAGACTCAATCTCTCTTCAAAAGGCAAGCATTTTTGAACGCAAAAATCTTAGGAGATATCTCTATGGCCAGGCACATTTGAAGAAGGTCGAAACTCTTGGGATTATTTTTGTTTATTGTTATGGTATTAGATAAGGTCTAAGGCCTATTTTGCGGCCATTAGTATCTTCCTCAAGGACTGGTCCGCGCATTATCTAAAGTTGGACAAAGTAAGCTAACATGGAATTGCGTAATGTCTTTTCAAATTGACAATGGGGTATTCTGATAATTGTGTACTATGTGCTCAATTGGCTGCGGGAAGTTTTTTGTGTTAAAATTTTCTGAGAGTCCACTAATGTTACAATGCCGTAATAGCATATGGGTATAAGAAAGATCCATAAACACTATTGAAGGGAATGGCAATTTAAATGGCATGCACACTCAAAGGATTGTTCTCCCATGTTCTCTAGGAATTTAAATGGAAAAATTAGCAGTTCACATTCAACACTGCCAGTCACATCCTTATGATTGTCGCTGATTAAGAATAGAATTTCATTCAGCTCTTCTTGTTAGTTGTTGCAAAGACTCGAATTTAGTCCTATGCGCATGGATCCAAGGGATAATAACTTATGGAGTGCGCTTATGTCGTCATAAAGGCTTGAATGCTTAACATTTACGACCTAGATATATAACATCCAAGTAGCTACGATTGCACTAACTGTTTTGCAAATCTGACATCTAAGGAGCAAGGGTTACACCTTAGTTTAATTATTGCTTAATTGTCTAAATGATAATCTATGGTATGAGCACTGTGTAGGGTTTATCTTTGTGTGACTTTTGGAATGCAATGCTAGAAAATAGAATTGTCAAACCAGGAGGTAACTCCGCAAATTGGACGATGAATTTGATAAGAGGGTGCTCATGAATATATACATGGAGGTGAGACCGTTGGGATTCATTTCCCAATGTCTCTTAGACTTCCTTGTTTCCTAATTTACACTATTGTACAATTTCACCCATTCCCTTAGGATTAGGTGTCAACATTCCCCCCCTTAATCTGAAGGGATGTTGGTGAGTCCAAGCATCGTTCTGAATTTTTCAAACTTTTCTCTTCCAAGCGCTTTGGTGAAGATGTCTGCAGTCTGCTCATGTGTGGAACAATGACGTAAATGGATAGTTTTGGCCTCAACATGATGTCGAATCAGAGGGTATTTTGTATTGATATGCTTCGTTCGATCATGGAACTTTGGGTTCTTGGCCAACTTTATTGCAAAAGTGTTGTCGATCATGAGTGGAGTTGAATGCATTTGTTTCATCTGCAAATCTTTTAGGATTTTCCTGAGCCACACAATTTCCTTTGTCACTTCAGCTGCTACCACATATTTTGCCTCAGTTGTGGAATCTGCTGGAACTGACTGTTTGCGTGATCTCCAAGAGACAACTCCTAATCCAAGACTCATAGTATAACGTGAAGTAGATACCCCAGTTTCTTTGTCTCGATCAAAGTCTGAATTAGAATATCCGATCAAGCTGAAGTTGCCCACCTATGTATATTTGAGTCCAAAGTCTTGAGTCCCCTTTAAGTACTTTATAACTCTTTTTGTAGCAGACCAATGTCCTTCACAAGGTTTTTGCATAAACATGGAGAGGATTCCAACAACAAATGAGATGTCTGGTCTAGTAGTAGTCAGGTAGATGAGACTTCCTACAAGCTGTCTATACTTCGTTGCATCTTCAAATTCCTTCCCTTCAATGGATGTGAGCTTTAAGTTTTGTTCCATTGGAGTGGTCAAAGGATTGCATTCATCCATGCCAAACATGTTCAAAAGATCTCCAATGTACTTCTTTTGAGAAAGGAATATAAATTTAGGATGTTGAGTTACTTCAATACCAAGATAATAGTGAACATAGCCCAAATCAGTCATTTCAAAGCCTTTATTCAATTCCTTCTTTATGGATGCAATATAACTCTCATTGTTCCCTGTCATCAAAAGATCATCTACATACACCACAAGATATACAACTGTTTTCTCGACTTTCTTAACAAACAAAGTTGCATCATCAAGCTCAAAATGTCTGAAGTTAAGTTTCAGAAGATGCTCAGTTAATTTCTCATACCAGGCTAGTGGTGCTTGCTTGAGGCCATCTTAGGATTTATAAGCTTGCATACTTTGTGTTCTTGGCCCTTTACAAAAATCCTTCTGGCTGGGACATGAAAACCTTCTCCTTTAGATCTCCATTCAAAAAGGCGGTTTTTACATCCATCTGATGGACTTTCCAACCCTTCAGAGCTGCTAAGGAAAAGAGTGTCCGGGTGGTGGCCCATTTTGCTGTGGGGGCAAAAGTTTCCTCATAATCGACCCCTTCTTTCTGTGCAAAACCTTTTGCCACAAGCTTGGCTTTGTGCTTGTCAAGTGAGCCATCTGCTTTGTACTTGTTCATGTAGACCCACTTGCAGCCAATTGGTTTGGTTCCCAATGGAGGATCAACCAACTTCCAAGTGCCATTCGTTATTAAGGCATCATACTCCTTTTGCATCGCTTCATTCCATTCATCATGAGAAGCGGCTTCTTTGAAGGAAGTTGGTTCAAGATCTGTAGACAAATTTAGTTCACAATTATAAGCAATATCCATATCAATAGGTGAATCAGAATTATCTACATCACCTCCATTTTGCCTGGTGGAACTTGTTGTTCCTGTCTTTCCAACCTCATCGGGACGAACATTTTCTAGTGTCTTTTTTCAGCCATTTTGGGGGACCTTTCTGAGATGGCCTAGCTTGCTCATTTGACTGATTTGGGATTGAATCAAGATTCAATCTCCCAATTATGTCAATCACATCATTCAAGGTGTCATTCGTGGTTGGTTCTTCGTGTGGGGGAGAGAGTGCTTCGGAAGATGATTCCACAGAATGATTCAGTATAGGAATCCCCCCTTCAAGATGTGGAATCTGAATATCAAATTCTTGAAATGACTTTGCATGTGTGAATCTATCCAAGCGATCAAGTTGCCGCTCAACAATATCGTCAGTCTTGGAAGATTCAAGGAATATGACATCTCTAGATTACTACAAACTTCTTATTGACTTCATCATAGAGATGATATCCTTTGGAGGTATTGGAATACCACAAGAAGATACATTTTTGACTTCTAGCACCAAGTTTATTTCTTTGTACCTTAGGTATCAAAGCATAACAGGTGGAACCAAAGACCTTGAAATGCTTTACCGAAGGAATGTGACCATGCCACATTTCATAAGGAGTTTTGTTTCTGATTGAATTAGAACGACACCTATTCTTTATGTACACAACACATAGAACTGCATCAACCCAAAACATCAATTTTACATTCTTAAAAAACATCATGGAGCGAACCATATTTAAAATTGTCTCGTTCATTCTTTCAGCTACACTGTTCTGTTGGGGATTATAGGGCACAATTGTTTGATGTTTGATCCCTTGTTGGCGAAGATAGTTTTCAAATTCATTTGAAGTGTATTCTTTTCCATTATCAGTGCGCAAAGAGCCAATATGAATTTGTGCATCATTTTCAATCCATGCATGAAAATTCTTGAATGTTTGAAAAGCATCAGATTTATTCTTCAATAAGTAAACCCAACACATTCTGGTGTAATCATCAATAAATGTCATCATATATTTATTTCCGTTTGCAGAAGCAACATGCATGGGGCCACATAAATCTGAATGAATAAGCTCAAGTTTTCTATGTGCTCTGGAATATGAATCATGAAAGCACTGTTTGCTATGCTTTCCTAGAATACAAGCATCACATTGCTTTAGTTTCCTAGGAAATGTAGGCAATCCAGTAACACCATTTTTCTTCAACAATCGAAAGCTGTCATAATTTAAGTGTCCAAATCTAGCATGCCATAAAAGACTTGATGGGAATGCACCTTCATCATGATGAGAACTGAATGCAAAGTTTTGTGCATGAGCAGAGGTACCTTGCAGCTTTAGGAGTCTTCCTTCTTCTATTCTCTTCATGACAAGTGAGTGAGCTGATGCTTTTCTGACGTCAACCTTGCCATCAAACATGTGAATGGAGTGTCCTTGCTGGCAGATGTGGACCAAGGACAACAAGTTTAGGGAGGTATAGAATCTCATGTAGAAGATGACCTGGAAGACTAGGCAACTTAAGCCTGATTGTGCCAAGCCCTGATGGCTTGAGTTTAGATTTGTCTTCAAAGTATACTTCTCCATCAACCTTGTCAGTAAATTCTTCAAAAAAATCTTTTCTAAAAGTCATGTGACATGTTGCTCCTGAATCTATCATCCAATCATTTCTCCAAGAAGTAAGTGAAGCATCAAACAAGTCTTCAGTTACTCCAATGTTACAATGTGCTACAACATAATGAACGGATTCAGGTGCATTACCTTTTTCTTGATTTCTTTGCTGCTCAATTTTGTCCTAAGGCAGCTTACATGTAGATGTATCATGCCAATCTTTATTGCAGTGTATGCAATGAAGATCAGATTTTTCACTTTGAGTTTGTCTGCCCCCCCTTCCTCTGAAATTTCTTCTTCCTCTTCGGCCACCTCTTTCTCTGGAAGAATCTTGAGCATGATTCTTCTCTCTAAGTGCGAAACATACAACTTCTTCAGAAGACAGAGGGGTTGTCTTCTTTCCAAAAGCCTTCTCTCTTTCTGCAACTTTTTCTCAAGGGAATCAAAGGTGATCTTCATGAGGTTTCCACTTGCTTGCAATGACTCAAGGTAATGTGCGTAAGTGGGATATAATGCCTTAACATAAGCTATGAGAGGTATGTCAACTTCTACACCAATATTTTTAATGTCATGCATGATAGATCTTACTTCTGATGTTAAAGCAAGAGGGTAATCATTTTTCAATTGAAGGCTGAACAACTTAATCATTAATTGAACAATTTCAAGTTTTGAATGTGAGTCATAGAGTTCTTTTAATTTGCTCAAGGCTGCATAGGCATTTGAAAATGGTGTAATATGGCGACTCACCTCTTCATTTACAAAAGCTGCAATCAAGGCATAGGCCTTGCAATTCTTGTTTTCCCAAATGGCGATCTCCTTGTCTGAGGTTGGCTTTGTTAGTGGATTGTCTCTTTCTCATTCACAAATTCCTCTCCACAACTCATTAAAAATGAGACTGTGCTTGATTTTCCGAGACCACTCAGGATAGTTCTCCTTGCCAGAGAGAACAACTCCCACAATAGATATGAGATACTGCATTGTGACTTTTGAAAAATAATCAGCTAGAAAAAAAACTCAATTCTAGTGTAAAATGTACTTTGCTGTAAAAAACTCAATTATGGAGTGAAAATTGCACTCTGCTGTACAAAATCAATTTTGATAAAATTGTGTATTCTACTGTAAAAAAAACTAGTTCTGGAATTTTTTTTTTGTTTTCTTAAAATGTGTGAAAACAAATGAAATTATTTTGTGTGTAGGGGAGGTCGGACCTAGGGAAGGTCGACTCGGGGAAGGTCGGACCTGGGGGAGGTCGACCTGCGGAGGATCAGACTTGGGGGGAGGTGAGAGCGGGGAGGGGAGTCCGCGGGGAAGGGCAAAAGGGAACGGGAGGGAGGGGAATGGGAGTGAGAGCTGCGGGGAGATGCAGCGACAGGAGAAGGAGATGCAGCCGCAGGTGGAGGGGAGCGAGCAACAGCGAATGTAGAGCTGCGGCTATGGCTGCGATCGAGAAGAAGGCGTTTGGAGCAGAGTTGACTGTGAGCGAGACAACAACGAATGCAGAGTTGAACAAGCCTAAAAATCGAATGCAAAGTAGTGAGCTGTGGCTCCACAAAAAAAATTGAATGCACAGATTTTCAAACAAAATTTGCAGGAACATGGCATTCTGCAAAAATGCAGAACATAGACAAGAGGGAGTTACACCAAGCGCATGAATGCCAAAAAAAGGGCTGGCTCTGATACCATGTCAGACCAGGAGGTAACTCCACAAATTGGACGATGAATTTGATAGAGGGTGCTCATGAATATATACATGGATGTGAGATCATTGGGATTCATTTCCCAATGTCTCTTAAACTTCCTTATTTCCTAATTTACACTATTATACAATTTCACCCAATCCCTTAGGATTAGGTGTCAACAAGAATAATCACTTAGTAATGCATATGTTCCAGACAGGTTATAATCATAACTTTCTTGTATGTAAATTGAATTTGGGTGTAGTTGTTTAAGATAAGTACATGCTACTGATTCTTTTGAGCGTTGGAGCATGTGTTATGCGTTGTAAGTTGAAATCTCACTCTTCAACAAAGATTGATGCTATAATAAGTTTAATGCCCTAGATGGTGATCCTAACGTCACTCAATCTCCTTACTTCTCAATGGTGTTGGCTTTTTGAGCATCCACGAGGCATGGTTCAACATAAATATGCCATGGGTTGAATATGTCTCATAAGTGGCCCATCAATACATTGATCAATATATATTTCTAGAGTGACAAGTTGTATCTCTCATGGATTGAAGCGTAAGATTGGTTAGATCGGTATATTTGAAGCATTGTAGCTTTGTGTGTTATGTCACTGTAGGACTCTAAGGAGGCTTGACGCATGGTCAATTAATCCACGTGGACACTGGTGAATGAACAACTGTGAATGGAATCAAGTGCACGCATCTCATCGCATTTAAGGCAGATTAATTCTATCACATATAATTTAGCTGAGTGTTATGGCAAGCATCACTATGTAGGCAAGTTGTTAAAAGGTATGTATTGCATACCCGATTAAGAGGTATGTATTGATAAGAGGTTCAAATTTCAACGATTAAGAAGTCATGAAATGTATTCCTTTTATAACATGTTTTAATTTGTCGCATTATTAGCAACCTACCGGTGGACATTTTGTAGCACCAATGTTGGGATTTGTCCAAGTTGTATAACATGCTCTGGAAGGGACTTTATGTAGAACATTCAATTTATTATATGGGTCTACATGGTTTTTATGGGTTTTGAGAACATTATTTGTCCAAATTTGATTCCGAAAGAAGCTGGGTAATTAGGACTCGACAATGTACCTGGTTGAAGGCACAAAAGCTTTATTAATATCCCGATTATATATTTTGAAGGTTTAAGAGCTTATTGTGGTATTGTTGATTCACTTGCATATATTCGATCTGAGCAGCTAGGGTTTCATAGTGTTATTGGTAGATGATATGTGCCAAGGTTTGCGATGCTTCTAACTTGCTTATTGAACCAAGGTTATATCAACATTTATATGGCCAGATGTATTGTTGAATCGAGGTTATATTACTGAATGATTGATGACAGGTTGATGTGACTTGAGCAAAGATTTATGAAGCTAAGGTTTGATACCTTGAGCAGAAGCATATCTGATTATTGAGCAAAAGTTGTTTTGCAATTTGTTTTGTATTATTATTGAGCACAAGTGGATCCAATTTGAAAATATATGAAACATGGTCCACCATGGTGAGCTAAAGGTTGGAGCCTTTAGGGCAAGTGGTAGATTGCTAAGCAAGGTGGCAGGGTGGTGTAAGGCAGGAGATTGGAGTCTCCTTTAGGTTAGAGCTTGAAAACACTTCAGGGCGGAAGGGTGGTGCTAGGGTAGGTTGGAGCTTGCGTAGGGTGTTGGAGCATCCTTTCAGTGGGAGTTGATAAAACTAGGGCATTGGAGCGTCCTTCTAGTTGGAGCAGATAAATCAGGGCATTGGAGCATCCTTTAGGTTGGAGCCTGTAAACCAAGGCATTGGAGCATCCTTCTAGTTGTGGCTGGTAAACTAGGGCATTGGAGTGTCCTTTAGGTTGGAGCCTGTAAATCAGGGCATTGGCGCCTCCTTCAGTTGATGTTGTAAATCTTGAAAGTTGGAGCTTCCTAATTGATGTAAATTTGAAGACCTATATAAAGAAGCGTTCAATGGTTTTTCTCTTGGAAGGGTTTCCACCTAAAAATCTCTAGTGTTATGTCTTTGTTGTTGTGCATTGTTGAATGGTGTTGTTACTGATGTGATGATGATTTATGATTGATCTAATGCTAATGTGAATTTAATGCTCTGAAGATTACAAATTAACTAATTGAATGGAAATACCGATTCACCCCCTCTCTCGTATTTTCCAACATGGTTTTTGGTTTCGTTTTCTTGTTGGTTTTTTGTTGGATTTTGTGGCATCTTTTGGGCATAATAGGATCAATTTGGAGTATTATTTTAGTCTCCTTGTGGCACTTAAATTCGGCGTACCTCAAACTTGTGGCAAGGCACTTTTTTAGCCTCTTTATCGACTGCAGATTTGTCCCTATTACAGACTCGTGATCTACAAATTTCGGCCTTGCGATTACATAGATCTCAACATTGTGGAGGAGCATATTTCGGTCCTGAAGTAACACGAATTTCGGCCATGTGGAAAGACCATACCTCGGCCTTTGTGGAGAACACTCGGCCCTTTATGGAGCAGACTTCAGCTTTCTGAAGCAACAAACCTTGACCTTTTGTGTAGCAGATTCGACCTTCTAAAGCAACAAACCTCGATTCTCTGAGGAGCAAAATTTAGTCATGTGATTTGAATCTTGTTTGGAGCATAATTGGATATGTTTTAAGGTATTTTATGGTAGACTTTGGAAACTGTTTTCAAGTCTCTTAAAGCATAACTAGGATTAGACCTTTTGGAGCCGTTCTTGAAACCTTCTTTGAGGTAGACTTTAAACTAAATCTTGACGTAGTCTTGATGCCAACCTATAACATATCTGAGTTTGTTTAGAGCAGTCATTTTTGGAGCACTTTTAGAGCTACCTTCTTGAAGACATTCTTGTGCAGACTTGAAGACATATTTCTAGTAGAAGCCTTTGTTGAAACAACCTTTGGAAACCTTGTTATAGAAGACTTGAAGCATTCTTAGAGCAGGTTTTGTAAGACCTCTTTTGAAGTATACTTGAAATTTATTTTGGAGACATCTTGCAAAAGTTTTTGAAATCTATTTGGAAAGGTTGAAGCTTTGGAGGATTGGAGTCCTCATTTTGACCATGTTGGTTCTTGGATTTGTTGAGAGGATTGGAGTCCTCATTTTTGACCAAGTTGGTGCTTAGATTTGTTTAGGGTTGGAGCCTTGAAGCAGTTAGAGATTTTGTTGTACAAATTGGAGCTTGAATTTTTGAAAAAAGGATTGGAGTCCTCACAATCTTCATCAATAAAATTATTTTTTTTGTTTTATTTATTGTGTTCTGGTTTAACTTTTGATAAAAATCTTAACCGACATAATATAACAATTGAAAGAAATACTGATTCACCCCCCTCTTAGTATTTCCAACATAGACAATCAAATGTTGGGAGTTGTTGGGGTGAGTGAAGTGATTTTGTAACTATACGCTTTCAATGTGGTTGATTTGTTGACGGGCCAATGATGATCTTGGAAGTTGGTAAAAAGTGACGTGTGGTCTAGAGTTGAGGATGGTCTATGGTGTCCCACTTGAAGATGGACACCATAGCCTCATATTTATGTATCATTTTATTACTTTTGGAATTGATTTTCCCTTCAAAGACTTTGTGGAATTGGGTCCTCCGTCATTTTGAAGCCAAGTTTCAGAGATTTGTTTTTTAAGGACATTATTCTTATAGGTCGAATGATCATTATGGACAAAATTTTGGCTGCAAGTCATGTTTTACTCTAAATGGCTTTTTCCTTCTATTTCGTGCTGCATATGCTTGGGTTTATTATTCAACATCTTTGGGAGAAGCCTTCGAAGTGGGGCCTTCTACTAGTTCCTCAAGCCATTTGCACTTTGTTTAGAGAATTTGGTGGCTTGGTGTCATTGACATATGTGACCAAGGGATAATGTTAGTCTCCAAATGGGTTATCATGGCTATGAGCAAGAATGTAGCATGAAAATTACTTGTTCATCTTTTCATATAGAATGCCACATATGTAATTGACATACTCCTAACTTATTCCTTATGGCATCTATTACATAGTTTGTGTTGCCAAGGATTTTAAAAGTCTTAGTTCATGTATTTTCAAAAGAATATCGTTAAGGATGGTATGTGGCATCAAGAGAGTTGCACCAGGACTTTGGAGACTATGCTCTGCTTTGACGAGATTCTTGCTCATCACCTTGGACTTATTATTCTCCATCTCATCAATTGTATACTTGTGCTCGTCAATTTTCACAGATTCAGTGGTATGCTAGTTCCAGTGTCCTATGCTCTTGATCTCATATGTGATGGATGATGTTTCATGAAGCTTTAGTTTGTAGTTGGTATGGTTTTTCATTGTGTGGTTTCCTTAGAAGTGATGCTAATGTTTTGACTTGCTTGTGAAGTGTTGCATTAGATGGATATTTTATTGCTTATAACTAAGTAAAGATATTACCTAGTTACTACATCTAACCAATTACAGACATAATAAGTATGCCTTAATCTAGGCCACTAGGTAGTGATTCTCATTCCAAATATATTCTCATTGCTTATAACTATAGCAAGCTGAAGTGTTATACATGTGGCGAGTATGGTCATTATGCGAGGAAGTGTCCGCAAAAGGAGGGAGATAATGATAATAGGAAGGAGATAGCTAGGGCTGCTACATCTTCAGATGAGCTAAATGACTTCTCGAGAAGACTGGAGGAGGACTTTGCTCTCATTTCCCATTTCTCCAAGGGTACTATTGGCAAGTATCCATGGTATGTGGATAACAAAGCATCGGAGCATATGACAGGTACACTTGAAGTGTTTGAGACTAACTGAATGGGACATGAAGTTGCACATGGAGGTTGACGACAAGAGTCAGAATGCTGTTAGAGGGTTGGGTGTTGTGCCATTTAGGATGGAGTCAGGTGGGCTGTTACGAGTTCAAGATGTACTCTGAGTACCGGGGCTCAAGTACAACGTGTTGTCTTAGTGATCGAGGCAAAGGGGTTTGAGGTTATATTGCGAGAGGGAAAAGTGATGCTTAGGCCCAAAGGCTCTAACTTTGCTGGAGCTATCATTGGAGTTAGGGAGAATGGTCTATACAGGTAGACCGGTAAGCTTATAGATTAAGGGAAGAAGAAATTTCCCGAGACTTAGAGGGAATCAAGTTCGAGTGGGAGTATGTAGGTTCAAAGTGATAATCCGCAACCCAAGAAGAGTGCATGGTCTGTGGGAAGTAAGGAGACTTCTACAGCTGGCAAGAAGGAATTGTGGAATGGTATGAAGGCCTATCATGAGAAGAAGAAGCGAGAGGCTTCCAGAGTTAGGGACACTACTGAGGATAGTGTGGTTCATTCTACAAGTTATGCTGTAGTGGTGAATGCTAGAGATTGGGCTAGTGTTGCTGATGAGTTCTTTCTGAGTAGTTGAAGTACCTCCCTCGCTAAGAGGGGGTGTTGAAATGTGTAGCATGGGAGGTACTCCCACAACCCCTAGGGTATTGGTTTTGTGTGGAGTGACCCACAAAAATGTAGTTTTGTCGGCAATGTGCCCAAGTGGCAGGATTTGTACCCAACGCTGTGGGATGAAAGACCTGAGAGAAAATGATTGCTTATTCTATTAGATGCATGAGGGGCACCTTTGATGGGTTAAGGGCACCTATGGCTATAATAGAGTGGGCGAAAGTCAATGAAATAAAGTTTATTCCTTATGTTAAATTTGTTTGAGCATGTAGTCGGCTCGGATTGAGGATGTGACCCTTGGTTAAAAGTGACTTCACCAAGAGCATTATAAGTAGGAATGAGAGTGAGTTCATTTGGCATGCAAGTGAGCATCAATATCAAGTGTTATTTGCCTAAAGAAGAGCGACTTATGTCAAGGGAAGAGCCACAGACCTTATGAAGGATTGAGCTGGAGCATTTATGGTTTTTCTTATGTTTGTTTGATGGCCGAGTTTGCTTAGGAGTAGATGCCCATCTCTATGATTTTCGTTCCCTTAAGTACGTCTGTATAAGCTAATTTGGAGGTCCCTGTTTTGTGATGTTTGTGCCCTAGTGAGGGCTCCTATGATTGCTCAATTGCATTGAAGTTTGTCTTAAGTTTGTTCATACATGCTCTAATTTTTGTGCATAAAAGAGAGGGTCGAGATCCTAAGAAAGGGGACTATGAGTTTTTTTAGTCTTTGTGTTAGGGCTGCAGATCCTAAGTAATTGCGCCTATTTTGTGGTGTTATATAATCCTAAAGAGGGTCGAAACAAGCTTAGGTTGTGGAAAAAGGAGCGAAGACGGGACAGAGAGAAGGGTTGTTGCTATGTGAAGAAAGAAGGGCTAGTGAATGGCTGGCGTTGGAGATTTTTGCTAAGGTTTATATGGTGTAAGGTTTGTTCATCTATGACGTGTATGGATAGAGTGGTGAAGACCTTATGAACAATGCACTTGGAGAAGCAAATCATTGTGTGAATGCAGGTGATATTGGAGCCTAATGTACTATGACCTTGGAGCAACATGGTCATAGTTGAGAAGGAAGATTATTAAAGTCCTATGTTCAGTGACATTGTCATTGATAGAAGGCATATTGAGGAGCTAATATTTGCAAACAAACTCGAAGCAGTAAAGGACCTTGTGAGCAGCTAGCGCAGAGGTATTGGAGCAACATATTCTCTGCAAGTTTAGGTGGCAAAAGGACCTGCCAGGTGTTCAAGGCAAGTGGACTGAAAGGGCTGGTGTAAGCGCTTCTTCAACAAGTCAAGTTGTTCTTATTCTTGGGGTAGATTGATTGTTATGTGTTGTTGACATCAAGCCGTAGTTTTCCTTGTATCTAGTCTAATTGTAAGGGCCATGATCCCTGGTACGAGAGCCCTATATTTATTATATTAAAGTTGTAATACAAGCAAGTTTTGGGTTTGCAAATATATTGTGTACTTCATTGATTCATTGTTGTTGCATTTCCGCTATGCAAAGTGCTTGGTCTTGTTGCATTTTAGTGTGTTTGTGATTTTGTTTTAGACATAGACCTGATTTTGAAGTGCAAAGGAAAAATCAACAGAGAGCAGAGGGTTAGTTTGTTCTAGTTAAGGTACCAAACCAATTGGTTTGGTACCTAATTGTCTAGTTCTGACCCTAATTGGCTACTCAAATCTCACACATGCGAAGGGAGTGCAAGACTGATGGTGATCGTTTTTGAGGTGGTTTTGGAGGAAACCAGGGTTTTTTTCCTCCCAAAACAATGTGCCTTGGCTATAAAACCAACCGCTTCCCCCCCGCGCCCCCTAAACCCTAAACCTAAACAAAAAAACTAACCCAACCTAGCAATGCCAACAATAAATGGTAATGTTAAATTCTTAAAGTAATCCTTCCTTTTTATCCTTTTACTCAAAATTTTAACATTACCTTTAATCGTTTCAGGATGTGTGAGAGTGGTTCCAACCTTATCAAACTTCATATGGAGAAAGTAGAATTTCATATCAAACTCAAAATTCAACAGACTTAATAGTTCTCAAGATTTTAGGATTGCTAGGACTGCAATGTTTTCATTGAATTTTATCATGTATGAGGGTATAGAATTGACATTTAATCAAAAGCAGGAATCCCTTTATGTTCCTTGATGTTGGTCGTATTGACTGTTGACCTCCTCTACCATGGCCTTAACAAAAATATACCTTTCACTCAAACCAAAATAATTTGTTAGGCATGTTAAGATTTTTCTACCATATTATAAGGTTGAGGAGATGAACCTTTCATTGAAACTAAAACCATTGGTTAGGCATGTTAAGCTTCTTCAATTTCTACCATAAGGTCGAGGAATCCGAGTCTTAAGACTTTGAGCCAAATGATGTTTTTGTAGCTCATGTTGATGATCCCATTTCTAGTAGTCGTGATGAGTTTGATGAGTGATTATGTTGATCAATTGTTTGTAGTAGGTTAGTGGCCCAGTTGCTTGTAGCTTGGTTTCAAGACTCTAGCGGCCATTTAAAGCCTCATTGATTATGTATTTTGTTTCTGATATGTATTGCACTCAATGCTATTTTGATAGATTCACCCTTACATAGTCTATAGATGAGCAAACTTTGCATATGTGTCTAATGGTTTGGAATGTTAAAAATTATTTTTTCATTAAAAATTAATTATTTTATGTATTTTTTAAAAATTGGTTAATTGAATTCAGTTTGAAACCTGATTTGATAGGTGGTTGGTTCGAAGGCCAATTCTGGTTTTTAAAACTATGGCTCTAAGAAAATTGGTAACATTTGATTAGGTTATTTGTGCTAAATTATTTTATCTATGTTAGTACCTAACAATTGGGTGAGCCTAGATGTGTTGTCATAGGTTGGGTGCTATGCATTGGGATTTGTGTAATGTGCCTTGGGGTGTGTGCACAGTTCCTCGGGATCCATACACCTACATTGGGATCTATGTACTTGTTTACAGTTATATTCACTTGCAGTGGGATATGCATCAAAGTTTCTTGGGATGTGTGCCCATGTCTTGGGATCCATGTCAGCTGATGTGCACAATGACATGGATGCCACATTATCATCAAAGATGTACATCAACATTCATGTACACTTGTCATTATTTTGAGCGTCATTTTATTCTTTGTATATATATATATATATATATTACTAGCACATGTATGAGTTTCCCTTCTTGTATTTATGTTCATACATGAAAGTCTTAGTTTATTTGATGTATTTGTACTAGTGTGTCACATTCATGAGTGTGAACACAACTAGGCACTACTATTACTCTTCTAGAAGCTTGAAGTGATTTGATTAATTATTTATGCGTATTTATTTTTAGAACTTCTAGAAGGGATGACCAACTTCATGCGTTGTTATCCTTGGACAGAGTGCCCAAAATCTCATCAAACCAACACCATTGGATGCAGCACCATGGGATTTTCAAAATTTTCTCATAATAAAAAAACGGATAAAAATTGACTAAGTTACACTATCTTAAGTATTGTCGCATGCAACATATATTCCATTTTGACCGTTTGATGTTCACATGTGTTGACCATTATTGAGGTATTGATGTACCATTTTATTATTTTTTGACCATGTCTACCTCACACACACATGTGGACATAGGTTAGAAATTAGTTAGAATACCACTTGTATTGAAATTCTGTTTTCAAGAGAACATGGAATGTAATTGGTGTTTTTGAGGCATCATTCTGTTATAAAAGGAAGGCACTATACCTCATTCAACTAGGTTGGAGATTAATGGACATTTTCTTTGCAACAAAATTTTGATTGGGGTTTTCTTATTTCCTTTTGCCTTTTTTTAATGATTTTCAAGTGAGGTTCATGAGCCATTGTCTTAATAAGGAGGGAGTCTGATATTTCGAGGTAAAGTTTTCAAAGGGTATGTTTAGCACTACCCTTTACTTTATTTATATTTAATTTTATATTGGAAAATTAAAGTAAGTTATCCATGTAGGAATTTGCTTTTTTATTTTATTTTTTTAGTTTAATTTCTAAGTTTGTTTTTATATTTGTATTAGAGCTAAGCCTTTTGTGAAGGCATAAATGAGGAATCTCATGCTTGAGTACATAAACCATACCTTTAGGTGGTGATGAACTTCAACACTTAATACCCAAAGGATGGCAAAGGGAGAAGAATACTTCACTGCAATATCAAGGAACCAAAGATCATTCTTGAAAAACATTCTTTAGCAAACGACCAATTTTAATTCCCCTATTTCAATTTTTTTCTTTTTTAGTTTTAATCTAAACAAGATAAAATTCTTCAAAGACAAAATAGCGACCAACGTGTTTTCGTCATTTTAAGTCAAGTAATTGTTTTTAGATTAGCACATTAATTTCTTATTTGAATTATTTCCAAGTTAAATATTTTTAGATTCTAAAATCATTTAAAAAAGGTTAACTTGTAGATTTTCTTTAAGAATTTTGAATAAAGCATAGTGCTGCAAGTTTTGTGTGTTAGCTTATTTTTAAATTTTATTTCAGCACTTTGTTTATTTTAAATTCATACGTTGGGTTGTCAAAAAATATAATCCCAAGATTATATGCTTATTTAAGATTAAATTCCATATGTTTCTTATGGATTAAATGAATTTTATGTTGATAGCATTTTACTCATTCAAACTTTTGAGCATCTATTTAATTTAAACAACATTTGATTTATCCACTTCCCTTGTGATTAACATAAGATTAATTCTCTAATTTGTTGGAAACAATATTTTGATTAAATATTCATGTGAGATAGCATATTGTTCTTTAAACATTTGTACAATTTATATGCTTGCTGACCAATTATTTTATGAGTAAATTTCTGAGTTTTATTATGGCCGAAGGGTTTCTAAATATTTATTTTTGCTCTTAAATATTTCTGATATTATCGCAGAAATTTATCTCATTCATATCAATATTAAATAAACAGAGATCTAAAGTGTTTATCTTTCTTTTCAAGTTATTTTCATGCACTTTAATTTTTGATTTATATATCTTTGAGCATTTTATTTTACAATGCAAGTCACGATAGATATTATGGCTAAGTTACTGGAAACCCCTGGACTAAGGGCCTGAAATGTCGTCCTCTGTTTCTGAGACGAAAACGGGGACGATCCTCCAAAACACCACAAAAACGTTTTCTTGCCGTTTCAAAAATTTGGAAACTTTTGTGAGTGGATACGTATTTGATGGGGTTTTAAATATTTTTGATCCATTTCCGAAAATCTGGAAACAAATACACGTAAATCGTGATCTGTTTCCGGATTTCCGTAAACGGATCCACTTTAAATACGTTAAAAGCATCGGCAATGAGGTTTAGTTTCTAGGTTTCACTTTAAAAGTTTGACGCCTTTACTGTAACGCCGATTCCCTAATCGATCGACTGCATTAGAACCAATGTTTTAAAACTCTGATTCGGGTTCGGAACTGGCGGAGGGTTGACTCCGTCTCGGTATTGACTTGGTCTAGTTGATTTCAATGACTTGGTCGTTGTAAAAAATACATTAATTATTCACTTTTTTATGAAAAAACATATTTTTGAAAATTTTCATTCATGTTTCCAAACTCAAAGCATTAGAATATAGAGAGAAGACAACATATCATCAAAGTATGCTCATGAATATATCTATTATATCAAAATGGCACCTAGTGCACTGTCCAATACATGTAATATATAGAGATCAAAACAAAAACACATAAGTAAGGAGGCTTTACATGGCTTCTACAACAAAACATCACTAGTCACTACTGCTAAACAAGGCAAGATCATCTAGTTTAGACTCTGAATCAAAGTCAGACGGGGAAACCCATGGCTCCTTCTCACTACTGCTCCAAAAACCAACTCCAACTCTTCAGAAACTCCTCACAAATGCTCACACAAATGCAATGAGATAGTTGTGAGTAAATGTGAGGGTGTTGGGTCACTTTTATAGGCTTGGGAGAGGGGTAGAGGCATTAAGAAAAAAAACCAAAAAAATTTGGGTTTGACGTCCGAGTTGCCACCTTTTTTCCTCGCGGACTAGCTCGGTCGGTTTAAGATGGGCTTAGCCGAATTGGCTTGGCCGAATTGGTGTCCGGCTAAGCCGGTTTGGTAATGGACCGACCTCCAGACCAGTTTTTGTACCGAGGCGACTGAAGCAGGGGTCCGGCTCGGTTAGCTCGGCCAATTCCGAATCGATTTGACCGGTTTTTAAAACACTGATTTGAACCGTTGTTGGAGCCTAGAGGAGCTGCTGCAGTGACCACTCAACACTGTCCCGCTTTCGCCATATGCATAGAGCCTGATTCATCGTTCCCTGGTGTTGGAGCTGCTATGACCATTGACCTGCTGTGGCAAGCACCTGAGCAGAGTCCAAAGTCCAGACTCACAACCTACTGAGAGCCGCTGTGACACTATCGCCATAGATCGAGCAGTGAGCACCTGAGCCCTCACTGAATCAGTCCCTCAACCACTGTGAGAGGAGCCGTCGTTACCTAAGGTTGGAGGCTTCGACTTTTTAAGTGTAGAGTCTAGGGTCAAAAATGTTGATTTGTTTCAAATTTTTAAGTTAAAATTTTCAACTAGTTACCATTGTGTGCTATTATTGTTGAGAAATCTATAGGGAAAAAGTTAGGATGATTTCTCTATGCTTGATAATTGGTTGTGATGTATTTTTACTTTTTCTTGCTTATTAGCTTCTTCTCTTATTATTATAATGTTCTTATCATCAGACAACTACCAAAAACAAGAAGATCAATAGTACAGAAGAACACAAGATATAGGTTGCAAGCTAGGGTCAAAACCTCTCCACTTGATAGGAAAACCCACAAATCTCTTCTTCTTATAGATTCTTCAATTGACAAATTCCAAGGCCTCTAGACCAAGCCAAAACCCTTCCAAGACCAAGTCCGACCTTCTTGATGCTGTATTTCTTTTGTCCAAGTCAAACGTAGTCATATCTCTTCCAACAGCACAACTTCGACCCCCAGCGACAGAAATCGGCCTCTACTGCAAGTCTGAAATTTTTGGCCCCTGCAACTACTATTGCATCCACACGTGTGAGCGAAAATCAGCCTTCCAAGGCCTCCCAACAACTTCGCTTGGCTTGCTTCCTTGTCTAGGGCTAGTAGATGACCTATTAGGCTCCTTTTCCAACAATTTTGATCTTCTCCCAACAACTTGAGAATTTCGACCTTGAAGCAGTAAAACCCTAACCTTCCTTCTTCGCACATGTGTGTGTGAGAGAGAGAGAGAGAGAGAGAGAGAGAGCCCAAAACACTTCTTCCTTCATCCTTTTCCTCTTTCGCTAGCCTTTCTTCTGCTTCTCCTTCGCTTAGATGATGAGAAGTGAATGTGTGTCCAAAGGAGGTTGAGTTCCCTCCTTTATATAGGATTCTAAGGTGGACGAAGTTCCTCAAAATAGGTTGACTTCTTAGCACTTCCAAGTTGACTTCTTAGCACTTCCAGGTTGACTTAGTCTTGGAAGGTATTTTGACACTTTTAAATACAAAAATAATTCATTTTAGAAGTTACAATGTGCTCTATGGGGTCTTCAACTTATGATAATGACTCTTTTAACTTCTTGACCTAGGAAAAACCCTAGAAGCACTCAATGGGTGCTTGACCTCTATAAAATAAAATACCTTGAGCATGAAAGCCATGCTCCTGAATAGCAATAATAATTTTTCTTTCATTTTACAATATACAAGAATCAAAAGTACATTTCATATTTACGAAGACCGAACCTAGTTACACATTTTTCAACACTCCCTCTTAACTAAGGAGGTATTCATAAATGGTACATGGACATTCTCAATCTGAAGAGATCTCATAAGAAGAGTCAGATTGGTAACCCATCTGTTTAGCATCATAACAACTGACATTGTCACATAGCAAGGCATTGACTAACAACTCTCTCTCTCCACAAGATCATAGCACAATGTTGGCGAGACCAATGATTTATAGACACCATCATCGTTGTCTCTCAAGGAACATACCCCACCTGGGTGTTCACACAGTATGTCCTCCCAGGACTATTCTCATCTTGGATATCCAGTCCTCAAAGAATATTGATCCTCTACAACTGCTCTTGATGCCTTATCTCATCCTCAAAGAGTATCAAATGCCAGATGCTTACCCAATTCTCCTTTCTTTCTTCCCAAGTGAAGACAAGAATGACGTGTCTATCTTTCCCTCTCAACTAGGGAGGATATATCAACTAGTCCAAGCTTGTCTCTCAAATACACAAGCTTTTTATTAGGAAGATATTTTGTTAATATATCATCTACCTGCTCATCAGTGGAGATATATCGTAGCTCAACACACCATCCTACACCAACTTTTGAATGTAGTGATACTTGTTATTTATATGGTATGTCTTTCCATGAAACACTGGGTCTTTAGACAACCTTATACAACTAGTGTTATCACAATGTATCAATGTAGGGTCCATTGGTCCTTCAAACAAGTTGGACAACAACTTCCTCAACCAGACAACTTCTTTGCTTACTTCACAGGTTGCAATATATTTAGCCTCGACACTACTCAAAGCAACCAATTCTTGCTTTCTGCTCATCCATGAGACCATGGAGGATCCCAAACTAAAACATCCTCCAATAGTGCTTCTTTCGTCTTGGTCACTATTTCCCTAGTCGGAATCTGTATATCCAATCAAGTGGACATCATTCCTCTTATCATACTTCAGCCAGTGGTGGATTGTTCCTTGTAGATATCTCATTATTGGCTATTATCCAATGATCATGCTTCGGCTCAACCTGGAACTGAATGAGAACATTTACTGCAAAACATGTTTGGTTGAGTATTAACCAAGTACATCAGCAAACCAATCAATTGTCTATACCTAGTCAGATCCATTGGGCTCGATTCAAAACTTCTTACCCTCTTCAAGTTTGTGATCATGGGGGTTGTCATAGGTTTGCAATCCATCACTTCAAACCTCTTCAGCATCTCAATCACATACTTTCCTTGACCTAGATAAATCTCAACAGGTCCTTGCCAAACTTCCAGTTCCAAATAATAGTGCCTCAACCCTAGATCCTTCATGGCGAATTTTGTTGCTAGTTGCTTCTTGCATTCTAGGATTTGACCTTACACACTTGTCATGAGTAGATCATCCACATACGAAAGAATGATTACATGCTCATCTTTCACCTTGATATAGAGATTCATATCAACAAAACTCTTTGTGAAGCCCAAGCTTTGTAGGTGTGCATCCATCCTTGCATACCATGCCCTTGGTGCTCGCTTAAGGCCATACAATGGCTACAACTTGCAAACATAAACCTCTCTATCTTTGACTTCCAATCCCAAGGGTTGCTCTATATAGACTTCTTCATCAATTGTGCTATTCAGGAATGCAGTCTTGACATCGATTTGATGGATGTTCCATCCCATTGATGATGGCAAAGAGACCAGTAAACGTATAGTTGTATACCTTGCTATAGGTGCAAATGTCTCTTCATAATCGATGCCTTCCTTTTGAGAGAAGCCCCTAGCCACAAATTTTGCCTTGTATTTATCAATACTTCCATCTGTTGCATGTTTAATCTTGTAGATCCATTTGGAAGTTACCACTGATTTGTCTTCATGCCTAGGTATGATCTCCCAAATTCCATTCTTCATTCCTGATTGATATTTTTCATTCATGGCATCTTTCCATTCTTGATGTTTGACAACCTCTTCAAGGGTGGATGGTTCTGCTTCTATTAGTTTCATCATATATGCTGGATACCCAGAATATCTTTTGGGCTTCTTACTTTCTTTGAATGTGCCCTTGGCTGCCCCATAATCCTCTGCATCTAAAAGAGTAGATTTCAACCAATTAGGTCTCTTTTTGGTTTCGGGGATGACTACAGGTTGCACGGGTTCACTAGGACCTTCATCTCCCTGATTTGATTCTTCTTCCTCCCTGGTGCCTTCCCCTTCAAATATAGGAAGTGCTTCATCATCAGAGTCCATCGAGAGATCCTTTGATTTCTTGAATGCAATACTTTCATCAAATATCGCATCTCGACTAACTTCTATTTGGTGTCCTTTTATGTAGATCCTATATGCCTTTGAAGTATTACTATAGCCAACAAATGTTCCCTTCATGCCCGAAGGATCCAATTTCTTTCTCCTATCCTTCGGTATATGAATATAGACAAGACAACCAAAAATTTGAAGATGGTACACTCTTGGTTTCTTCCTAGTGAATGCTTCTTTAGGAGTCATGTTGTCTAGTGATCTGTGAGGACTTTGATTTTGAATATATACAACAGTTTTTGTTGCTTCACCCCACAGAAATTTTGGCAAATCTTGATCATGTAACATGGCTTTTACACTTTCTTCAATAGATCGACTCTTTCGTTCTAAAACACCATTTTGTTCAGGATTGTATGGGACTATCAACTTCCTCTTAATCCCATATTCTTTACAGAAAGCTATGATTTCTTTTGAAGTATATTCTCCTCAATTATCGGACCTTAATATCTTTATTCTTCTTTCTGTAAGGTTCTCCACTTCAACTTTGAATTCTTGAAATTTGATGAATACTTCATCCTTGGATTCTTGAAATTCGATGAATAATTCATCCTTGGATTTCATCAAATAAACCCAAGTTTACCTTGAATGGTCATCAATGAATTGTCACATAATATAGATGACCTCCAAGAGACTTAGGAGACATGGGACCACAAACATCAGAATGAATGAGATCCAAAATATCTTTTGACCTTGAAGCACTGCTTCCAAATGGTCTCTTGGTATTTTTATCTAATGCACATCCCTTGCATACTCCATGATCTTCCTTGAGTTCAGGGATGCCATTCACCATTGCATTTAGAGTTGGTAAGATTTGGTAGTGAAGGTGACCAAACCTTCTATGCCAAAATTCACATGGGCTAACTTCATTGTGAACCAAAGCTTGAGAGAGGGGTGTTAGCAATCTATAGAGTCTTCCTTCCCAAATCCCAATCATCTTTGCATTTTCGATGCTAGAGTTTTTATCCCATACTACGACCTTTTCATCTATGAAAGCAATTTTATCTCCTTTATCTTCTAGACATGAAATGGAAAGTAGATTCTTATGAAAACATGGAACAAATAGGATGCTGTTGAGATGAATATTTCCTCCATTCTCTAGCTCTAGCGAGGTTGATCCAATTCCTCTCAGAGGATAGCTCTTCTTGTCATCAAGCTCAATGAAGTAAGAAGATTTTCTTCTTGACAATGTCTTTAGTTGTTTGTGTTCACCAGTCATATGTCTTGATGGTCCACTGTCGATCACGCAAATATTCTCATCTTCAAATGTGCTAGTAAGTGCTGAAAATAGTCCTTCGTCCTTTGTAGATGTCTTGGTCATATCCTTCTTGATAGTAAATAGGAGATCCCATAATTCTTTGATGCCCTTCTTGAGGTGACTTGTCACCGTAATACACTTCTTTAGGAACTTCTTGAATGTAGTAGAGATCTTCATCATGCCCTTAAGCAACCTTAGCTCTGATACCATGTTGAGAAATCTCTAAGGCAAAAAGTTAGGTTGATTTCTTTATGCTTGATAACTGCTTGTGATTTCTCTATGCTTGATATCTGCTTGTGATTTCTTGTAGCTTCTTCTCTTATTATTATGTTTGTTCTTATCATCAAACGACTACCAAAAACAAGAAGATCAATAGTACACAAGAACACAGGATATAGGCTTCAAGCCAAGGCCAAAACCTCTTCACTTGAGAGGAAAACCCACAAATCTCTTATTCTTATAGATTCTTCAATTGACGAATTCCAAGACCTGTAGACCAAAACCAATACCCTTCCAAGACAAAGTCCGACCTTCTTGATAATTTGCTTCTTTTGTTTGAGTCAAACCTAGTCAAATCTCTTCCAACGGTACAACTTCGACCCCCAACTACAAAATTTCGGCCTCTACTGTTTGAAATTTTCGACCCCTGCAACTGCAACTGCATGCCCCGCATGTGTGAGCGAAGTCAACCTTCCAAGGCCTCTCGACAACTTTGCGTGGCTTGCTTCCTTGTCTAGGGCTAGTAGGTGACCTTTTAGGCCCCTTTTCCAACAATTTTGATCTTCTCCCAACAACTTGAGAATTGCGACCTTGAGGCAGTAAAACCATAGCTTTCCTTCTTCGCATGTGTGAGATAGAGAGAGAAATAGCCCAAAACACTTCTTCCTTCGTCCTTCTCTTCCTTCGCTTGCCTTTCTTCTGCTTCTCCTTCACTTAGATGATGAGAAGTGAATGTGTGTCCAAAAGGGGGTCGAGTTCCCTCCTTTGTATAGGCTTCTTAGGTGGATGAAGTTCCTCAAAATAGGTCGACTTCTTAGCGGCTAGGCTGATTTTGTCTTGGAGGGTATTTTGACACTTTTAAATATAAAAATAATTCTTATTACAAGCTACAATGTGCTCGATGGGGTCTTCAACTTATGGTAATGACTCTTTTGACTTCTTGACCTAGGACAAACCCTAGAAGCACTCGTTGGGTGCTTGACCTCTATAAAATAAAAGATCTTGAGCATGAAACCCATGCTCCAAAATAGATATAATAATTTTTCTTTCATTTTACAATATACAAGAATCAAAAGTACATTTCATATTTATGAAGACCAAAGCTAGTTACACATTTTTCAACAATTATGAGGTGCTTTAAATTCTTAATAAATCTTTGTTTACAACTTCTGTGACTAGAGATGCCTATTACAATTTACTATATTCAATATTGCTAGATGTATACAAAAATAAAGGAATAGATGCAATAGAATAGATCACATTTATGACACACAAGATTCAATATTCAAATTGTCCATCTCTTTTCATACCTTTTGTAATTGCTTGACAAGACTCAACACATGGTTTACATGTTTGGTTCTTATACTTTCTATGTCACCATTCACCAATTTATACTACTTTCTTCATTGCCAACTACTTGTCTAATTGTAATTTTTAAAATGTTTACAAAGAACATAACTCTATTAATGGTTGCACTCAGCACTGAGTTGCAAGTTGGCCTGAGAGTTTGCAATCTTGCTTTCTTGGTGGTTTTAACTTACAATTATTAAGTTAATTAGTAGCCTACATTCATTAGGTCCTTATTAAACAACCTCCAGTCTCCAATATGTAAAAACTACATCCAAATTTCTAATATGACTAGTGCTTGAAAGAAAATTTAAATAACATATGTTACAATACCTATATGTATTGTTTCCAACCTGGGAAAACACCAATGCCATGCTTAACAACGAAAAAAAATGAGTTTAAAATTTACTATATTTTAAAATGGAAGTTTTAAGTTTTAAGTAGAGTAATTTGTAAGTGTCAATTTTATTTTGCAGTTTCATTTACATCATCATCATGACAACTTCAAGTTTAGCTATTCATGAGGCAGAGGAACAAGAAATTGAATTTGTCTCTAAAGTTGATCCAAAGTCACCACTATGGAAATATGTAACTGTTGTAGAGAAGATCCAAGGAGGGGTATCATTGACATGGGTTTGCAATGAGTGTCAAAAGGAGTTTAAGGTATCATACACCCGGGTTAAAGCACATTTACTTGGGTTAAGAGGCAATGGGATTCAAATATGCACTGACCCACCAAAGAAAATGGGACAGAGGCAAAAGGTTTAAGCAAGGAAAAACTTGTAAAATATTTGAAATAACAAGATGAGGCAGATGCTAAAGCAAATGAGGCAAATCTTGTCTCTCAATTCAAAAAACCAACAAGGTTGGGATCATCTTCATCAAAGCCTCTTATGGAATTGGTAACCCTATGGTTCAAAGCAGTCTAATTTGGGGCCCTGCTTGAAAAGAGTTTTAATAATGATACTTGAGATACGACAAATGCAGCTATAGGCCTTCCCTTTAACCTTGTGTGATTTCCTTATTGGGCAAAGATGATCAAAGTAGTGAATGAAGCCCCAAAAGGATACAAGAGCCCTAGATATGAGATAGTCCGCACTACAATGCTGAGTGCTGAGAAGTTAGATTTGGAGGTTAAATTAAGTCCCACTCATAACTCATGGCGCATTTCAGGGGTCACCATTATTTCTGATGGATGGAAAGATCAAAGAAATAGGTTTTTGATCAATGTGATTGCTCAGAGCCCAAAGGGGGCAATGTTTTTGAAGACAATGGATTGTTAGGGGCAGCGAAAAGATTCCCAATTCATTGTTGACATCTTGATTGAAGCAATTGATATGGTGGGGCCCAGAAAATGTTGTCCAAGTAATAACTGACAATGCAACTGTGTGTAGAACAACATGCCTAAGTATTGAAGGCAAATATCAACACATCTTCTGGACCCCTTGTGCTGTACATTCATTGAACCTCATGATGAGCAAGATGGAGAAGCAAATTGAGTAGATTTAAGTTATTTTTGAAGAGGCAAAAGAAATTCAACTCTTTATCACAAACCACCACATGTCCCAAGGCATCTACATGGAATTTGTGAAGTTGGAGCTCCTTAAGGTACCTAAATTTTAAAGTTTATTTCATAAAAATTCTAATTTCTATGACCTTAAAAATTAAATATGTAAATTTGATTCTCAGATGTCATGATTTGTGAATCATAATAGGTATTCAATCAATTATGATTTTTAATTTATTGAAACACTGACACTAGTAGGTTGCCGAGGCTCGTTTTGCTTCTCACATCATAGCCTTAACAAGGCTTATCAGGTGAAACAAGCATTACAATCAATGATATGCAATTTTCTTTGGAACCAATGGAGGCAATCCCAATTTGAAAAAGCACATGCAGTGAAAAGATTGGTTGTTGATGATGAAAGGTGGGATAGGGTGGAGTACCTCTTGGCATTTACTAAAGCAATTGTGGATTCGCTCCACATGTTTGACACATATATGCCTAATTTGGGAGAGGTGTATGAGGTTATTGATTCCATGATAGAGAAGATGAGGGTGGTTGTAAATGCCAAGGAGAAGGACACAAATGAAGTCTTTTACATAGAAGTAAAAGATATATTGACCAAACTGTGGAACAAGATGACCACCCCATTGCACCTTTTGGCCTATGCAGTGAATCCAAAATATTATTTTGCAGAGTTGCTAAGTGATCCAGAACGAACGACAACTAACAAAGACCCAAAAGTCTCACAAGAGTTTGCTCAGCAGAGGGTTTCAGTGCTGATATTGATTGTATGGAGGACAAGACATGATTAAGTCCAATTGATTGGTGGAACTACTATGGTGGTGAACTTCCACATATCCAAAAATTGGCCATCGGGATCTTGTCATAGGTTGCTAGTTCCTCTTCAAAAGAAAGGAACTGGAGTACATATGGCTTCATCCATTCGGTGAGGCAAAAGAAATTGGACTCCAAGAAGGCTGAGGAACTAGTGTATGTTCATTCAAACCTCTGCCTTTTGTCACACAAGAGTGACAAATACAAATTTGGGCCCACAAAACTATGGGATATGGAACCAGAGTTGCTTGACTTGGATATGACGTTGAATGCCAGGTCTCGTATGACTTTATTTAATGAGGAGACACCAATAGTTGGATCTTCAAGTGGACATGGCAACAATGCTCCCACTTCTGGAGAGGATGTGATTCCTAGTGACATGAATGAAGATATATTTGATGATATGTAAATGTAATTTATGATGGTGTTTTAAAATTTTATCAATGAACATTGAATACCATAATATGCCATATGAATTATGAATAATGATAATACACTGCCAGTCATAGTTCATTTTGTACTTTGAACTATGTAGTGTGCATTATTAATTTTGGCGATGATGTTGTAACTTGCCATGTTGATGATTGAAATTTGAAACACAAACTTGATGATATGTTGAATCATGAATGTTATAATATTCATTAATGATGATGACAATGTTTATTCTGAATTGAATTGATGATAATGTCGATAGATGATAATTGATTATGTATTTTAATTTTTGAGATATAGAATCTAGATTCTAAAAGATGAATGGTAATATGAAATTGTTATTTTGCTATATATATTTTCACACACACACACACACACACATATATATGTGCCGTTTCCTTGCCATATCGTATCCAGATTTTCTGAAATTTTGTCGTATCCATTTCAAACGCTGTATCTGTATCCGTATCCGTTCCCATATCCGTTTTAGTGCAACTTAGTATTATGATGATGGACATCTTATTGGGCAAGACCCTTGGTCATATTTAGTTAGAGATGTGTTCCAGTGTTTGTAAACAGCAACAGGATCTGGCGTTAAGCCATTAAAATTGCGGCTTGGGATTAATACACACAGGGATATGAGACATCAGGAGGCTGCTTGAGCCTTGTTTTGCCTTGTTGGAAATCCAGGTAACCTCTGTTGTTACCCATTCAAATAGTATTGCATTAGATAGATCATAGACCTGAACATGGACATTGCTTCCTCGTATCTTGAGTATATCAAAAGTCCCAATGGGCATCCTGAAACCACCTATTCGACTGTTATACTGTTACAGTGCACTAAAAACAACCTTCAGAAAGATTACTCTTTTGTACTGTGGGTGTTCAATTGTGTAGGTATATTTGAAGGTTGTATTACAAGACACACTTTTTGACTGGAAGCCATTTTCCTTTTTTTGTGTCTTGTCCAGGGCATCTCTTATTTCACAATCACTTGCATATGAATGATTTCGGAAATAATGCTTAATGGTTAAATCTTTTGATAAATACATGATTGTTCATATATGATAAATTCAGAAACACTTCAACTTTTTTTAAGGGGCATTCTAATTGCTTAATGATTCAAAAAATCCTTTGGTTGATCTCATATACATATTTAAATTCTAGCCACCTTCACTCACTTGTATTTAAAATATAAATCGTAGGCTTAAGATTAGGTATAGGGATTTCCCCTTTAGGTAGAAAACCATCCTCTGAACCTAAAAGTGAGGGGCAGGACTGCCGAGGTGCTAGAGGGCAGCTTGCCTGATTGTTTTCTTAGGTTTTCCCCTTGGAGAGGTTAAGAATTTTCTTGTAGGTAGAATGGCTGATTGTTTTCTTAGGTCTGCCCTTGGAGAGGTTAGGAGAGATGGGGCAAGTTGTATCAAATCATTCTAGGTAGAATCTAGATGACAGCCTCTTTTTGGAGCAAGGGTTTCGAGAAGTTAAAACTGAGAAACCATTGATGTGGATCTGCTGTGCCCAAAAACTGTTGAAGCAACATATCCGTGCTCCAAGGATAACTGTATGCTCCTGAGCTTCTCTTGCCACATGGGGATTACAGGTATTTTAAATGTCTTAAACTGAATGAGAGGGGTTTCTTGAGATTTTAAGCACAGCCAACTAGATGAGGAATCAGGTGTGTTGAAATATTTTATCAAGTTGACAGCAGCATTCTTGCCTGGAGTATGTATAGCATATGCCAAACTGGACCTCAGAAGATTGCAGGATGCTGGAGGGTGGAGTAGCTTCCTGTCCTGCAGATAGGAAATTTGACCCACCGACTTTGGAAGAGGGGAAATCTTAGGTGGAGGCTTTTAATAGCTGCTAGGGGTAGAACAAACAAGTACAACACAGTATCTAGGGTTTTATCCCACCAAGCTGCACTCAACTCATCCAGAACTTTAGGGTGTATCTACTAAGTTCTTTGTTGTCACTGTCATGCTGCAACCTTTTTTCCAATGGACTCATTGCTATTAAAGACCTTCTTACAAGTTTGAATGATTTCAGAAATAATGCTTAATGGTTAAATCTTTTGATAAATACGTGATTGTCATATATGATAAACACTCAGAAACACTTCAACTTTTTTTAAGGGGCATTCTAATTGCTTAATGATTTAATAAATCCTTTGGTTGATCTCATGTACATAATTAAATTCTAGCCACCTTCACTCACTTGTATTTAAAATATAAATCACAGGCTTAAGATTAGGTATAGGGGTTTCCCCCTTAGGTTGAAAACCATCTTCCGAACCTAGAAGTGAGGGGCAGGACTGCCGAGGTGCTAGTGGGCAGCTTGCCTGATTGTTTTCTTAGGTTTCCCCCTTGGAGAGGTTAAGACTTTTCTTGTAGGGAGAATGCCTGTTTGTTTTCTTAGGTCTGCCCTTGGAGAGGTTAGGACTTTCTTGTAGGGAGAATCCAAGAGATAACATATTAAATTTGGACATTCTTGGTATAGATGGGGGCAAGTTGTATCAAATCATTCTAGGTAGAATCTAGATGACAGCCTCTTTTTGGAGCAAGGGTTTCGAGAAGTTAAAACTGAGAACCATTGATGTGGATCTGCTGACTGTGCCCAAAAACTGTTGAAGCAACATATCCATGCTCCAAGTATAACTGTATGCTCCGGAGCTTCTCTTGCCACATGGGGATTACAGGTATTTTAAATGTCTTAAACTGAATGAGATGGGCTTTCTTGAGATTATAAGCACAGCCAACTAGATGAGGAATTAGGTGTTGAAATATTTCATCAAGTTGACAGCAGCATTCTTGCCTGGAGTATGTATAGCATGTGCCAAACTGGACCTCAGAAGATTGCAGGATGCTGGAGGGTGGAGCAGCTTCCTGTCCTGCTGTTAGGAAATTCAACCCACCTAATTTGGAAGAGGGGAAATCTTAGGTGGAGGCTTTTAATAGCTGCTAGGGGTAGAACAAACAAGTACAACACAGTAGCTAGGGTTTTATCCTACCTAGCTGCACTCAACTCATCCAGAACGTTAGGATGTATCTACTATGTTCCTTGTTGTCACTGTCATGCTGCAGCCTTTTGTCCAATGGATTCATTGCTATTAAAGGCCATCTTACAAGTTTGTCTGCAATAATCATTCTCATTAGTGGTTGTGGAAATTTTGAAATTTGAACAAATCTTTAATATTTATAACCCTTCTGATCTTCCTTGCAAAGACTTTTGTGACTTTGGTACAGCTTGTAATCTGAAGTTTGAAATAACTAGTAACATAACTTGAAAACTCAAGAAAATGTAAGTAACTGGTGAAATGCATGGTGACAAAATTTGAGCTGGCAGCGAGCATCTAATATAATGGAACAGTTAAAAGAAATTTATAATTATGGAGCTGCAAAACATGCTTTCAAGTATGACTAACCATAAGAACATATATGATTAAACGATGACTTCCATATTACAATGCTTCTTATGAGAAAGAAAATACTTTAACTCTGGTCTAAAGTACCATTGAACAAAATTGTTTTCTAGACTGAAGAGGGCAACTCTTTCTTTAAACCAGTTTATCAATGAACTAGCAAAAAAAGTAGTTCAAAAATAATTGTCAGAGTACATATCCATGGCATATGACTTTGAGATACATACTATCTTGTGTGTTCGGAAAGTTGGATTCTCTTCTCAACATCTCATAAATGAATTTACAGTACTGGTTCAGAAACTCTTCTGCATGAGAACTTGTTAAATTGTAATGTGTTTCTGTTGTTTACTGTAGGGTGGACTTGGTGGATTACTTTTAAGGCTGGCAGATGATGGTCATGGCCAGTTACAGTTGATTGGGCCAGATTGCACATCGGCATTTCTCCATTCACTCCGACACATTCTATACTGGCGTTATCCTAAGGTCATACCTTCTCTCTGCAGGTTCTGACTGCTCTCTTGTTCCTATTATTTCTGTATCTACGTAATTGTGATATTGAGTGGGCATATGCAGTTTCTTCTTCAATAGCAATATGCAACGACAATTATTTCAGTATCAGGCAGACTGCTATTCTTTTTTGTTTTGATTTTCGAAGTTGATTTTCAGATTTTCAGTGTGGTTTCTGTGGAGTATGTTTTCGATGCTTTATACATTGATTCAATTGGTGTTTGGAAATTTCACTCTTAAATGCTCGCTGTTTCTCAGTTTTCACAGAAGCCACAAGTTTAATTCTTTTTTTTTGGAAGTATTAAAAGGGCATATGCCATTATTTTTTTTTTGCTTTGTAGTGGTGGAATCAGTTAATGTGTTTATAGTCATTTGATTTCTGTTATCCAATAAGCCTAGCTCTAATGATATCTGCCTAACCAATACAAATTATTTATCATGGAAGACCCAAAAGAAAGATTTGTTCAGACGTAGGGGATTGTGGGAGTTACTTTCGGAACACCAAGTTGCTGCTGTGGATGCCTCAAAGCTAAGTGGGAAACAAAAACAATGAGGCCTGTGGGCTCGTTGTGATGTTCATCTGTGAAGATCTGAAGTTTCACTTTCAAGGGATTTACAACCTAGGTAAAGCTTGGACCACATTTGAGCAATTGTTTGGTAAACATAATGAGATCTGATCTCATCAGCTTGAGAATGAACTAATTGCTTTGAATCATACAAACTTTGGTTGGCTTGAAGATTACATCCCAAGGTTAAAAACTCTGAGACTTTTGCTTGCACAATGTGTCATGGACAACTTTGATGATTGCATGATATTTGCCCTTCTTTCTAAGTTTGGTAAACCTTATTCAGTTTTTTTTTCTGCCTAGTGTTCCACGAAAGAAGCCTTTGGAGCTTCTTATAAGTTGCCTAGTTTTGAATAATGTTGTGATCAGCGAATGTGAGAGCAAGACAACCTCTTTCACTTTGGTGTCATTTTTGCAGATACCAAGAATAAGGTCTTAGTGGTGTAGCCAGATTCCAGCCCCAAGAAAAGCAATCCAAGAAAACCAGAAGGAATAGGGCTCCCAAATCCAATCAGTCTTTATCTACAAATCTGAAATGAGGAGCAAAATATGAGGGAAAGAAAACTGACAAGCATTATATCTTTTGTGAATGAGATGGCCATCTTGAATCATATTGTTGGAAGAAGATGGGAGTGTTGAATGAAATGATGAAGTAGCACAACATCAAACTTGATCCTCCTCGTTCTTCTCATTCTTCTTCTAAATCTTAGGTCCTTTAAGTTTCTACCTGCTGCTTCAATGAAAAAATTCTTGTAGACATGATTAGATTTTAGATTCTAGGCCCTCACATCAAATGGCTTAGGAAAAGGCCATATTTTCTATGCTTGCTTGATGATTGGAATATCATGTGTATTCTAACTGGTGATAACAAGTCCTTAAGGAGTTTTAGGATTAAGAACTGTTTAGTTAGATGGTGCTGTTTTTAATCTTCCTAGGAGTTTTAGGATTAGGGCCTATTCAGTTAGATTGTGGTGTTTTATCCATGTACCTTGTGTTCCTGATCCCTTCTACAATCTTCTCTCCACCTACCAAACAACTCAATATTGTGCCAGAAAAGCTATAGAGCTTTTGCCATATAGTGTTGTAAACAATGATTTTCATGACCCTCAACATGTGATAGCATTAGGGAATGGTGATGATTTTTCCAGACTATACATGTTTGACTATCTAGGGTCATTTTTCACTTTCTTATGTCTGTGCCACTTAGGTTGTACCAGCAGAATTTGAAGACCCCATGGCCCATTGTACAAGGCTATAGGGCACTTGTGCCCCTTTTCTCTCTCTCAAATTCCACAACCTTGCAGGGAATAGTATTTAATGTCACTAGCATGATGAATTGTTGTAATAGGCTTAGACAAATTGGGACCCGATCAAGTGAGTCCACTCTAGATTGTTTTTTTCTTACCTAATTATTCTTGCTTTTCAACAATGAATAACTAGCTAAGTTTTTTCACTCAAATACCTCTAATGTTGGAGTGGGACTTGATGATTGGGCCTTGGGTCTGTCCTAATGCCTAGATTCGATGTATATTACCATGTTAGGACATATCTAAAGTGCCGCAGAATTTGACTAGGTTTTTATAGGATTTTTTAAGATTATTAAAAATTCCAGCAGGACGGGATTTTTAATTAATTCCTAATGTAAATTGTAAATAAGTGGTCCTAGGAAATGTTGGGGGCATATAAGTACTCAAAATTCATGCTCACGACCCTAACATTATCCTATGACACATTTTGGGGGTCAAAAAACGAATATTACCCCCTCCAAACCCACTTTTCCCTAATGTAAGTGGCAAAGAAATTCAAAAATTAATAACGGGAGACAAATTTATCATGTTTCCAAAGCTAAAAGGGACAAGAAAATTAGAAAATAAAGTGGGGTGCACGTTAAAAGTTAAAGGTGGACAAGATGAATGACATGGCAGCCACATTGGAAACTCAAATTAAGGCCAAGTCAACAGTCAACAAAGAGTCCCATGAATGGCCCACTTAACAGTTCGAAATCATTCCTTGATGTTCATGGAGAATGGTTAAATTTTAAGTCCAAGTCAAGTGGAGATAGTGGAGGACATAACTGCCACATGGGACAGATCTTGCCCCCCACCATTCCATGAACATAGAAGATATACACAGCCAATCAAAGTGATAGTGATACACTGCCAAAACACTCAACTCTCACGCAGTTAAGCTACAATAGGCTAAAGCATAGAAGTGACACTTGTTTTGATTTGTTGACACTCAATTTGAAGCATGAGTTATGTGGGGATCGGTTTTCCCTATTTCCCACCTGGTAGGAAACCATGCTACCACATAGAGGTCAAGATACTCGTGTAGGATGAAGATCAATGTTGGACAGAGTGGAAGATTAATTGCCACCTACACAGTCATCTCTACACTTTGCCATTTAAATCTTCTTTGGGATTATCGTCATGCCACACTTGGCATCTCTTCTTTGCATTGGGTTTTGCTCCCAAATTTGTATAAATAAGCCCATTGGGCTCCCTCATTCACATGATTGGAAGCATATTGCTTGGTTAAACTGTTGGACACCTAATCCATTAAAGGTTATGGTGTGGAAGCTGAACAGTCAAAGGGAGTCCAAGAGACCTTGGAATATGAATCCAAGAGTCATAACATTGTATTATAAATGTTCATCTTTGTGAATAGAAATGTGTTAAATTTGGCAACTAGGGCCAAACTCCATGTTGCACTGCTCATATGATGGAGATGATATTTTTGTTGGATTCCTCTTTCAGAGAGGTGTAAGATTGATCTAAATATCATCTTGTTTGGATGAGCGGAACTTGTATTTTGAATTTATTTTCCACACTTGTGCAAATTGTCAAGGTTGGCCAGAATTGTAATGTAGGCTTACACGCCCCAAAAGATGTGTCACACACCCACAGTCATGGATATAAAAAGGAGAGACATGATGCTCATTTCATCATTCACTCGTCTCACGCATCTCTCTTTCATCTGATTGGTTCATACAACCTTAGAGGCTTCTCTCTCCTCCATACGTGTGAAAACAGGAAGCTAAAGATTTCAGACTGGTTTAGGTCAAATCTGGACAGCATTGACCAGCGTTGACTTTGGGTCAACCCACATCGTTTGACTGTGGTTTTAGCTTAGAAAATCCGATCTTGGAAGGTTGCATTTGAAGGCACAAAATTCGAGGTCAAAAGTTGACCTTTGACCGCAACATTAATTGTAATGTTGATCGCAACGTTGTGGTTTGACTGCAGAATTTGACTTCTGCATTGACTGTTTTGTGAGGTGATTTTGGGCTGTGTGACACTGAAGGAAGGCCGAATTTGTAAGTGTTTGATTAACTTGATTGGAGGTTGAAGGGCTGGTTTGACCAGCAAAGTCTTTGCTGGCTAGGGCATCTTGTTGACTACTGTAAAATACATTTCTCTCTCTCTCTGCTGAATAAGAAGAATTACAAATTCTTGTCTTCTGTTGATTTATTTTATGTTCTATCAACATTTACTTTCAATGCTTATGTGATTGCTAATCTGAAATTGAATCAGGCTAATAAGAAGAAAGATTGAAGTAAACTGCTCTAAGCATAAAACATACCATGGTTAACTAAAATTAACATGGTATCAGAGCTAAGGTGAAGACAAAGCCCAAGCAAGAGGGAAAAGGAATCACCGAAGAAGTTAAATAATCAAGGAATGGGATCAATGGCCTCCTCATCATATAAGGGTTTCAAATCTGATGATAAGCTGACTGATAAGTCTGATTATCATGCTTGGAAAATGTCCTTGGATCTGACATTAGAAGAACAAGATGTCATGGATTATGTGTAGGGAAATATCATTGAGCCTCCATCAAATGCACCTGCTAGCACTAAGACAAAGTACAAGAAAGGGGAAGTCAAGGCGAAGATCATCGGGGATTCTATTCATAAGCACTTGGTTGCTTATATTTCCAAGCTGGGCACATCTAGGGAGATGTATGATAAGTTGGTTAGCATGTTCAGGGGAAGCAATGCTAATCAAATTCTCTTTTTCAGGAACAAGTTGAAGAACATCAAGATGGACAAGGGAGAGTCCATCCAATCATACTTCATGAGGATCACTGAAATAAAAAATGATCTCTTAGCTATTGGAGAGGCCATAGCTGACCCAGAGCTCACTCTCATTGCTCTTTGAGGACTTCCCCGGTCATGGTATGTATTCAATACTACTATTCTCAATCATAATATAATTCCTGATTTTGATGAATTGTTGACGAGATGCACTCAAGAGGAGACAAGGATGATGGAGAGAGACCATCCCTCTAATGGGAATGGAAGTGACCCTATTGCTTTCACCGCTCATGCAAAGAAGAGGAACAATGTTGTTCCGAGAAATCAAAACCATGGAAGAGCGGGTCCCAAAGGAAGAAAAGGAAGATGTTACACTTGTAACAAGTTTGGTCACGATGCAAGAGAGTGCCCTAATAGAAAGGACTCTCTCGGAGATGATGACAACAACAACAACTTCAGGGGGAATGGGAATCAAAGGAACAACAGGTTCAAAGGAAAAAGGAAGGCTCCCTCTGATCGAAATGGGAATGGAAATGATCAAAATTTCAAGAGGTCAAGAAATTCTAGGTACGATGAATCTAATGTTGTTGATAAGGATAAATGAATCTATTCTTATACATGACCTTACTGTTGCATCTCCTTTCGACACCCTGGAAAATTGGTTGATTGATAGTGGTGCCTCAAAGCCCTTCCTTGGATATAAGGAGGCCCTCTCTGATTTGATTGAAAATGATACTAATTTGGAGATTATCCTTGGAGACAATGCCACCTATCCCGTGAAAGGGACATGGACTGTGACTCTTCATCTAAATCAAGGACAAGTCCTCCACTTGCAAGATGTGTTGTACGTACTTAACTGGAAGAAGAATCTAGTGTCCATCTCGGCAATGGGAGACAAAGGATTCAAGGTGGCATTCATCGATGGAAAGGTACGCATTTGGAAGAGGAACTTCAAAGAAGCGTTCACTCTTGGTTTCAGGGTTGACACACTCTATTAGGTTGGAGGAACTCTGCTGGGGGCCATGACATGTGACACAACTCTTCAATGCGAGCTATGACACCGGAGGTTTGCACACCTTCATTACAAAGCCCTTCTCGAAGTATGGAAGGTGGTGACAGGAACGCCCGATTTCAAAGATGACCATGAAGGTGTATGTCAGGGTTGTGCTGAAGGAAAACATAGAAGGGGACCATTCCCCTCAAGTGTCACGAAGACATCTGATATTTTGCAATTGATACATTCTGATTTATCTAGTATGCTGCCCGTAACATTCTTCGGAGGATGCTTATATTATATCACTTTTATAGATGACTCCTCCCGCAAGACTTGGATATAATTTTTGAAGAAGAAGGACGAAGCATTCAAGTGGTTTTGTACCTTCAAGGCCTTGGTTGAAAATCAAACAAGGAAGAAGATCAAAATTTTGAGGACCGATAATGGAACCGAGTATGATTCGAATGAATTCAATGACTATTACAGGGAAGCTGAGATTAAGAGGGAGACCACTATAGTGTATAATCCCGAACAAAATGGTGTTTCTGAAAGGAATAATAGAACCATTTTCGAAGCTGCCCGTGCCATGTTTTATGACCAAGGTCTTCCGAAGTTCCTATGGGGAGAAGCTGACAACACCGCCGTGTATGTTCAAAATAGATGCCCACATTCCGCATTGGACCCCAAAACTCCAGAAGAAGTCTTCTCTGGTAAGAAGCCCGATGTCTCTCATTTTAGAGTTTTTGGAAGTCCCATTTATTTTCATGTGCCGAAAGAAAAGAGAAGCAAGTTGGATGCTTCTGGGAAGAAGGGAACGTTTGTGGGCTATAGTGAAACCTCGAAGGCATATAGAATTTATGTGCCTGGTCAAAGAGAATTGGAGATATGCCATGATGTCACCTTTGACGAAGATGCTGCCCTCATGAAAGTCAGGGATCTTCCTATCTCAAAGGAAGACAAAGAAGAAGAAGCTAGAAGGCAGGAAGAACCGAAGGATGAATCGATGCCTGAAGTTGAAGGACCGATGGATCCTATAGATCCACCTTCTTCAAATAAAAGAAGACCCTCATGGCTTAAAGACACTCTCAAAGATGCTGAGGGACATATTGCTCCAAGGGGAACATTTCGTGAAAGCAAGAAGCCGAATAGGTACCAAGTGTACCTAGCAGTCATGAGCACTATTGTACAATCTGAGCCTGGAACATTTGAAGATGCTGTGAAGCATCAAGTTTGGAAGGATGCTATGCATGAGGAATATGAGTTTATCATAAAGAATGATGTTTGGGATGTGGCCCTTAGACCAAAGGACAAATCTGTTGTCACCTCAAAATGGAAGTGCTGAAAAGTATAAGGCAAGATTTGTTGCCCAAGGCTTATTGCATAGATTATGATGAAATATTTGCACTTGTTGCCCGCTACACAACCATTCGATCGATCATTGCGCCTGCTGTAACACAAGGATGGAGTCTCCATCAGACGAATGTGAAGACTGCCTTTTTGCATGGTTCAATCAAGGAAGAGGTCTATGTGGAACAACCTTTGGGGTTCGATGTCCAAGCTAGAGACACATATGTATGCAGGTTGAAGAAAGCCATCTATGGGTTGAAGCAAGCCCCTAGGGCTTGGTATGAGAGGATCGATAGCTACTTGATGAAGCTGGGCTTCACTCGAAGTGATGCTCATCCAAACCTTTATTTTAAGGTTGATAATGACAAGTCTCTCATTCTAGTTCTCTATGTGGACGATCTCTTCCTGATAGGTGTTGACCCTCTCATTCATCAATGTAAGAGGCAACTGGCTTCTGAGTTCGAGATGAAGGACCTAGGACTGATGCACTATTTCCTAGGTTTGGAGGTCTGGCAAAAGTCAGGTGAGATTTTCCTTTCTCAAGGAAAATATGTTGTGAAGTTGTTGGAGATATTTGGGATGGTGGACTGCAAGTCCATGATTATTTTGATGGAACTCAACTTTAAGAAGTTGTGTGGAAGTGCTGCTGGGCTCGAGTTGGGAAATCCCACCGAGTATCGTTAACTCGTGGGGGCCTTGATGTTCTTAGTGAACTCATGTCTTGACATATGTTTTGCTGTGAACATTTTGAGTCAATACATGGTTGAGACTCATCACATTCACTGGATTGGTGCCAAGAATCTCTTGAGATATCTTCGGGGCACAATCAACCATGGGCTGAGATACACTGCCGGGAGTATGAGGCTCCATGGATATACCGATGCCGATTGGGCAGTTAGTGTGGTGGATCGTAAGGGAGCACACCTGGATGTTGCTTCACTCTAGGTTCTGCTTCAATATCTTGGATGAGCAGGAAACATAAATCTGCTGCTTTGAGCGTTGTCGAGGTTGAATACATTGCAACAAGTATGGCCTGTTGTGAAGCTGTTTGGTTGAGAAAACTCTTCAGTGAGCTATTTGGATATGTGCTTGATACCACTGCGATACTTTGTGATAACCAAAGTGGGATTCGTCTTCCTGAGAATCCCGTGTTCCACGACCGATCCAAGCAAATTGATATTAGGTACCACTTTGTCCGGGACATGGTACAGCGAGGTGCCGTAAGGTTCCATCACATTGGGACTAATGAGCAGGTTGCTGATATTCTCATGATGCCCGTGGGGAAGGTCAAATTCGCAACCTTCCGTGAGAAGCTTCGTATCGTGGACATACTCTATTGTGAGGGTCCCGCTTGAGTTGGACTATAAGCTCTAGGAGCTCTAAGGGGCTTGGGGATAGCTACTTGGAGCTATAAGCAACCACAGGGCTAGGTTCGCCTTACCTTGTTGGTGTGCTTCTTCCCCACCGTTGTGATATTGAGTTGGTTCACCCTCTCTTTGATCTATGCCCCACATGCATCCTACCCATGTATTCCGGGACTCATGGAAAGTACCTCTCATTTGGCCAATGAGTTGGGAGTTGGGAAATGAGGATAGAGACCAATAGCATTATCAATGGACGTATCGGTTATTGTATTGTCGTACTCTCTATGTCTAGGATGGGATGTGTCCAACATCAGTCAACAGGATGCCCTAGCCAACAAAGTTAACTAAAATTAACAAAATGCATCTCACGATTATCTTTCATATCTTGTTTATTAGTTTTGTGTTGTTCAACATGGTATCATAGCTAGTTGGTCAAACCTGGCCCTTTGTCACTCAGATTTGCCATTCTGAACCCTTTTTCAGCTATATTTGAGTTGGGTTCTCTCCATACAACTTGCCTACAAAAGCGTTGTGAGCTTGATTATCTTTGGGTACCCTTCGTTGGTTTTCTTTGCGACATCAAAGAAAGCATAAATGCTCCTTCTTGCTCAAATTCTCCTTACTGCTCAAACCTGCCATCTCTGCTCTTGCAAGAAAAAAAAACCCACCATCTCTGCCCTAGCAAGAACACACCTTTGACTTGCCATTGAATGATAGTGTGTGTAATGCCACACTTTCAGTGTTTCATTTGCTTCCTATCCGCCCGTTACTCTACTGAACACCCTCCTCGCCTCGACTTTGTTTGACTTGAGGCTATTCTCTCTAAGCCCTAGACCATCACTTCCAGTGCATTTTATTGTCTTTTTTAAAACTTTTATAGCTGTCCTATGTCACGAAGTGAACAACTAATCCGTTGAGTACTCCATTGGTGCTTGAAAAACACAAAAGCATCAGAAGAAGGCTTATTACCGCTACTTTCGAAACCCATTCAGTTTGCATTTGCCTTCAAATTTATCGTTGTCTATTTTCCTGTGCACTACATCGTGCGTGAGCGTTCATGTGCTTTGGATAGGCATAATCCTGAAAACTGAGGCTAATCTTTGTTAAATGCAAGCCAAGCAGTGGTACACCTAGTATTATCTATCGCCATTAAAGTTCTCTTTACTACGAGCTTGTACAAGCACAATACATGCCTCAACATTATTCTTGTGCTCCAAAATTTTTTCCATGGCATTTGGGCCAATGGTCGTGGCCAGTTTTTTAACCATGCTCTCGTAATCCAAATGATGATGGTAAACGAATGGATGCTCTTAAGCTTCTTTGTACATATTTACAAGCTTATCAACTGAATAAGTGACATTTTTCTTGCCTGTGGTTAGATGCCTTGTGTTGAGTAATTTATGCCTCTGCCTTGTGTTGGTCGTTGAAGTATTGTTAAGGGTTGTTCCATTTATATATGTCATGAACCTTTGATGAGAGATTATATGTGCGTTGAGTTATTTCCGAAGAACGTGTTATCTCCGCATTGAATGGTGTGTAACAATTCAAACTCCTACATATGGTGCATTCCATGTTGCTTTAATTTTAATACCATGTGTTGAATAGTTTTTGAAGACCGTGTAATAGAATGGTCTCTTTGTGCGTTGAAATTTTTGAGGGGTGCATTTGATAATGATATTCAATTTTGAGAGGCATCGCTGGAACCAATGTTAAATCACCGTGAAGTCTATTTGTGAAGGGCTGTGTATTGGTATGAACGTTAACCTATTCTTTGAAGGCCGATACACATTGGGTTTTTTATAAGCTTGGATTTTATTATGTGCGTTGGTGAGTAGTCTGATGTGCCCATATATTATACAATTCGTGCTCCATTGTCTCTTGGAGAGTGCTTTGAGGTTTTATGAGGGCTGAGAGTCATTCCTTTCATATGTTGCTTTAAAAAGGTCATACTTCATAAGTGTGATGGCTCATATATGCATACATGCATGGTGAGTGTGTTGAATAGTTTTTGAAGGTTGGTTCCTTTTAAAAGCCATGAAAAGGGTTGCTTAAAATGAGTTGTAATGAATATCTTTGATATGGAAATATGGTATGGTATGTGATATCATATGATATGAAATGATTTGTGGCATTGATATATGTTATGTCATGTTTTATATGGTATATGGAGGTATATTGAGAGCCTACATCGTTAGTTGAAGATTGTTTTGAAGACAAAGTTGTATGCCAATCTGTTATTTTGTAGTGACATTATTGTGAAATGGATCGAATGGGTGATGTATTAGAATTACTGAATACTCTAATACATTCTACTCTGGACAATACAATTATGATTGACAAAGCCATTCTCACAAACATTCAAATCTGTTTGCAAAATGCAAAAGACAAAGATTGAATTTTTGTAGCTTGAGTTACATTTACAACAAGATGAGATACAACAACGTAAACATCATTCCGAACTTGTTTTTGTTTAGAACAATCCTATGCCTGAGTTTGAAGTTAACTCCCATCAACTGCCAGAAAGTAATCAAATCAGTAAAGCAGAGGCTGATTCAGATCCAGTGCCCACTGCAGGAGAAGATTTGCATAAAGATGCAGGAATTCAGCCTGCACTTCCTAAGCTAATCATCATACCTTGGGAAGAGCTTATCAGTAATAAGAACATAACATGTCTTGCATATGATAAGGAGGTGTCCTTCCATACTCCAGACTACTCCAAGCTCATTCAATTTCAGAGTGCTGGATTTCTTCACGACGATTCATATTCACTCGGTCCAGATCTCGCTCCTTCACATTCACAGTCAAAAGTTGTCAAATGCCAACATTGTGAGACAGTTGGCCATGTGAAAGATCATTGTTTTGATTTTCATCTGTGTGAGCATTGAGGTCAACATACTCATTCTTCAAATAGATGCTTAAAAAGCAAACCTCCTGCAAGAACAAAGATTCACCTTGGAGCATCACTTCTTGGCAACAGGCTTCAACAACCAAGAAGATATTTCAGTCCATTGTCAAAATTTCTTCTAGAGTATTAAAAAACCTTGTAGTTGAGTTTTCTCCATCTTCTCACCTTGTACATGACAGGGGCGGAATTGGTGGTCATCTACAAGTTTCAAAGATAAATCAAGCGAGCTTGAGCCACAACCTGAACCTGCTGCCTAAGCTTACAACCAAAGATAGCCATACCCAGATTTAGAGTTGTAGCTAGAGACAAAGAAGCCCCTAAGCATACCTTTGGTTAGTGGCCTTCCTTAAACCACCGCAGGTTGAAGACCTCCTTTTTACAGGTTGAAGGTCTCCCTCTTCAAAGCATTAAGGAGCACTTCCTCTAGCAGAATACTTCAAATTCTTGCCAGATTTGGAAGAGTTTCGGGAATCACACTAAGCATTCCAAGATGAGAGCCAAAGGTCTCCCTTTTCACAAAAAATTGGGAGCACTTCCTCTAGTAGAAGACTTCTACTTCTAGCCAGATTTGGAAGAGTTCCAGGAACCGCATTATGCATTCCAGTGTTGGTGGTCATCCTTAAACCATCGCCAGTTGAGACCTCGAGTTCTCCCACCTCATGCCATATTTCAGAGAGCACATTTAGCCTAACGTTGTCATGCATTGTTGTATTTTTGTATTACAGTTCTCTTCTTGGACTCGTATATACCCCTTCGGATTAGGGGGGGAATGTTGGACACCTAATCCACTAAGGGTTATGGTGTGGAAGTTGAACAATCAAAGGGAGTCCAAGAGACCTTGGAATATGAATCCAAGAGTCATAACAATGGATTATAAATGTGCATCTTTGTGAATAGAAATGCATCTCACGATTATCTCTCATATCTTGTCTATTAGTGTTGTGTTGTTCAACAAACTATGCTCGTTTGTATTCTCATTGGTGATCAATAATATAAAGGCTTTGGAGGTCATTTGCATTGGGTTGGGGACTTGTTCTCAGCATGTGGTGTTGATTTTTCGAGTGCAATATATAAACAAGCACATATTTCTGAAAATTATGATAATTACTTCTAACGATATATTTCTTCTTCAACAATTCCAATTTATAATTAAGCAATTACACTTCATAAATTCAACCATAAACCATAAGGATGGTAGAGATCACAAAGCACAAAAGAGAACACAAGATTTACCCTAGGAACCCACTTAGGGGAAAAATCCAACAACCTTTTTCTTAGAGAAATTCTTCAATTCAACAAGAGATACATTTAATGTTGCTAGTCAACTATGTCAACAAGCTAATGGTCATACCTGGTCTCCAACTCTCAACTCAAGTCAAACCAAGTCAAACTTTTGCTCTTCAAGATTTTGGCCTTCTCAGATCTACCCAGAATTTCGGCCTGCTCAGAATATGTTGCCTAGAATTTGCCCATAATTTCGGCCCGCCCAAAATAATTGCTTAGAAATTTGGCCTATCTAGAAACTGCTACCCGGAAGGGTCACACATGCGAGTTCTTGGAGAGAGAAATGCATCTTCGTCCTTCTTCTTCTTCTTCTTTGTCCTTCGTTTGGATGCCCAAAACTTGTCTTCTTGTGATGAGATTGAATGGTGCCTTTGTGGGGGAGGTCAAATGCCTTTGTATATTGGTTTGCTAGTCCAAAATGGGTGTGTCTCTTCAATGGGCCAACTTGACTTGAGGGAGGTTCGACTTGACATTCTTGGAGCCAAAAATTCAAATTTCAAATTTCGAAAATCTCTTTTAAATTTGACATGAAGAACATTGCTTATACAAATTCTTTCAAGGTCTAAATAATCAAAATGATATGAACATGTTTTACAATTTTCTTTTTACATTACAAGAGAAAAAATTATCATTAAGAAAACCGACCATAGCTACAAAACTTCAACACTCCCTCTTAGCTAGGGAAGTATTCCTAATGACTAGACAAATGTTCTTTTTGTGAACAAACTTCTCTAAGAAAAGGTTATAACAAATCATCATCAATCAACTACCATAATTCTGGCCAAATAAATTTGACACATGTTAGGATAATAACATCAACAAATTGCCATAATTCTGATTGGTCCTCCTGACACATGGCACATCATTACCGTCAACTAGTCACCATAATTATGGTCTATGTGACACATGATATACATACTAGTCTTGGTTCAACATCCGTTCTGGTCGGTACTCAACATATGGTGATTCCCCAGAGGCCACACTCTATTTGAGTAATTCTGGGATCGATGCTAGTGATCTTGATGCAGGAAAGGCCACATTTGATCAAAGTAATTATGGCCCCTAGGACTAGTCTTCCTAATTCTAGTCATACATGACACAGGAAGAATGTTAGTCCACTGTCAAACCATTCCCCCTAATTCTGGTCAAAGTACTCGAAACAGGGATAATATCCCTAATGTTGGTCACAATACTCGACATAGGGAGAATGTAAGTCCATGATGCTATCTCATCAACACTCCCTCTCAATGAGAGAGGCATTCTCCACAAGTCCAAGCTTGTCTCTGAAGTATACAAACTTTGCACGAGACAGAGGCTTCATCAGAATATTTGTTATCTGCTCACCAGTGGAGACATATTGAAGCTTCACTGCTCCCTTCTACACCATATCATGAATGAAGTGGTACTTGATATCGATGTGCTTCGACCTATCATGGAACATTGGATTTTGTCAGCGTCACACAACTTTGATTATCACAATAAATCACGGTTGGCTCGAGCACATGATTAAATAGTATGACGAGTAACTTCCAAAGCGACACTGCTTCACAACTCGCTAGGCTAGCTGCAATATATTCTGCCTTGGAAGCACTGAGTGCGGCAAATGTCTACTTCCTGCTCATCCACGAAATCGTAGCGGAGCCCAAACTAAAGCAACTTGTGGATGTACTCTTCCTGTCTTCAACACTCTCGAGTCTCTACCCAATCTGCATCCATATAACTCTGCAGTTGAATATCGTCATTTGAGAGATATCTCAAGCCATAGTCCACTGTACCACACTAGTATCTCATTATGTGCTTTGCTGCTATCCAATGATAGTGTTTCGGTTCCACTTGGAACTTGCTCAATGTGTTCATTGCAAAGCAAATGTCTGTCCTGGTATTAACCGAACACATTAGTGAACCAAGCAGCTTCCAGTACATTGATGGACCTACCAAATCAGACTCGGTGTCTCTCAACTTCCTCAAGTTTGTAACCATGGGAGTCAACATCGATATACAATCCATCATACCAAACTTTTGCAGGATCTTGATAATATATTTAACTTGACTAAGAAAGATTTCGCTAGGATTTTGCCATATTTCTAGTCCCAAATAATAGTGCATCAAACCTAGATACTTCATATCAAATTTGAAATCTAGCTCCCTCTTACACTGAATAATTAGATGCTCCATGCCTATTAGAAATAGGTCATCAACATATAGTAACAAAATCGCAGGTTCATTATTTTCGACCTTGAAGTACATTTTTGGATCAACATCACTTTTGGAGAAATTAAGTCTTGTCATATAATTGTGTTGAGATTTTGTGCATTTGGGGTGGCATCAGTTGTGCTCTAGCTCCCAAATTTTGTGGAGGGAGTAGAGTTCACCTGATCTACAAGGCCCAAAAATGGATTTGGGAAATTTCATCTGGTTTAGGAGATATTAAATTAATTAGTTATTTTAATGTATTTCCTAAGTTAAAACTTAGGAAAATAAAATTATTAAAGTGAATTTAATTAAACATGTGATGAAATTGTCTTTAAAGGAAAGGCTTGGGGTCATTTGTAAAGACACGCAGAGGCAGAGCATTGAAGCTAAGCTGAGATTCTAGGGAGGGGTTGCTAAGAATACTCAGAAGTGTTTCAGTTGCAGAGAGGGGAATTTAGACCAAGGGGATGATCTGATCTCAGGGTCTAGAATATGCAAGAGGCAGAGAAGAGATCAACTCAAGGGCAGCACAGAGAAAGGCAACAGCGGTAGTAGCAGCAGGGTTAACACAATTTTCAGGAAACCCTTCAGGGGTTGTGTAGAGACCCTTAGGGGCAGCGCAGTGACTGCATCACCCATTTTGGGGTAACGCAGTCCCTTCCAGGAGCAGTGCTGAGGGTTTGGAGGCCATCCAAGGCTGACGCAGAGGCTTTCAGGGGCTTCAGAGGCTGACGCAGTGCATTTAAGGGGCTTTAGAGGCTGACGCAGTGCATTTCAGGGGTAGCGCTAGGGTTTCTAGGCCTGGATCTGACTGAGTTTTCTAAATCCCGTTTAAGGGGGTGGATCAGTTAGTATTTTTGGTCCTAGATCAGTCGGGAGCTGTAGATCTAGAGTTTTTTCTGTAGGATTTTCCAGATCTGGAACCCAAAGTTGTGTATTCAGAAATATTCTTAATAATAGGACCCTCCAGCAGCCAGAGACCGGTTTTCCCACATTGGGTTTTTCCGAGGACAGTTTGTCCAGAAATAACTGTCACTTTGTCTATGTGTGAATGAACTTGTTCTAGATCTGGATTGGTGGAGATCTGTTATGTGTTTTGCTTCGATTTTAACTTGAATTCATTTAGTTAATAACTTATCTAAGTAGGAGGAGCATAACCAGATTAACAGTAAAATTTTTTTGCATAAAGTTTAAAGATTCAAAAATTTCCACATGGTTTCAGAGCAATCGCAGATCTAGAGGGGTCACCAGCTGAAGAATCTGAAGGATCTTGCTGCAGAAAGCAGTTGGAAAGGCAACAAAGAAGCAGATCTGAAGGGACAACGCAGTTTTCAGGAGCAGATTCACGCAGAGGGAAGGGTGACGCTGTCCCGCGCTGTGTCCTAGCAAGCCCACGCAATTACTACGAAGAGGCAGCTCAGAAACAACGCTGGTTGGGTCTGAAGCCAGCTAGTGTGATTTAGATCTGAATCTGTCAGATCCAGAAAAGTCCGCAGAAAAGTTGTAGAAATTTAGAAGCACTGGTGGGGTTAAATTTTTGAAGGTTTCAGATTTTTAGCCTTAGCACAAGTGACAAAGATTGGGAAGAGATCAGCTTCTCAGAGAGTTTCTTGCCAAAGGAAACTTGCAGTTTGATCAGAGGATCAAAAAAGAAGTTGAATCATAGTTGATTTGGTAGATTTCCAAGAAGGGAAATCAAGTGTCAGAAGGACCCTAGATCCAGATCTCTAGCATAGAGAGGAGGAGCTCCGACACATTTTGAGCAGATGGCTCCTCATGGATTGCATGATCAGGATAGGCTAGAGGGCCTCTCAAACTTTTTGGTGTGGAAAGCAAGGATCTTGATTGTCCTTGAGGCATACGGTCTAAGAGACCATGCAGAACAGACTTTGGCCACACCGACAGATGCGGATCTCCTACGGAAGCATAGGGAAGCTGCTGGGCATGCCAAGCGGTTGATAGTGGACAGTATCAAGGACCATATTGTACCACAGATAGCTGAGAAGAGGATAGCTAACGAAATGTGGAAGGCCTTGACTTCCCTGTATGAGGGAAAATCAGTCCAAAGGAAGATGCTGTTGGAGGCCCAAATGAGGTCATTCATGATGGCCAAGGGAGAAGACATCGAGCATTTCCTCTTCAGATTGCAGTCAATCAGGGATCAACAGACTGCAACGGGTGCAACCGTAGATGATGCAGTGATAGTCAGGACTGCCCTCAATGCCGTCACTGATGAGTGGGAAACCTTTGTCCAAAGTATCTTGGGCAAAGCGGACCTCCCAGATTGGGACAACTTGTGGTCAATCCTGCGGCAAGAAGAACTACGCAGATTCACCAAGAAGCAACACAACCCTGGGTTGAGCAAAGTAAAGAAGGAAGAGGAAGAGGATGCAGCCTTGGCATCAAAGAAGTAGCCAAAGAAGAAGAAGGATCCTTCAAAGATCAAGTGCTTCCAGTGTGGCGAAATGGGATATTTTGCCAGCCATTGTCTAGAAAAGAAAAAGGACAAGGAAGCATCTTCTTCCAAAGCAGTGGTGGCAGATGATGGGTCTGGAGATGATGTAGCCATGAGTGCTCATAAACCTCGGAGGTGGGGTGACATGGACATGTAGAGGAGCTACATGAAAGAAAGGCGGGATCCTTAAGCAGCTCATCTCTTGGATCAACAAGCGAGCTACGACAGCCTTAAGACAGTAGTGGGATAAGTGGAGCAATGGGTGCATAGATCACAGATGAGGCAGAAGCAGAGGCAAATCTGAAGGCTGGGAGGAGCAGCGCAGAGCAAAGCAGCAACAATGTAGAAGCAGTAGCAGTGCAGAGGCTGATGTGACTTCAGCAGCGCAGTGCAGAGAGCTTCAGAGGGACAACGCAGTGCAGCAACAACGTGATAGATTTTAGCACAAGGAGCTGATGTGACTTCAGTAGTGTAGAGGGACTTTGATTACACAGACAGAGATGTAGCTGTGCATCGTTCTTTAGATGCTAGCACAAATCTGTAGCCTATGGAGCTTCAGTGATGAGGATGCAACCCATCAGACTTGTTTGTCAAAGATTGGGCAGGAGATTCAATTGTTTCTCTCAACAACTGAAGTTGCAGTGCAGTAGATCATCAGTGGCAGTGCTATAAGCAACATAGATGCAGCATATTGAGAGGGAGTTGTAGTACAGTGGCTGCAGTGGCAGTGGCAGAGTCATGGGTAGCAGTACAGAATGGTAGCAGTAGTGCAGAGCTGAGTGGCAGGAGGCCAAGCTTCAGCAACACAGAACCAATGCCCAAAATCATGTAATGCATGAGTGTGATGTATTACTAGAGCACACCCTTGATGCTAAAAGGGAGTGTTGAGATTTTGTGTATTTGGGGTAGCATCAGTTGTGCTCTAGCTCCCAAATTTTGTGGAGGGACTAGAGTTCACCTGATCTACAAGACCCATAAATGGATTTGGGAAATTTCATCTAGTTTAGGAGATATTAAATTAATTAATTATTTTAATCTATTTCCTAAGTTAGAACTTAGGAAAATAAAATAATTAAAGTGAATTTAATTAAACATGTGATGAAATTGTCTTAAGTCACATAGATCAAGCTTTCTTTTAATCTTAGCCATTGATTCATGATTTCATCATGGCCGTTGATTTGTCAACGAGAAAAGTATAAAGGAAATGCTTGGGGTCATTTGAAAAGACACACAGAGGCAGAGCATTGAAGCTAAGCTGAGATTCTAGGGCGGGGTTGCTAAGAATACTCAGAAGTGTTTTAGTTGCACAGAGGGGTATATGCACCAAGGGGATGATCTGATCCTAGGGTCTAGAATACACGAGGCAGAGAAGAGATCAGCTCAACGGCAGCGCAAAGGAAGGCAGCAGCGGCAACAACAGCAGGGACAACGCAATTTTCAGGAAACCCTTTAGGGGTTGCACAGAGCCCTTTAGGGGCAGCGCAGTGACTGCGTCACCCATTCTAGGGTAACGTAGTCCCTTCCAGGAGCAGCGCTGAGGGTTTGGAGGCCATCCAAGGCTGATGCAGAGGCTTTTAGGGGCTTCAGAGGCTGATGCAGTGCATTTTAGGGGTAGCGCTAGGGTTTCTAGGCTTGGATGTGACTGAGTTCTGTAAATCCCGTTTGAGGGTGTGGATCAGTTAGTATTTTTGGTCCTAGATCAGCCAAGAGCTGTAGATCTAGAGTTTTCTCTATAGGGTTTTCCAGATCTGGAACCTAGAGTTGTGTATTCAGAAATATTCTTAATAATAGAACCCTCCAACAACCAGAGACCGGTTTTCCCACATTGGGTTTTTCCGGGGACATTTTGTCCAGAAATAACTGTGTCACTTTGTCTATGTGTGAATGAACTTGTTCTAGATCTGGATTGGTGGAGATCTGTTATGTGTTTTGCTTTGACTTTAACTTGAATTCATTTAGTTAGTAACTTATCTAAGTAGGAGGAGCATAACTAGATTAACAGTAAAAAAATTCTGCATAAAGTATAAAGATTCAGAAATTTCCACATTTGCCATATTTCTAGTCTCAAATAATAGTGCATCAAACCTAGATACTTCATATCAAATTTGAAATCTAGCTCCCTCTTACACTGAATAATTAGATGCTCCATGCCTGTTAGAAATAAGTCATCAACATATAGTAACAAAATCGCAGGTTCATTATTTTCGACCTTGAAGTACATGTTTGGATCAACATCACTTTTGGAGAAACTAAGTCTTGTCAAATAATTGTCAATTTGTGTATACTAGTGTCTCAGTTGTTGGTTAAGTGAATACCAGGCTTTCTTCAACCTGCAAACATTAGACTCTTTACCATGGACCTAAAAACCTTGAGGTTGCTCTGAATACACTTCTTCAATCACATCATTAAGAAAAGTAGTCTTTACATCCATTAGATGCAAATTCCAAACCATAGATGAAGTAATAGAAATAATGGATCTAATAGTAGCGTACCTAGTAACTGGAGCAAAAGTGTCATCATAGTTTTCTCCCTCTTTTGGGGAGAAACCTCTAGCCACAAATCTCACCTTGTATTAATCAATGCTGCCATCAACTGCATCCTTGATCTTGTATACCCATTTAGAGGACGCCATTGATTTCCCTTCAGGTCTAGGCACAATTTCCCATACATCATTCTTGGTAATCGATTGTTATTCTTCCAACATTGTATCCTTCCAATTTTGCTGCTTAGTGGCTTCTTCATATGTGGAAGGTTCAACATCAATAAGATTAGTCACCAATGTTGCATAACCAAAATACCGCTTTGGCCTCTTGCTTTCCTTGAAGGTTCTGCATGTTGTTGCATGTCCTTCACCTTTCCACAAAGTGATCTCAACCAAGCTGGCCTTTTCTTGATTTCAGTGTTAGAAAATTATATATAACAGAGCAATGCAACACATAAAATATGCGGAAAACACAAGCACAAAAAACACATAAAACCAGAGAGACACAGATATATGTGGTTCACCCAGTTTGGGCTACGTCCACCCCGAACAGCCAGTCCTTCCTTTCTATTATCCATCAAAATGAAGAGGCACAACCTACAACAGATCCACTGTAATATCCTCTGTTCTCTCTCACAGTCTCCCTATCTGTTTCTCGCTCCGAGAATACACCTACAATACACAACCGCAATACAATACCCTTATACAAGCGAGGGGTTGCCTTCTAGGGCAAAAAATTCTAAACTAAACATAACTTCTACTGTCAGATCATCCGCCTAATGAACGGCCTAGATTGACTAGAAATTACTATACTTTTACAAGGCAATTTTACATCTGTTTCCCCCGCTAGGGGGGGGGCTCCATAAAGTTGCAGCCGCCCCCCCTTGGACCCCCCAGGCAGTGTTTAATTTCGGGTGGCGTTGTCGGCCCATTAAGGTACAGGGGTCCAACGCTGTGATACAAAATAAACAAGATAATCAGGCTCCACACCCAACATTTAGGAACAATCAGGTCCATTGGTTTGGTTGGCCCTTCTGGCTCTTCTTGATGACCAACGAGATGTTTAGAAAAAATTGATGGCTAGATCCTTCTTCTTTAGAATTCCAATAAGCCACATTTTCATCAAAAGTCACATCCTTGCTAACTTCAACTTGTATTTGTCCTGGAATATATATTCTATATGCCCTTGATGATTCACTATAGCCAATGAATATTCTTTTCTTTCTTGAAGGTTCTAATTTCCTTCTCTTATCTTTACGTACATGAATATAAACAGGACAACTAAATATTCTTAAATGACCAACCTGAGGTTTTTGTCCGATAAATGCTTCTTCAGGAGTCTTGTCTTCCAAGATTTGATTAGGACTTTTGAATGTAGACAATGGTCACCAATGCTTCTCTCCACAGAAACATAGGCAAATCTTGCTCATGCATCATTGCCTTGACAAATTCTTCAATGGTTCTATTCTTTCTTTCAACAACTCTATTTTGTTTTCTGTTTAAGGGATTATGTGTTGAGAATCTTTAGGGCTTATATTAATACAAATTCTCTTTTGGAAAACTACTTGTGATCTTACTTATGTATTTCTTCTTTCACTTAGTTATTCCTTCATAAAGTTAATTATCAAAGTACTTAGTCAAATGTAGAGACAGAATTATGTTCACTTGTAACTGAGTATCTTGAAGTATAGTTAGGAAGGTAAATCTCTGATTTACCTTCCTTACCTGAGGTTTCTGTCCTTTACAAATTCTTTACTCAGAGATAACTTTATAATATCCTTTAGTCAATTTCAAATCTTCAGTCGCTTCTGCAATTACTATCCTTTAGCTACTTCTGTACAGTTTGTCTTTTAGTTACTTTCGAAGTTGTGTCATTTAGTTCTTCCTTCAGATAAGTCTGCCTTCAAAGACTGTTCTTGTATCTGCTATCTTTCAAATGCTGTCACCTTCAGACTTGAACGCAGACAATCTTGTCTTTAGATCTGATATGTTATACCTTCAAACTAATACGCAATTCCTGTTCTTTCTTCCTTGTTTGTTGACTTCAAACTTGACTGTAATTGTTCCTTAATTATCCGTGGTATCTCAGATAGAAGTCCGCAAATCTGTTCTTTCTTTTAAGGTAGTCTACCTCAGACTTTAACGTAATCCTTGCTCCTTTCTTTACGCTGTATTGCCTTAGTATGATCCGAAAAACTTTTCCCCTTTTATCATGCTGTATAACCGCAGTACAATCCGCAAATTCTTACACCTTTACTGCAGCATTCTTAGGGTATATATAGTAGTTCTAGCCATATATATAAGCCGACCTTATAGCCGACTTTAACACTTGTTTGTAAGCCGACTTCATAGGCATAACTTTAACGTTAAGTATGGACAGTTTTATAAGCCATTTTTCTGCAACGTCTTGGAGGATATTCTTCAGACTAAACATGCCATTTACATGACTCTTAATTACACTTATGTTCCTAATAGACATCAAGAAGAAGTCTATAGACCTATACTAAGGATCTTGCTCATGAAACCCGTGAAGCAAGTAAACCAAAAATTCATTTTATTATTATTGACTTCTTCTTTACATAAGTACATAATTACATAGTCATAATGAAGACCTACCTAGTTATACTTTTCAACATTATCAACTCCTTCTTAATCCCAACTTCTTTGCAAAAGGCAATAAGCTGCTTGGAGGTATATTCACCTCCATTATCAGATCTCAAGATTTTGATCAGATCTTCAAGTTTTTGACTTCAACTCTGAATTCTTAGAACTTGTCAAAGACATCATCTTTTGATTTCATGAAGTAGATCCACATTTTAAATCATCAATGAATGTTACATAATACAAAGAGCCTCCAAGAGATTTCACTGGCATAGGACCACATACATCAAAATGGAGTAAATCCAAAACTTCCTTGGATCTACTTTCACTGTTTGGAAAAGGCTTCTTAACATTCTTTCCAAGCGTACATCCTTTACATACTCCTTCATGCTCCTCCTGCAATTCTGGAACACCTGAAACCGTTTACAATAATGCTAGCAAAGCTTTATAGTGAAGGTGAGCATATCTTCTATGCCAAAGTTCACATAGATTAGTATCATTATGTACAAGTGCTTGAGTAGGTTGTTTCAAAATTCTATATAATCTTCCTTTACAAACTCCAATTATTCCTGAAGAATCAATACAATCTTCCTTTACAAACAAGAATTTTGCCATCAACAAAAACTACTCTATCTCCTTTATATTCCAAGCATGAAATAGAAACATAATTCTTCTTCAAACCTAGTACAGATAATATGTTGATGAAATGAACTCTATCATCTAATTCTAGTTCAATGGATGTCTTTCCAATGCCTTTGACTGGGTAATTGTTGTTGTCTCCAAGTTACACCTTTTGTGTTAATCTTCTTTCCAATAGACTTATGAGTTTGTCACGATATCCCATCATATGTCTTGAGGCGCCACTATCTACTAGCCACAAGGCTTCACTATCTGCAACAGAACCAGTAAAAGCTGAGAAAAAGAAGAATTCTTTATTACTTGACTTTCATTCTTTGGTCTCTTTGGAAGTTCTTCAAAATGTGTTGTGGAGGCATGCTGCTTTCCCTTTGTCTTTCTATGATCCGATCTTTCATGATAATCACTTCTATAGTGAACATATTTGTGACAATGATATCATTGAACCTTTGACATGTCTCTCTTTCCTTGAGGGCAGATCCTCTTTCTTCTAGTCTTCTTCCTCCATTTCTTCTTTGAAAACCAAATTTCTTTCTTCCTCCACCTTTCTTGAAACGGGCTGCATATGCTTAAGAATCGCCTTCATTAGATCTTTGAATCCTTCCTCTTGATATGACCCTTGATTCTTCTTGAGTGCAATTGGCCCATAGTTCATCAAATTTTGAAGCATCTTTTCTAGCGCAAATTCCAGCTGCAAAAGCATCCCATGATTCAGGTAAACCATTGAGTGATGTAGTTACTAATTCCTTATCAGAAACAGCTTCATCAATTGCTTGTAGCTGATCTCTTGGTTGAGACATCCTCATAAAGTATGAGGCTATAGTATCGTTCCTTGTCATTCTAACTTCATAAAGTTCATTCTTCAAACTCATGGCTTGCCCGATATTGTTGATAGTGAACAAATTGGTTAGAGCATCATACATTCGCTTTGAAGATTGAAAATTTGAAACATATGGAATCAAGTGATCTTTGATAGGGTCCACAATGATGCTCATGGCTGTGATATCCTCCTTCTCAAACTTTGCTTTCTCTTCATCTATTTCTGGTTCGGTAACCTTGCCTTTAACAATATCCAAGAGACCTTCTTTTGTAGGGAGAAGATCAATCCTTGTCTTCCAAGCTCTAAAATTTGTCCCTTTAAATTGTTTTCTGCCTTCATGTGGGAACCCATAGTCATAGACAAGCAAATAGATTGTAGATCTTAGGGTTTCAAGAGTGATCTCTTATCAAAGCTTCCTCAAGAGTGATCTCAACATCCTTTTTGTCACCAAATCTCTGATACCATGTTGAATTTTCGAGTGCAATATATATACAAGCACAAATTTCTGAAAATTCTGATAATTATTTCTAACAATATATTTCTTCTTTAACAATTCCAATTTATCATTAACCAATTACACTTCAAAAATTCAACCATAAACCATAAAGACAGTAGATAGAACACAACATTTACTCTGGGAAAATCCACTTGGGGGAAAAACTCAACAACATTTTCGTATAGAAATTCTTTAGCTCAAGAAGAGATACAACTAATGCTGTTAGTCAACTATGTCAACAAGCTAATGGTCAAACCTGTTCTCTATCCCTCAAGTCAACTCAAACCAAGTCAAACTTATGCTCTTCAAGATTTCGGTCTTCTCAGATCTGCCCAGAATTTTGGCTTGCCCAAAAAAGCTACGCAGAAATTTGGCATATCCAGAAATTACTGCCCAGAAAGGTCACATGTACGAGTTCTTGGAGAGAGAAATGTGAGCTAGAGAGGAAGGTCTTTGTCCTTCTTCTTCTTCTTTGCCCTTTGCTTGGATGCCCAAAACGTGTCTTCTTGTGATGATATTGAACGGTGCCTTTGTGGAGGAGGTCAAATGCCTTTAGATACTGGTCTGCCAGTCCAATATGGGTGTGTCTCTTCAATGGGCTGACATGACTTGAGGGATGGCCGACTTGACTTTCTTGGAGCGAAAAATTCAAATTTCAAATTTTGAAAATTTCTCTTTTAAATCCGACATGAAGAACATGTCTTCTATAAATTCTTTTAAGGTCTAGATAATCAAAATGACATGAAGAACATATCTTACAATTTTCTTTTACATTACAAGAGCAAAATTATAATTATGAAGACCGACTATAGCTACAAAATTTCAACATGTGGGAGGTAACATTTGTTGTTTTTCCAATGGTTTATACATAATTATGTTCATGATTTGTTTATTTGCTTGCAAGTATGTTTTTGGTATCCTAGCCCATAGGGGCATTGTTGTCTAAGGGAGAGGAGTTCAATTTTTTGGATTTCCTCTTTGACATTTGCTTGCATCCTAGGCTTGGCTTGGGCTTATGTGTTCTTGGTTGAACAATAAGTCCATCCTTGTCATCATATGAGCAAGGTCTCAAAGGGTCACTATTAATTTTAGTTAACAATGGCATGTTCTACGCTTAGCACAATTACTTCAATGTCCTTTTAGCAGCCCAATGACAATTTCCAATTTAGTTTCCAATAGCAATCACATTAACCATAAATCACATTAACAACAACTGTAGATTGAACATAAAATAAAGTGAAAAAGACAAGCCAAGACAAGAGAACACCAAATTTGGCGGATATCAGGGAAAGTTCCCAAGATGGGGAAAATGCTTTGACCAATTCTTCTTATTATTATATCAAATGTTCAAAAGAGAGAGAGAGAGTACAATAATACAAAAGTCAAAGTCAAAATTGACTTGCCAAATCACTATCCAAATCTATTATTGAAATCTTAGGTGAGTCCTAGTGTTTTAGTTGAGTCTGATGCAAAAGTGGTTTGGGAATAATGTAAGCTAGTTAGCTTAATTATTTTATTACAAATCACTTGGTCTACTAGGTCATATTCTGTCGCAGATGGGTTATATGTCTTAAGGGTCTAAGCCAAATGTGTATTCCTCCTTTGAGAGTTTTAAATGTAAAATCTTATTTATTAGAGGGTGAAAAAATATTAAATCCCGTCATGTGTAAATTAGTAAATTTTTTTGGCAAAATAAAATTCAATCCTAAGCTAGAAAATTAATTAATTAGAGTAAAATTAAGTTCTCTTAGGAAAATTAAATTCTCCAAGTGGAAAATTCGTGGGTCTTAAAAAAATTAATTTTTGGAGGTCTTCCACCAAGGGAATATTGGATGTTTCAAGAAAAATTGGACTTTTGGACCTTGGTGGTTCAGTCAAAGTCAATTTTTTAAAGAAATTAACTCAAAATAATTAATTTTGAGCTAATAAAAATGGAATTAAATGAGAAATTCTAAAATTCCTCAAAAACAAAAATTCAATGGCTAAGATTAAAAGATGATCAATTATTTTGATGACCAAGATTATTTTGACGAGGATCAAGCCAACTAGCCGTTATTTTTCCACTTGAATGATTTATCTATAAATTAGAGTCATTTGAGTCTTTAGACATCTTGATCTTTGGCTAGAATATTGCTAATGAAGCATTTGTGTAAACTATTGTTGCTGGGAACTTTTTTTTCTGCCATAATAAAAGACTTTGGGGTGTAGCTAGAGGTGTACTTGTTCGTTGATTTGTGGTATGTATTGACTATGGGCTTCCTATGTTTTGCTTATATATGATTATTTTGAGATAATACATAGTGATTATAGGTACTTTAGTCCTTGGTCTCCAAGTTCACAAACTGTGGACAAGGATCATTTTGCTTGGATCCCAAGTACTTGAATGGTGGATTAAATCTTCGCTAAGGGTATGGTGTGCATGGGGTTTCTGAAGCTTTTTTAGCCATTAATCAAAGGAAAAAATACCATAAAAATTATTTCTCAAAATTTATTCTAAAATCGTTGTATAATTTGTAAATTATTTTTGCTAATTAATTTGTAAATTTAATACGAGTCTATTCCAAACTTGATATTCGCTGTCAGCAGTTGTAGTCCTTGGATAGATCTTTCTAACGATGTATCATGTGCGTCAAACAGAGATAGTATGCCAAAGTTACAACCCCGAGAAATTTATGTACCAATTTACCCCGACGAGTCCCATAGTCTGGTGTTTCATCTCCTCGGGTTAGGTTTTTGGATGTTTAGGGTTTTCCATTGTTTCTCAATAATATATAGGCCTTCGAGCCTCATTGTAACACAGAGTTCAGAGGCCTGTAGCCACCACATCTCTTCTCAGAGATAAGCTACCAGCGCCCTGGCTAGTTTATTTCCATTCTGTCTGTAAACAAATTTTAGTTCTTTGATATTAATGAAATGAAGTGTTATTTCCTCTGCATCTTTGTATTTATCATTGTGTATTTTGTTGGGTTTCTGCATAAATTCTGATTAGTGGTATCAGAGCGGTCTGCTCTTTCTCGATCCTTCTTTGCATGTCCCCAACGAGGTCGGAGTATAAGGATTTAGGGCTCGATTTGGATGAACTTTTGTAAGATTAGCCTCGCAAACCTCGACGACTGCCCATGGGGGACGAAAAGAAAGACAAGGGAGCAGGAGATCCTATCAAAATATTGCTCGAGGAGGCCCTTGAAAAACAAAGGAATGTGATGATGGATAACTTTGCCCAGATCCTTCAACGACTGCCCATTGGCGGTGCATCTGCATCCAATAGCCACTATGGAGGCGCAACTCATTTTAAGGTACAAGTAAACTTTGACATTCCCATATTTGATGGCCAAATAGATGCAGATGCCGTAGATAGATGGTTGAATCTATTAGAAGGATATTTCTCGGTTCATGACTTTTCCGACTGGGAGAAGATTGTTTTTGCACTCTTCAAAGCTGCCCCCCATGTCAAGGACTGGTGGGAAACCTACTGTGAGAAAAAGGACGAGGAGGAACCCTCTCTGTTCTCAGCCGTACCCACTTGGAATTCTTTCTGAGACGCCATCAAGGAACAATATTATCCCATGGGGAGCTATGAGGACAAGTACATACAATGGACTACGCTGTGGCAACAAAGGGATCAAGATGTGCAGGAGCTGACGAATTTGTTCCATACCCTGCGCACAAAGTTGGGTATCAAAGATTCAGAGAAACATTTGGTGCTGAAGTACTGCAGATGTTTGCAAAGATACATTCAGGAGGAAATGGAGTTTCTCGACATCTCCTCGCTTGGTACGACATACTGGTATGCTGCCAAGATTAAGCAGAAATTCAAATAGAAAAAGCCAGACTTTGGATTTGCAAATCAAAAGCAAGCAAAAGGGTGCCCCCAAATTGCAGAACAAAGGACAAAGCCAAGGCATGGCGGCCCAAGACAACTTGCCAAAGCCGCAAGCAAAGAACAACACCTCGACGTCGAAGGACACATGAAAGTGGTGTGAGTTCCATAAGAGCTCCACTCACAACACAAGTGAGTGTTGGGCCAAGCAGTCACTCATGGCCAAGATGAAGGCTTTTGAATCAGATGCATGTTCCGACTCTGAATCAGAACATGAGAAGGGGAATGACAAAGGGAAGCGGATTATTGATGTGGAGCCCAATGACACCGTTGCCACCACGAAGATCCAAAAGGAAGAATCAAAAGATCCAGAGGAGGAGCGTCTCTTCCACTCCCATATGTGGGTAAAGGGTTCCCTGCTACAGTTCATTGTCGACAGTGGGAGCCAAAAGAACCTCATTTTAGCAGAGGTCAAGAAGCGGCTGGGCTTGCCGACCACAACACACCCATAGCTGTACACCATCGGGTGGCTTCACCAAGGACGAGATCTCCGCGTCAGCCAGCAGTGCCACCTTCCTTATAGCATCAAGCCCTTCACCGATAAGGTATTATGTGACATTGCTCCTCTTGATGTTTTTGATGTATTATTAGGCCAACCATACTTGTGGAAGTGACATGCTGTGTATGAGCCCCGACCTCACGCTGTTATTGTTACTTTGGGCAATAAGTTGTAAAGGATACCAGAGGTACCGCCACGTGTCGCTATCTCTTTGGTTACTGCAAAATAATGTAGTAAGCTCATTTCCAAAACCAGGAAATTTATTTTCCTGATGATCCGCCCTTAGGGCAAGAAGAAGATTGTTGCACGACCTCTAGACAGGGCTCCTCCGCACGACAACAACAAATGGAGAAGATCGTGGAGGAGTACTGGTACATCTTCACCTCACCCACAGGGGTGCCTCTGCACTGTCAGGTCAAGCACCCCATCAATTTGACCCCAGGTGCACTGCTGCCCAATGGACCGATCTATTGGCACTCTGTTCTGGAGAACGATAAAATCAAGAGGGAGATTCAGGAGCTGTTGTAGAAAGGTCACATCCGGCCAAGTTCATCGTCGTGTGGGAGCCCGATCGTGTTGGTGCAGAAGAAGGATGGGACTTGGAGACTCTGTATTGACTATCGGGCGCTAAACAAGATCACTATCTAGAATAGGTACCCGATCCCACAGAGTGATGACCTTTTGGACCAACTCAAAGGGGTGAAATATTTCAGCAAGATCGACTTCAAGTCCGGGGATCACCAGGTACCAATCAAACCGTTTGATGTATGGAAGACTGCCTTCAAAGCCAAGGAGGGCCTTTTCGAATGGCTGGTCATGCCTTTTGTGTTGACGATTGCTCCCTCAACCTTCATGAAGTTGATGGACGACATCTTGCCGCCATTCACCAACTCATTTTAGTAGTGTACTTGGATGACATCCTGATCTTCAGCCAGACTTGGGAAGAGCACCTCCACTACATCCGATAGGTCCTCCAAACACTGCGGCAACACAAGTTGTGTGCCAATTTGGAGAAGTGCACTTTTGGCATGACCCAGGTTCAGTATCTGGGATACATTATTGATGAGCGGGGAGTGCATGTGGATCTAAGTTATAACCAAGATCCAAGTCATTTGGGATTGGCCAACCCTAACCACTCTAATAGAATTTCGCAGCTTTGTGGGTCTTGCTAATTTCTACCGTAGGTTCGTGTTGGGATTCTCTCATATCACTTGGCCCTTGAGTCAAGTCACCAAGGGAGGAGCGAGAGAAAAATTCTTTTGGTCGGAATCTCAACAACAGGTGTTCGTAGAATTGAAACATCGCCCCTGCTCTACCTGAGTGCTCACATTACCAGACTTGCAACAACCATTTGAGATCGAGACAAATGCCTCTGGCTATGCTATTGGGGCAGTTCTTACTCAACAGGGGTATCCAGTGGCATATCACAGTGAGACATTGTCCGACACGGTTCGGAAGTATCCCACTTATGACATAGATATGTATTCCATTGTGCAGGCTTCCGACAATGGAAGCATTACATTTTGGGGAAGGAAACGATCATCCACACAGACCACCGACCCCTGTAGTTCATACAGACACAAGGAAAGTTGCAGAACGATCGCCATCAGAAGTGGTCCACATATCTGCAACAGTTTCATTTGAACATCAGGTACAAGAAGGGCAACACCAATAATGTTGTAGATTGCCTCAGCCGACCACCGATCGTGGCGATAACCATTGTGCTCAACTCTTGTGGTCACGAGACTTCTGATTGGCCGCTTCTCTACAAGAGCGATCCAGAATTCGGCTACACATACAAGACACTCTTGGAGGGTAACCGAGTTCCAAATTTTCACCTCCAGGATGCACCGCTATGTCACTTGGGACACTGCAGTGGCATGATCAACATCGGGTTTAGTGTTGCTTCAGGACTTCCAATATCTTCTTCAATAAGTCCTGAATGATCTTCTCCTACAAGGCTTCAAAGATGTCTTCAAGTGGTCTACAAGATCAACTTCAAAGAGTCAAATGTGTTCCTCAAGTTCAACTTCAAAGGGTTTCCAAGATGTCTTCAATATGTCCTCAGGTCCTTTTTAATCTAGCTTTGTGAAAGTGTCTCCATGTATTTCCTTATCATTAGCTAGCAAATAATCCCTTCTTCATGTCTTAAAAGTTACTTCAACATGTGACTTCAACAATGCTGATCCAGGAATGTCCTGAAAGATGTCTCCAAAAACGACTCCAAGATCTGCTTCTACAAGTGTCTTCAATAGGTCTTCAACAAATTTCTCCAATGATGCTTCCAAGGGCTACTTCAAGTTTTGATCCAAGATCAACTCAAGTTTTCACAATTCTTGTAGAATTATGGCTTTCAAAACACTCCAACGAATCCTTCAAGAAGTGTTCAACCAGTCTTTTCACAATTGATCCAAGGTCTGTTCATGAAGTGCTTCAAAGGTCAATTCTAAGTCTGCACTAGACAAGCTTCAAAGTCTATTTTGAAAGTCTTCAAGTTTCTTCAATGGTTGCTCCAGACAAACTCCAAAGTCTCTTTTAGACAGTTTCCAAAATCTACTCCCAAAAGTCTTCAAGAGTGCTCCAAAAGGTCTTTAAAAAGTCTTCAAAATGCTAGCAAGGTTCACTCCACAAATAGTTCAAAGGTTGCTTCAAAGGCAGATCAATGCTTCATTAAAGTCCCGAGGATGTCTTCAACGCTTTTCTTCACAAATACTGTAAGTGAGATCTGCTTCAAGTTCCCTTATTCTTCTGCTTAAAACTTCAACAATGCACCTAGGTTTCCATCTTATTCACATCAATGACTACTTTATCCAACAGAATCTAGATGCAATGCATTGTGCCCTATGCATCACAACAAAAGATTGTGCCAGATAGAAAGGTCTGAAGCATAATGATGCCTAATTACATGATTCATTCTAGGGATTGTTGGTCAATAATTGTCACTGATAGAAATATGAACATTGTTGGAGAGCACATGATGACACACCTGATGACTTGGATGATTGTTGGAGACCTCATGATGACACACTTGATAATATGGATGGTGGTTGGAAGACCACACTTGGAGCCCTTAAATCCTAGTCCCAATATCTTTATACATGAAGAATCAAGGTCTGTACTAAAAAATTACAAACAGTCATAGATTTTTATTTTTTATTTTTTTATTTATCTGTTATTAATCATTTTGGAAAACATCATTTCACAATGGCTCTTTCCCGCATGTAGAGGACTTTTTTACCTTTCTAATGAGCCCTCACTCACCTCCTAACTTCCAGTAGTCAAGAGAAATGAAATTTTTAAGGTCATATATCCTATTTTCTACCCTAGCCGACCTGTGCTCAATTATACCATGTCGACCTCCCTTCATTTTCATCATCAATTCGGTCAAGGACAATTCAGAGAAGAAAACAAGTTCACAACTCGTGAACTGAAGGAGGCAAAAGTTCAATTTTGAAGATTTGTTTTTGGGTTAAGAAGACTGTAATTGATACTGTACCCTCAGACCTGTAACAAAAGGCTGTGCTCTCAATCGAAGACACCAACTCTCAGACAGGTGACAAGGAAGCATGCTTGGATCCCTTGTTAAAGAACAAAATCTACCTACAGGTCATTGAAATAGTTACAACAGAGTCTCAAATTACAGTCTTAGGGGTTCGGTTTAATTGCCGTTGGAAGCTCAGACTTATAAACAGAACCTCTATCACCCTGTAGCTGCAAATAGATCAATCACCCAGACTTTCAACTTGTATTGAAGGACAGTTCATATCACTCACAGCATTCCAATGTTGGCTTTGAGCACCTCGGATCAGGCTTACAGTTGGAAGCTCAGACTTACCTTGTGATAATTCACTTCCCGTGGCTCGGATTTATAGACAGTCAACTCGGATCATTTGATTTGGAGCCGTGGCATCAAAAATTTGTTTAAACGCTCATTCAATTTTGATCGGTTTAATTGCCGTTGGAAGCTCAGATTTATAAACAGAACCTCTATCACCCTGTAGCTGCAAATAGATCAATCACCCAGACTTTCAACTTGTATTGATGGACAGTTCAGATTACTCACAGCATTCCAATGTTGGCTTTGAGCACCTCGGATCAGGCTTACAGTTGGAAGCTCAGACTTACCTTGTGATAATTCATTTCCCGTGGCTCGGATTTATAGATAGTCAACTCGGATCATTTGATTTGGACCCATGGCATTTTGTTTAAAGGCTCTTTCAATTTTGATCTTGTTATAGGCTTGACCTGTGAAGTATAGCTCAGACATGTGGAGACTCATAACTTCTAGACAATAAAGAGCTCATGAAGAATTGAACAATGGAACAATGATGAATGTGAAGAATTGGATGATGGAACAATGATGAATTTGAAGGCATAAATAATTCTGAAACGTGAAGTGAAAAGTCTTGGAGCAGTGAAGCATTTGCTGTTTTGGACAAGTGAAGTATTGGACAATGAAGAGGCTTGTGGAGCAATTCAAGTAAGTTACTTATTCATTTTTATTAAAAAGACTGAAGGGTTGGTGCCCTAGGGGTTGGAGTCTCTAAATACAAGGTTGGAGCCTTGAGAAGGATAGGGTTGGAGCCCTAGAGGTTGGAGCCTCATAAAAACCCAAGTTGGAGCTTGGAAGATTGAAGGGTTGGAGCCTTCAAACATCATTGTACTCAAACTTTTGTAAAAGAGGATTGGTGTCCTCACTTGTTCATAATAAAATTCTCATTATTTACTTCTCTGATTATAATTGTGAAGAATCCTGTAATGAATAAAATAATGTAAATAGTGATTAATTAGTTAATTAGTAATTAGGTTGAAAGGCCATGTCTGATAAGACGTGACCTTTCGTGAAGAGGCACCTGCGTAGGTATATAAGCAGGACTCATTTGTAACATTCAATCATCAATCTCATCTCATTCTTCATACCTTTTATATAATAATATTTGTATCCTCATGGATATCTTTGTATTCCAAGTGCTCTAGAGTATTTAACTTAAGAAGGAACTTTGTTCGCTTCATTTGGTATCAGAGCAGTTCGATCTTCTGGCCGCTCATCGATGCACAGAGCTATGCTCCTCGGTCCAGGCCTTTGGCCATTAAAAATTCGTCAACATTGTTGTCGTCAAAGCGTTTCGCTACCAGTCTTGGAGTTTCTCCATTTTCATTAGTAGGCCTTTGGCCAGAATTAAAAATTTGAAGAAATTTCACCAGTAGGCCTTTGGCCAGAATTAAAAATTTGAAGAAATTTCACCAGTAGGCCTTTGGCCAAAATTAAAAATTTGAAGAAAAAAAAAGGAAATTTTTTGAAAAAAAAGAAGCAAAAGCAATATATATATATATATATATATATATATATATATATATATATAAGTAAAAAAAAAAGAAAAAAGAAAAAAAGAGATATATATAAAGTAGTACATATACGTATATGTCAAGACAATTTAAAAATAAAAAGGAAAAAGAAAGAAGGAAGAGTAGATAAGGTTATTTTGATTATTCTTTAAGTGGTTTACAAGCTCGTGGTTTTAGAAGCCCATGGTATTTGCAAGGTAAAATAAGAACAAAAGGAATAAAAAATCTCCGTGTGAATGGTAAGTTTACTTTTACGTGGAGAACATAAACCGAGTCAAATACACATAAGTGAACATATATTTTATAGGTAAATATATGTGAATAGCCACGTTTCACTAGGGTTGTAACCTTTCAACAAAAAAAAAGAGTTAAAAAAAATCAATTGTTAACTATATATATATTATGAAAGTTAAACATCTTTTTAGTAATTATAAAAGATTTCATAAAAAGAAATCAAGGAAGTAATTTTCGAAAAAATCGGAAGGAAAAATATTATTAAAGATTTCTTAAAATATTAAGGAATCATTATTAAAGCTTGAAGGTATTTAAAAGGAAAAAGAGGTTATTAAAGGTTTAAGTATTGGAAAAGTGGAAAAGGAGATAAATCATTATATTCTAAAGATTTTATTTAAAAAGGGAATATATACATATATAAAAGAATTTGAGCCTCTTTTAAAAGAAAATATTAGTGAAGGATTCATTACCAAAGATTGAAGGAATAATAGTAAAGGATATTGGAAAGATTAATTAAGCTTGAGGGTTTATTAAAGGGAAATAATAATATTTTATTATAAATATTAGGAAGGGTCACCCTTAAAAACCCTGAAGTTATCTGACAAAATGGCATCCAAAACAGAACTAAAAGAGGGAAGATTTCCTAAAAATTATAGTATGTGTGTCGATGCGCTAATTGAAATCAAATGGTCACTTGTGGGAAAAGAGGTTCTCATATCTATCGATTTTACTCGAAAGAATAATTATGTTAGTACCGAATGTGCTAACCAATTAGTGATCCTTGAATCAAATATAACCGAAGAAAATTCATTTAACGCAAATGACAAACAATACAACATAGAGAATCTACACCTAAGTATTGGGGAATATTCCTTTGTCTCGCAATTTCACTGTTAAAACCTTATTTTCCAATAATAGTGATATAGTTTTGGGTTCGCTCTGGATGGAATCACTAGGGTCATTCATCCTTAATACGAAAAAGAAGTTTTTGACATTTTCTTACAAAAAGAAAAACATAACATTACAAGATGTCATGGTGAAGCCGAATTCACTGACACCAGAAGACATATTAGATATCACAAGAGTAGTTCTTCTAGAAAGTAAAAAAGCAATACAATATATGCAAAGAGAAGATGACAAAATCACAACTAACAAGAATGAAGAAGTTGCTCGCCTCAAGGACCACAACAATAAATTACTAACGCAAATTAAGAAGCTGAAGAAAGACAAGAAGTTGTTGGAAAACAAGGTGCAACAACTTGTCGAAAATGAAGCATCGGAATCTTCAAATATAGAAGTTCAAGTTGAAGAAAAATTGAACATTGATCCAGTAAATGTCTCAACTGAATAAGACGACAAGGAAGTTGCAGAAGAAACAAATTTAGATGCCAGACGAACGAGGAACATTCTACGTGAAGATTCTGTAACCATCTCCATAACACTCTTGCTAGGCGAAAATCAAAGAGGTCAAACCAAAGTAGTTCCCTATTGACATCCAAATCATGGGAGCAGACAACTCAACCAAGCTATGTATTTAGAACAAAAACAAGTTGATATTCCGAAGAATACTAACGAATCATCACAAGTTGCCAGTCATCGTAAGATTCCACAGAAGATTGATTTAGGATGGTCTGATCCATTCTCAGTGCGACAATTTTGTTTGTCACTTAGAGGATCATATCAACTTGTATCGACAAGGATAACTGCCCCGAGACGAGAAGATGTTTGTAGCAGGAAAAGAAATCAAGGCCTTTCATCGACAAGCTTTGAGGACAAAGCTTTTTGAGGGGAAGGCAATGTAATGAATAAAATAATGTAAATAGTGATTAATTAGTTTAGTAATTAGGTTGAAAGGCCATGTCTGATAAGACATGACCTTTCGTGAAGAGGCACCTGCGTAGGTATATAAGCAGGACTCATTTGTAACATTCAATCATCAATCTCATCTCATTCTTCATACCTTCTATATAATAATATTTGTATCCTCATGGATATCTTTGTATTCCAAGTGTTTTGGAGAATTTAACTTAAGAAGAAACTTTGTTCTCTTCAAATCCCATGGTGAATTACGTTTGCGTTGTTTTTCACTTACTAACTTAACAAAGACAAGAGGTCATCAAATGGATGTTAATTCCTTGCATGAAGATTTGGAGGAAGAAATTTCTATGGAATAATTTTGTGTGTTTATTGAATATTTAGGATGACTCTAATATGCTTCTTTATTTCATTCTCCCTTTTGCCTACCTAGTTGCAACTCTTTGCACCCTTTGATTTGCAATTGCTCTGGATCTCTCCCTTGTTTTACTAATAGTTTCTCTTAGCTTCCTTCCCAATTTCCATTTAATTCATGTCTGTCTTGAATTTGAATTTATGCTTGTCCACATTCACAAGGTAAGTTACAGATTACAAGTCAACTCCATAGTGTAGGTTTTGGGTCGACCTATTAATATATGTTGGCCCAACAATTAATTTGGTCGACTTTGCGAGGTAAAGGTGGTCTGCAAGTTTAGTGAGTTAGTCTAGTCAGTTGCAAGTTTGGTTGTTGTTACAGGTTGGCTCATGACTTTTGAGATTGTAGTCTACTTCTTGTACATCCTTAGCCTTTGTTGGAGCTTGCAGGTGAGTCTTCCCTAATTGCTTGCTTCTAGTGTTGGGTATTGAAATTCCCAAGTTGTTATGTACCATGGTGGAGTTGTAGTTATCAATTCTTGAATTTCGTACACCTCTTGCCTTGCAACTCCATGACCCAATTACTTTTATCTCATTTCAATCCTTGCTCACCCTCCCATGCAAACTTCCCACAAACCCCTCCTATATTTTTAGGCCCTTCCTGACTTATCTACCCTCTTGTTTGTGACTTAGCTTCCCATTTATCCCTTGTCCCCCTTCTCTCAATTCCTCTCGACTTACCCCTGTAATGGGTCTCCAAAACTCACCTTTCTATTGACCCTATACATTTCCACATTTGCCTCTACATGGTTAAAGGATACATTTGCTACACAACAAATGGGTGCAAACGAGGATGAGGCCATTTCCACATTTACCTCTACAAGGTTAAAGGATACATTTGCTACAAAACAATGTGTACAAATGGGGATGAGACTAGTCTGCTATTGAAATTTTTTTAGGCATATTCGATGCTAATTGAATAGGATCAGGCTAAAAGAGTTGAAATGATGTAATTAATAACATATCAATTACAGGTAAAAATATACTTGTTGACCATTTGGGCTTGTTGTCACTTGCCACCTACACCTACCTACTAGTTAGTGAGAAAATCCTTTAACCCCACAGTGTGTGGTTGGTGGCAAGGAACTAAGAGGAGGGGCTGTCACCTATTCCCAACTCTCTCCGTTTAAGCTATTTCTTAGGTTAGCTATGGGGGGTGGTACCTAAAGGAAAACTAAGTTAAAGATGCGATTTTTCTAGGAGAGTTGTTAGAGTTGAATAGATTACTTCTTATGATTTATAAGCAAAAAGTGATATGAGCAATAACCATCCATAGATAAAATAAGCATAAAGCATATGGAACTAGTGCTTTCAAAGTATTGTTCTTTAAAATGAAATTGTATTTGCTTAAATGAAGTGAAATGCTTTCAAGTGGAAAGCAAAAGTAATCATGAAAAGTTGAAACAAGAAACTGTTAGCACAAGATATTATAAATGCTTTTAAGATAAACAAATTCATGAATCAAAGCATGTGAAGATATCTTGCTCAAAATGAAACAATTAATAATCTACTTATGATAATGTAAATGAGATGATAGAAAAACTCAATTATTAGACCAAGATGACAAAATGCAATTAAGTTTGCAACCCAAAATAAGAGTTCTTGAAAGTTAAATCAATCATCCATGACCATGAAAATGACAACATGCAATTAAATTCCAAAAGGTAAGCCAATTTCCAAGCACAAGAAAATTAAACTTGTTGCAAAATTAAGAGATTAGAAATGCTTGCATCCAAAGTGCTTTCTTGAAATAACATTTGCATGTGAAACTTTAACCATCAATGTAGCAAGAAATTTGAGAACTTTGCAAGTAAAGTAAATGTTATGAAATAGTGCTCTTGGTTTATTTTATTAATTAGCTCTAAAGCAAGGTTCGAATTGAACTCTAATCTTGGGACCTCACCCTTGTCCAAAGATTTGGATTTCACAGTGAGGAGTCTATAATGGTAGAGGGTCCATAAAATGTCTGTTCAATCAACTTAAGTTGGAGGTAAATTTTAGTGATGCCTGGGGCATGTACGTAAATTAAGCAAAAAATAAAAATTAACTTCAACTTGAAATATACTTGCTTGACATGAAATAAAATGTTGCTTTATGGAGAAAATTTCCCTAAATACTTGATGCATGTAAGAGGTGTTTAATGGTGAAGCATAAGTAACCTTGGAACTATGTTCAAGCCGAATAAAATCAAGTAAAAAGTGCTTGCATGCAAAAAATCTGAACTTGTTATGGACTTAAAATATGTAATAGATCAAACTAAAAAACACGTTGAATGAGTGTGATGCACGATTGTGTTAATTACCCAATTAAATGAGATGCATGCAAGTGAAATAGATCAAAGATCAAGCCACAAAGCCTCTCCAAAAGGTGGAGAGATAGGGATACCAATGGGTAAAACCCACTCTGCCAAAATCATAAATTTAATTAGTTATTATAAGAAGGAAAAGACCATGAAGTCTTCTCTAAAATCCAAGAAAAGTCTTAACAATTTGGCTTCAAACCATTGACCTTTCCTTGCTGAAAATTTCTGCAATTTGAGGCCCAAATAGGCTCAACAAAATTCATATTTTGAAGAAGGAGAAGAGAGGCTAATCCTCTTATATGGCCACGATCAAGAGAGAGAGAGAGATGGTCAAAAGCACTGGGCCTCCCTTAAGATGAACACAACCTTGTCCAAGATGAACTCGTCCTAAAGGTGGAAGTAGTCTCTAAATTCGAGCCCCAAAGTCTTGCATGCAAATTTATAAGTATTTTTTTGATGATGAATCCCACAAGTAGATGCAATAGAACAAGTTAGAAATGGCTACAACAACACAACAAATATTAGCTCAAGGAACTACAAAATATTTTACAAAATAATCTACAAGAAGCCAGGCCAAAGAACATGAGTAAACTCTTGTCTTTAACTTGCCATGACTTAGCTCTTTGAAGTAGCCAGATAGTAATAAATGAAGTGCAATACGTGAAAAATAAAATTTTTAAATGTGGTTTTCATGCAATAAATAAGAGCCTAAAACTTAAAAGAACGCCTGCAAGACAAATCGAAATAGATGAGACTTTAGAATTTAACACATGCGGGTTCTCCTTCAATATTTTTCAAAAGTGGGTTGGTTCCTCCGAGAACTTCCCCTCATGTTTGAAAAGCTTGACCAAAGACAGATTCCTCTACAAAACTTCACCACAACACATTATATCCACATGAAATTAAATAAATGCAATGGAAAGAACTCCTAGAGATATATTTGACATCAACTAAAATGTTTATTTTCCTAGAGCAATTAAACAATTACTATGCTAATATGAGATAGCTGCTTATCAACATAACTTGAAACAAGCTTGAAGGAAAAATAACATGAAAGAGTATGTAGAATAACAATAACAACATGTCAAGAATTTACCATATGCAAGGAGAATAACACCATCACAAGTAACCCCAAAATCTGTTGTATTATATTGCAAAATGCGTGTACAATCCAGCAGCGTGTCCTCAAGCCCAACAACTCGTATTACATGATACATATGAGATCCCATGGCTCTATTATATAGAGAGTAGGGAGCAAATTCCAATGAAGAATGCATGTGAGAACTGAACTTGGAGCATATCCCAAGGAAAGGTAAGTTGAGTTCCATGTGGAGATGATAGAGACACCAAGGCAAATCGAATTCCATATGTGGCACCCAAAGAAATTCGAATTCTCTATATGGCATAGTAAACACATCTATGAGTGAACCAAAGTAATGAGATAAGTCCAGTCAAACCATCCAACCTCGAACTAAGTGTTGCCACCTCAGATGATGATCCCAAAGATGCTCTGCGTAGATCCTAGGAACTGCATCGTTTCCTCCAAGAGAAACTCATAGTCCTCCAAGAGAACTCATAATCCTCCAAAGTGAAGTGCTAAGTGTAGAAGCACTCGAGCTAATAGTGAGAGAAGTCCCCACAAAATCCTTAGTCCAAATATTCCATCGAATATTCCTTTAGTGCATGCACTCCTCTAATTAATTCGATTTTCCACATGTGCAACTGCTGCATTAACTCCAGGAAATTTGATTTTATGAGATATTGGTGTATTTATGATGTAAGGCGCTTAGTCATCGTCCACATGTCCCTTGATTCAACTCTTTGACTTAGGATAATTTCCAAATCATTTCCACATCATTCTGTCACATGGAATAATTTATTTATTTCTGTTTAATTTATTTCTAGCCTAATTTATTGCCACATTTTCCACTAAACTTAGGAAATGTGGGTTTTGGGGGTCCTAAACACCTTTTTGACTCCTCAAAGTGTGTCATAGTAGAAAGTTGGGGGTGAGAGGTGCAAATTTTATTACTCATACCCAATACAACTACTCTAGACATCACTTATTACTCTACATATACAATTTTTATTGCAATTTCTGCCCTGCGGAAAATATAAAAATTTAAAAAATGACTACTTAGACCTAACCAAATAAATTCCACGAAATTTTGTGTGATCTAGTATAGTAATATACATCGACTCTAGACACTAGGAATTACCCAAGGCCTCACCATCAAGTTGTACTCTGGCTTTGGGGTAATTTTGGAGGAAAAAACTCAATTAATTATTAAGTCCTGGTAGGGAGATGATAATTAACCAATTGAAAAAAAGCCTCCCAGAGTAATACTCACTTGTTGGGAAGGTCCCAAGCTACCTAGGCCTGTTACAGACTAAAAACTCATCACTATTAACATCACTTATTACAATTCCCCCCCAATGTGTGGAATCTGAGTATAAGAGAAAATGATGAGAAGTAGAAGTAGAGTTTAAAAACTCTGGTATTCTGATGATATTTGATGGTACAATTGTCCTTGGGCATGGAGTCTTCATATAATCATCAGGTGTCACTCCAGTGGTCAACAGGGCTGAAACTTGAAGTTCAAAATCCTCGTTTTGAAACAAGAGTTGATTGATATGAATACTTTAGCAACTTACACATCCATTAAAAACCCCTTCATGTAGATATCTTAGATCTTAAAAACAAGCATGGGTTGATTAGTTCATAGTAGGTCATATTCAAAAAAGAGGTAGAAAATAGACATAAAACCTTGAATTTGTGGGTGTAGGTTGTCAGAGGGAAGGACAACCTCCCAGGTGGAGGAGATTATTTAGGAAAAAAATATTGAGTGTACTAGATGAGTTCATGAATTGAACTTGAAGGTCCAGGGACTCCTTATCCCACACTCTACTACCATGTGAAGCCTAGGTTCGTTTGGGATACCTTTGACATTGTTGACCTAGAAAGTGCATGGTTTTGTTCATATTCAAACTTTTCCTTAGTTTCTACACTTTGGGAGATAGATTGTGAGCCCTTTGGGCCAAAAAAACTCTTTTCGCTATTGAGCAAACACTTATGCTCGCGGGGGGCGGGGGGGGTTTGTGAATTTGTATAAGACAAATTTTATTTATTCAAACATTCATAAACCATAAGAAAATAATCACACGTGAGATCTAACAATTACAAAAGATGGAACAAAAGATTTACATTGAAATCCTTTTGGGAGAAAATCACAAAACTTATTTTATAATTCTTTGTAGGCACCAATCTATTGTTACAAATATTTGTAGGAATTATTGTTGATGTTTTATTCAATGTTCCACCGAGTTTTTCGGGACGGGGAAATGCGGGAGCAAGGATACGCACAAGGGGTAAGCAACTCCAAAATTTAGGGAAATTTTGGGGAAATGGGGGGACGTCAGAGTCATAAAAATATAAAATTATTAAAAATTTAATATATAAAAATAAAAAATAAAATCCCAACAATATGTCAATAACTAAATTAGTAAATAGTAAATCTTAATAATTATGAAATGTACATCTAAATATGATCATCATTTCATATTAGACTATTATGAATCATGATTATCACTTTACATTTCTACAATCATCAATGTAAAACTCTAAATCTAAAAGTAAATTATTAAATTGAATCCATCATTTGACATTCTTGATGTTCCATTTAAATTCATCATTTGGCAATGGGCATTAATATTGTGCAAGGTACATCTAAAGTAAATTAATCATTTGACAATTGAAATTACACAATGCACATCGAAAGTAAATTCACTGCGTCGAGAGGCGCTCTACAACCTAGTATGGGGGTAGATCTCACGTAAACACGTAAACGTAAACACAGAAACATAAACACGCAAACATGTAAATGTAAACGTAAATTTAAACATAAAGGTAATGTTTAACATTTAACAATCAACCCAATATGGGGGTAGATCTCACGTAAAAACATAAACAAGTAAACATAAACACATAAACATGTAAACATAAACGTAAATATAAACATAAAGGTTATGTTTAACATTTAACATTTTTAATCTAATGTGGTTCCTATTTAAAAATCAATCTAAATATTATTATGTATAAACACAATATAAATTTAAAATATAAAGAGGGACATTTTTAATCTAATGTCGTTTCTATTTAAAAACGAGTAGTCTTTAGTGTGACTTTTTGAAGGCTTTTACGGTGGCTTTTTATGGTGTAATTTCTCTAAAATCCGGCAGGAATTTATTGAAAAGAGAAGTTTGATTGCTAACCTTACACAATCTAAGTGCCCTAGGAGTTTTTGAGGGTGATGAATCCATTTATAGAGTCAAAAAACCAGTTTAAATAACAAAAACCAAGATTTTACCTTGGATTTTTTTCACCGGATTCCGCACCTGAAACTCCAAAAAGTCGCACTAAAGACAACTCCATTTAAAAATCAATCTAATTATTATTATGTATAAACACAATATAAATTTAAAATATAAAGAGGGTTATGAATGCTCAGAAAAGAGGTATGGTAAATAAATAAAGATATAAATAATGCAGAGGTATGGTAAATAAATAAAAATATAAATAAACGAAAGGTATGGTAAATAAATAAAACCTCTTTCTATATTTACTCCATAAACCTGTTTATATTTAAAGAAAACTAAAAAAAGGGGTTTTATTTAGGTGAAGCATAGGGGCAAAATACCATTTTAATACCATGGGCCAAATACCATATTTATAAAAGAGGTATGGTAAATAAATAAATATAAAAGAGGTATAAAGAGGTATGGTAAATAAATAAAACCTCTTTTTATATTTACCCCATAATCCTCTTTATATTTACGAACACTCAAAAAAGAGATTTTATTTAGGTGAAGCCTATGAGCCAAATACTATGGGCCAAATTATTATTAATATCATGCAAAAAATCATTATTAACCCTAATATTAATATTAATTATAATATTCATAGTAATATATTATAATATTAATATTATTAATTTTGGATCTCGAAGGTTTGTATTTGAGTACACTACATGCATTGACTATCTCACATAAACACGTAAACGTAAACGTAAACGTAAATGTAAATGTAATGTTTAACATTTAACATTTAAAATTTAATCTAATTAATCTAATGTCGGTCCTAATGAAAAATCACTTCTCCCTAAATATATAAATTTAATAGAAAAACAAAGTGTCGAATTGTATTTGTGAGGAAGCATCTCTGTGACAATGCAAAGAGTGAAATAATATTTGTGAGAAAGGATTTCGGTAGCTATGCGAAGTGGAAAATAATATTTGTGGGAAAGGATTTCAGTGTCAGTACGAACTACGATTGATTTTTAGGTTTGATTTCGATTGCTCTTGCATTTTTTTTTCTACCTTTTTGTTTTTACTTTTTCATCTACTTTGACTCCATGGATGTGATTCTGTGTAACCAACTTAGATCCATCTTAACTCCAGATCTATCAAGCGCTGAGAGGGATCAAATCTCTCGAGTTGCAAACCTTTTTTTTTTTAGTGCAAAACTTGAGTAAAGATTGAGGAAAGGTTTGCATCTCGAGAGATTTGATCCCTCTCGACGCTTGATAGATCCAGAGTTAAGATGGATCTAGTCTGGTCATGACCTTATGCTGAAGTCTAAAATAGCCATAAAATACTAAACTAAAAGTAAACATTGAAATCATTGAAATGCGAGTAAAATTCTAAAAAAGTACTTAATAATAAATCACAGCTCCAATCCAGTGGGTCCAAGTCACAAAATGAAAATTGCGACTCCAATTTGACAACTCCAAGTCACAAAATGAAAATCGCAACTCCAAATGTTTCATGCCCCTGGTCGATGGTAAATCTGAATCACAACAAATTGCAGATGGAAAATGTTGAGCAACGACAGTAGGAAAATCTTGGGCGCAAGGTAAAATGTTAGAGCGATAGTAGAAGGAAAATTTCGGGTGGCAAGGTAAAATCGTAGAGTTAATGAGAAATGAACGAGAAATGTGAAATTATGTTTTAAATTTTTTATTTATCCTTTAGTTTTTATTTTCATTTTTTTTTAACTATATTAAAATTTGTAATTTTTTATGTTTTTAATTGTTATTAACAAAAATATTTGGGTGGACGCGAGGGGTCGCTTTTCGTCACCAGGAAAAAGTCCCCTCGGAGTTTTCCCTGAAAGTTACTTATGCAGAAATCTACTGTTAGATCTGGTTATACTTCTCCTACTTAACCAAGTTATTAATGCTGAAATCTTGAGATTAACATCGAAGTAAACACAAAACAGACTCTCACCGATTCAGATCTAAAACAGAAAAGTACATGCACACATAGACAAAGTGACACAAGATTAAGTGACACAAGATGTTCTGGACAATAGTTCCGGAAAAACCCAATGTGGGAAAATCGGTCTTCTGGTTGCTGGAGGGTTTGTATTAGTAAACCTGACAGAGAAAAATATATATCTGCAGCTAACTTGCTGTTCTGAAGCCAAAACGTTGACTGATCCACACCCTCAAACGAGATTTACAAGACTCAGCCATATCTTGGCCCTAGAAACCCTAGCGCTGCCCCTACATCAACCTCTGTAGCCTCTGCGTTGGCTTGGAGAGGGTTGCATAACCCCAGAATGGGTGACGCAGACCCTACGCTGCCCCTGAGGGTCTCGGCGTAACCCAATTGGGTCCTCGGTTGACCAGCGCTGCCCCAGAAGGGACTGCATAGCACCTGCGTAGCTGAAGCTGCCCCTGCGCTGCGCAACTGCTGTCCTCTCTGCTGCTGCTGCCTCTGCTTCTCTGTGTTGCCTCTGGAAGCTGCTCTCTGTCTCTTGTTGATTCTAGGCACTGGGATCAGACCATCCCCTTTGCCTAAACTCCCCTCTCTGCAACTGAAACACTTCTGGAAATTCTTAGCAAACCACGCCCTAGAATTCTAGCTTAGCTTCAGTTCTCTGCCTCTGTATGTCTCCTCCAAATGACCCCAAGCCTTTCCTTTATACTTTTCTTGTTGGGAAACCAACGACCATGATCAGATCTTGAATCAATGGCTAAGATTAAAAGAAAGCTTGATCTATGTGACTTAAGCCAATTTCATCACATGTTTTAATTAATTACCTTTAATAATTTAATTTTCCTAAGTTAGACTTAGTGTCCTTAATTAAAATGATTTATTAATTAATTATCTCCCAAGCCGGATGAAATTTCCCAAATCCCTTTCTGGGTATTGGAGATCTCATGTACTCTAGTCCCTCCACAAATTTTGGGAGCTAGAGCACATCCGATGCTACCCCATCACTCAAGGAAACCCAACACTCCCTCTTAGCGAGGAATGTGCTCTAGTACAAACGTTGCTTCACCCCAAAGCTCTGCACTGATCTCTAGTGTGGGTCTCTGCACTGATGCTGGACCTGTTGACCTTCATAACTGTGTTGTTGCTGCCATTTTGTACTGCTGCCCACGATGCTGCCACTGCCATTGCTACATCTGTACTGCAACTCCCTCTCAATCTGCTGCATCCGTGCTGCCATCTGCTGCACTACATTTTCAGTTTCGGAGAGAAACAACTAAATCTCCGCCCAATCCTTTGACAAACAAGTTAGTTGGGCTGCATCCTCATCACTGAATCTCCATCGACTGCTGATCTTTGCTGTCATCTGGAGAATGAAGCACAACTACAACTCTACTCTGTGTAAGCAGACTCCCTCTGCATTGCTGAAGTCACATCAACCCCTTTTGCTGAAATCTCTCATGCTGCTGCTGCGCTGCGTTGTCCTCCTAAAGCCTCCACGCTGCTGCAGCTCTGCTCTACGCTGCTGAAGTCACATCAGCCCCTACGCTACTGCTGCATCTGCACTGCGCTGCTCCTTCCAGCCTTCTGATCCGCCTCTGCTTCATCTGTGATTCTATGCACCAACTGCTCCACTTGTCTCGCTATTGTCTTAAGGCTCCCGTAGCTCAGAGGTGATCCAAGAGATGAGCTGCTCAAGGATCCTCCCCGCATTCTGTAGCTGCTCTATAGATCCATGTCACCCCACTTTCGTGGTTTCTGAGTACTCATGGCTGCATCGTCTTCGGACCCATCGTCTGCGACAACAACCTTGGAAGTAGAAGCTTCCTTGTCCTTCTTCTTCTATGGACAATTGCTGGCGAAATGTCCTAGTTCCCCGCACTGGAAACATTTGATCTTGGAAAGATCACGCTTCTTCTTCCCTTGCTGCCTCTTTGATGCCAAGGCTGCATCATCTTCATCTTCCTTCTTCACTTTGCTGGATCTCGAGATGTACTGCTTCTTGGTGAATCGATGAAGTTTTTCTTGACACATGATTGCCCACAAGTTGTCCCAGTCAGGAAGGTCAGCTCTGCCCAAGACACTTTGGACAAAAGGTTTCCTACTCTTTTGAGACTACATTAAGTGCAATCCTTACCAACACATCGTCCTCCACCTTTTCTCCCATGGCAGTCAACTGATCTCTGATCGACTGTAATCTGAAGAGAAAGTGCTCCATCTCTTGCCCCTTAGTCATCATGAATGACCGCAGCTGAGTCTCCAAAAACATCTTCCTTTGGATGGACTTCCCCCCATATAGGGTTGTTAAGGCCTTCCACATCTCATTAGCTGTTTTATTCTCAGCTATATGTGGAACAATATGGTCCTTAACTCCATCCATTATGAGTCGCTTGGCATGTGCCACAACTTCCTCATGCTTCTTCAGGAGATCTGCATTAGTGGGCATGGCCAGGACTTGTTCTGCATGGTCTCTTAGATGTATGCCTCCAAGACTACCAGGATTTTGACCTTCCGAACAGCAAAGTTGGACAAGCCATCCAACCTATCCTGATCATGTAGTCCGTGAGGCCATCTGCTCAGAAAATCTGTCGGAGCTCCTCCTCTCTATGCTAGAGATCTGGATCTAGGGTCCTTGGCGAAATAGGCACCCACTACTCCCTCTGACAACTGATTTCCTCTCTTGGAAATCCACCAGATTAATCAACGAAACAACTCTCTTCGATCCACTAATCGATCTGCAGATTTCTTTGGCTGGAAACAATCTAAGAAGCTGATCTCCTCCCGCTCTTTGTCACTAGTGCTTAGGCTAAATTCTGAAAACTTTAGAAATTTAACCCTACTAGCACCTTTTAAAGTTCTGCAGCTCTGCTTCCTGCACTTCTGAATTAGACAACTTCAGATCTGCGTCACCCTGGTTGGCCTCTATATGAGCAGACAGTCCCAGCGTTGCCTCTGCACAGTAAGTACATGGGCTTGTGGGGAGACAGCGTAAGATTGCGTCACCCTGGCCTCTGCGTGACTCTGGTCCCTTTGAAATTGTGTTGTCCCTTCAAATTTTTCTTTTTGCTGCTGTTGCTGCTGCTCTCTCTGCTGCTTTCTGCAGCAAGATTCTTCCGTCTTCTGCTGGTGACTCTGCTAGATCTGCAATCACTCTGATACCATGTGAAAATTTCTGAATGTTACTTATGCAGAAATCTACTGTTATATCTGGTTATACTCCTCCTACTTAACTAAGTTATTAATGCTGAAATCTTCAGATTAACATCGAAGTAAACACATAACAGACTTTCACCTATTCAGATCTAAAACAGAGAAGTACATGCACACATAGACAAAGTGACACAAGATTTTCTGGACAATAGTCTCCAAAAAAACACAATGCAGGAAAACCGGTCTTCTGGCTACTGGAGGGTTTGTATTATTAAGAGTTTTCTGAATACAACAAATCTGGGTACCACACTGGTAAACCCGACAAAGAAAAGTATAGATCTGTAGCTAACCTGCTATTCTAAAGCCAAAACGTTGATTAATCCACACCGTCAAACGGGATTTACAAGACTCGGCCAGATATTGGCCCTAGAAACCCCAGTGCTGCCCTTGAAGCCCCTGCGTTAGCCTCTGCGTTGGCTTAGAGAGGGCTGCGTAACCCTAGAATGGGTGACGTAGACCCTACGCTGCCCCTAAGGGTCTCTGCGTAACCCAGTTGGGTCCTCAGTTGACCAGCGCTGCCTCAGAAGGGACTGCATAGCACCTGCATAGTTGAAGCTGCCCCTGCACTGTGTAGCTTCTGCCCTCTCTGCAACTACTGCCTTTGCTTCTCTACGCTGCCTCTGGAAGCTGCTCTCTGCCTCTTGCTGATTCTAGGCACTGGGATTAGGCCATCCCCTTTGCCTAAACTCCCCTCTCTACAACCGAAACACTTCTAGAAATTCTTAGCAAACCACGCCCTAGAATTCCAGCTTAGCTCAGTGCTCTGCCTCTGTGTGTCTCCTCCAAATGACCCCAAGCCTTTCTTTTATACTTTTCTCATTGGGAAACCAACGACCATGATCAAATCTTGAATCAATGGCTAAGATTAAAAGAAAGCTTGATCCGTGTGACTTAAGACGATTTCATCACATGTTCTAATTAATTACCTTTAATAATTTAATCTTCCTAAGTTAGACTTAGGTTCCTTAATTAAAATTATTAATTAATTAATTATCTCCAAAATTGGATGAAATTTCCCAAATCCCTTTCTGGGTATTGGAGATCTCATGTACTCTAGTCCCTCCACAAATTTTGGGAGCTAAAGCACATCCGATGCTACCCCATCACTCAAGAAAACTCAACAAAGGGGACGTGGGGAAACAATTTCCCAGGAGTTTCCTCGTCCCGGGAGCGTGGGGAGCGAGGAAGTACGTTCTTGTGGAACACTGGTTTTATATAGCAGTGGAAGGTATTCCCTTCTGGACAACAATGTATCATATATATATATATATATATATATATATACAACAATATATATTTATATATTATATTATATATAATATACAATATATAAATATAAATAATCGATAATTAATTAATAATAATAAAAAGAAGGAAAATACATTTGTATTAATGAAAAGACAATCTGAGTATGTAATATATATCGGGTCCCTCAATTGTAATAAGACAAAATATCTCATATATCTTATATCGATCTAATAGTCTTTACTCAATCGTAAAAACGAAATTAAGGTTGAGAATTTTTTAAGTGTGTAATTATTGATCATAAGGCAATAATTACCTAGATCTGAAAATAAGAAAGAATTCAACATGGTATCAGAGCATTGGTAAAGAGCCCATGATATTTGCCAAAACAGCTTCCTAAAAAAGAGTTTGTTACCGATTTGTAAAATTTATTTTACTAGTTCAAAAAGAATTTACGTATCAATTCCTAATTTTTTTTTACGGTTGGTGGTTTATAGGTGCGTGGTTTTGGTAAATCGTTGGCCCATGGTATTTACTACCATATAAAGCAAAACAAAAGGCTTTCTTAAAGTGAAGTGCATGTTAAGACAAACACTACTCCATAGTTGGAAATAAATTAATTTAATTTGCCATTTACAAGATGTTGTCCAATCTTAGAGTAGAAGATAGGCTAGATGAAGTAGACAATTTCAGATCATGGAAGCATAGAATACTTCTCATCCTAGAAGAGAATGAGCTCTTGGATTCTGTCAAGAAATACCTTCCAGAACACGAAGAGGAAGAGGGCAAGGCAAAGTATAAGAAGAATGTGATAAAGCCAAAGAGGATCTTGTTAGATTCAATCAAAGACCACTTAATTCCTCATGTATCAGAATTAAAGACACATAAGGAAATGTTTTTGCCTTATCAAAATTATATGAAAGCAATAATACAAGCAGGAAGCTAACTCTAAGGTATCAATTTAGAAATGTAATGATGAACAAATCAGATTCAATTTCTACCTATTTCATGAAGATTTCTCAGTTCAAGGATCAACTAGCAACTATTGGAGATTCAATGGATGATGTAGAGCTTGTGACTACAACTTTAAATGGTTCTCGTTCTTCTTGAGATGCATTTGTTCAAGGAGTTTGTGCAAGAAGGAAATTACCAAAATTTGTTAAGCTATGGACATATTGTGCTCAAGAAGAATCAATATTGATATCCAAGGCACAAAAGACCAATGACAAAGAAAATCAAGCTTTTGCTGCTCATGTGAAGAGAGGAAAAGAAAGAAGAAACAACAATCCGAAGAAAAATAGAAGATCAGTTCCAAATCATAAGAAGGATGTATCTAAGTTGGGATACTTTGCTTACCAGTGTTCTCAAGGGAAAGGAAAAAGAAAACATCATGCACATGCAACACATATGGAGGAGTCTACATCTCAGAAAAGGACAAAGGAGACAAAAGAAGAAGAGTATGTCTTTGTCTCAAATCTCACAGGCATCATCACTCACGCAAGCGATATTTGGCTAGTAGATACTGGTGCTTCCAAGCACATGACTAGGTTCTAGAATTGTCTTACAAATTTGACATAAAGTAGTTCATCCCTTCAAGTGGAACTTGGAGATGATTCAAAGTTTGCTGTAAAAGGAGTAGGAGAAACATCCTACCAACTTGATTCAAGTAACTTCATTTCAATAGAAGATGCATTGATTGTACAATATTTAAAGAAGAATCATCTCTCTATCTTTGCTTTAGAATATCGAGGCTTTAGAGTAGCTTTTGTTGATGGTCGAGTCACTCTATGGCCTAAGGGTTCAAGTATAGATTCAACCGATGTGATTGGTGTCCGAGAGGGAGGATTGTGTAATATAAAGGGACACCCAACATAAGAGAAAGCACAATCTCTTGTACATAATAGTATTAGCTTTAGTGGGTTATGACACTGAAGACTTGCTCTCCTCAAATGTAGAGCCTTGCCAATTTTGAGCTAACAATTGAGCAACTATATCATTGGCATTGGTGCAAATGAGACCTGTTGCCACACAATCTTGCAAGGGTCCTGTTGACCACTGGAGCGGGCACCTGATGATTATATGAAGACTCCATGTCCAAGGATGAACCAAAGGACACTTGTACCATCAGATATTATCAAATATCATCAGGTCCTAGTTTTTAAACTCTATTTCTACTTCTCATCATTTTCTCTTGTACCCATATTTTCTATTTTAATATCTTTTGCAACAAGTTTAGTTTAATTTTCTTGTACTTGGAACATTGTCTACTTCATTGTTTTGAAAATCACGATTAAATCGCGATAAATTGAAAAAATCGCGATTTTTTGAACAAAACGATATTATCGGCGATTTTTTGGATTTGAAAAAATCGCGATTTTTTCAGTAAAAATCGTGGGCCCATCAAACAGCAACCCTATAAGTTCAAAAATCGATTTTTTTTTGTCATTTTTGCAACCCTCTCATTTTCCTGACACACCCTGTTGGTAGTTAATGGTAATGTTAAATTCTTAAAGTAAAAGGATGAAAATGAAAATCCTTTATTTTTCATTTTCATCCTTTTACTTAAATTTTTAACATTACCATGAAATGACTCCGGATGTTTCGACCTCATTGGATTTCATATGGAGAAACTAGAATTTTAGATTTCACTCAAAATTCAGCAGACTTAGTGGTTTTCAGGGTTTCATGGTTTGGGGATTTGCATTGTTTCCATTTGATTCTATTATGTGTAAGGGTATGATATTGGCATTTGATCAAGAGAATGAAGTCCTTTAAGAACCTTGATGTTGGTGGCATTGATTGTTGAACTTTGTTGATGTTGGTGGTATTGATTGTTGAACTCCCCTACCGTGGCCTTAACAAGAATGCACTCTTCACTCAAAGGAAAACAACTGGTTAGGCATGTTAATCTTTTTCTACCGCATTTTAAGGTTGAGGAGATGACCCTTCACTCAAACCAAAATCATTGGTTAGGCATGTTAAACTTTTTCAATTTCTATCATGTTATAAGGTTGAGCAATCCAAGTCTGAAGACTTTGAGCTAGATGATATTTATGTATCTCTTGTTGATGATCCCATTTCTAGTAGCGATGAATCAATGATGAGTTTCATGAGGAGGAGGAGGAGGAGCAACAACAGGAGGAGGAGGTGACACCACCTACCCCTGCTACCGGTAGAGGACGTGGTTTGCCTCCTTTAGCTCCTGGTGCTTCAGGATCTGGAGCACAACAGAGTCCATTGCCAGCCCCGCCAGCTTCTTCGTCTAGAGGGAAAGCTGTTACATTTTCTCGCAAGAGGGGCAGAGGAAATCAGTAGTATAGGTTATTTGGTGCATTCCTTTGTATATAACATTATGACTCATGATATGAGATACATTATTATATTTTTTGTTGATATTTTGAGGTTTGAGTTTAGACTTAGGACTTAGTATTCAGGACATGATTCACTATTATGTGTGATGTAGCACTAGACATGATATTACACATCTTATATATTAGTTTGTTTTTCATATTTATGTGTCAATGCATTTATTTTATGTTGTGGGTGCTTTAGATATTAAAAAAATTGAAAAAAAATGAATATTTTTCTATGTGCCGATTTTTTCCCGATTTTTACGATTTTTTTCCGATTTTTTCCCCTCGCCGATTTAATCCCGATCGCGATTTTCAAAACATTGGTCTACTTTAGTGAGCTCCATTTCATGTTTAATGATCATTACTTTCATGAATGGTTGATGAGTCTCATTTCCTGTCAAGTACTCTTATTTTGGGTTGCAAACTTAATTGCATGTTGTTATCTTGGTCTAATAGTTGGGTTTTTCTATCATCTCATTTACATTCTCATAAGTAGATCACTAATTGTTTCCTTTTGAACAAGATACCTTCTCATGCTTTGATTCATAAATCTGTTTATCTTGAAAACATTTATAATATCTTGTGCTAACATTTTCTTGTTTCGCTTTTTCAGGATTACTTTTGCTTTCCATTTATAAGCATTTTACTTCATTTAAGCAAATACATTTTCATTTTAAAGAGCAATACTTTTAAGGCATTGGTTTTTATATGCTTTATGCTTATTTTATGTATTGATGGTTATTGCTCATATCACTTTTTGCTTATAAATCTTAAGAAGAAATCTATTTAACTCTAAATATAAATCTATTTGCATATTGGAACTTTAGATTTAGATTCTTGCTCAAGTGGCGACTCCACTCAATCCAAATTTTGCAAGAGTCTCTACTAGGAGAAGTTGAAGTGGTCTAGTTAGCCCCTCTCCTGATCCTAAAAGGGTTTTTAGAGAGAGGTTAATAGACTTTCTCGTAGTAGAGCTCTTGCTAGTCTTGGTCAAGAGGCTATTTCTGATATTCATTTGTTTTTTGAAGAACAAGTAGAGCCTAGCATCATGAATGATCTTTTTACTCTTTGTAATTTTACTAACATAAATGGCTATCCTCACAATATCCCTGACAAGGCTATTGAAATGTTGCCTTTTTTTCAAGGTAACAATGCCATTAGTGCTGCATCACATGTGAAGAACTTTATTGTTTGCATTTTTAAGTGGTGTAACGTTGTTGACTATGAGGATGTTAAGATGAGACTTTTTGTTCTCTCTTTAGAAGAGGATGCTCTTGATTGGTTCACTGAGCAACTCGCTAACTCTTAGGATTCTTTGCAAGCAATCATTAGTGCTTTCATGGGAAAGTTTGGAGAGAGGAGAGAAAATAGTCACTTGATCAGTGCCATTAGCAACATGAAGAAAAACGAGAATGAAACCATGGAGGAGTTTAACAAGAGATTCAATGAATTGGTAAAAAGCATGCCTACTATTGTTAAACCTCCCGATGAATTTCTTCTATGCTCATATTTAGATGCTTTTGGTGTTGACACTGCTTATGAGTCGAGGAGGAAGGAGCTTGCAACTTTGGGTGTAGCTCAAATTGAAGCCTTGAAGATGGAAAGGGCTTGAAAGCAATCAAGAAAATATGAAATTCCTGGTTTCAGTAGAGGGACATCAAAATCTAATGATTCCAAAGGCAAGGCCAAGGAAGAGACTACACATGATCCTATTAGGGAATTAACTCAACTCATCAAGAGCATGGAAGCAAATGACACTAAAGAAATGAAAGCCATGCAAAATAGGTTGGTGGCCATGGAAAGATCATAAGTGCAAAGATTCCAACCTAGGCCAAATGATAGGTGGCAAAAGAATAAAGGCCCTCAACAAGATTATAGGCTTCCTAATCCATTGGAATCTGCCAACATGGTAGATCAAATTCCCCCTTTTTGTATGCCATGTAATGAGTTTCATGAGGAAGCCACATGCCCATATGTGAATAGAATTATGGGAAGTGGCATGTTAGGAGATGAACATGTAGGGACAAGTGGTCAAATCAATATGTTCTCCATGGAAGATCAGGTATACACCATTGAGAGAAATCAAGAGATTGACCATAGGCCTAATGATTTTGGGGTTGACAATATGATTGCAAATTTTGACAAAGTCACTAAGATTTTTGGGGAAAAGCCTACATCTGGACAAATTCTTGCTATGGAAAAACACAAAACGATGACTTATCAGAGAAGAGATATTCAAGACAGAAATATTCACATAAATTTTTCTCCTCCTACTTCAGTATTAAATTTTTCCTTGGGCAATTGGGTGAATAATGCAAAGGTTTCTATCCTAGCGACAAAATTTTTAAAGATTACCTTCTCAAAGAGCCAAGTTACTAAGTGCAATTGAATTTACTCAAAGGGAAGAAAAACCTAATAATGAACTAAAAGATGAAGAAATTGTATTGGAAAGTATGAACTCTTATGTGGGGAATGAAGTTCATCTACCATTTTATGTTTCTTTGATAATGAATGATCGTCTTTTACACAACTGCATGCTTGATTTAGGGGCTTCATCAAATGTCATGACCAAGAAAGTCATGGAGGAATTGAATTTACGGGTATCTAGGCCTTATCACAACATATGTTCAATGGATTCGAAAAGAATTGAAGTGTGTGGGATAATTAAAGATTTACAGGTTTTCCAAGCTGCATACCCAGACAAAATAATGACTATGGATATTGTTGTGATAAATGTTCCTCATTCACGGGGAATGCTCTTATTAAGAAAATGGGTATCAGATTTAGGTGGTAGGCTTCAAATGAACTTATCATATGCCACCATCCCCATGCCAGGTAATACCTTTGTCAAACTTGATCGGAAATTAGAGAAAATATATCATGTTGAGGATCCAAGGAAACCCAACAATGAGATTATCTATAGATCATGCCAGACAGGAAGTGATGCAGTGTTGACAACTTGTCTTCCCCCCCTAACAGAACAGATTCAAAATGAAGAGATTAGGCATAGCTCGAAAAGCTTGGGTACTTCAAATCTTCGAGACTGAGCAGTAGATTTGATAGTAATTTCATTATCTTCCCCATCGCAACTAACCAAGAAGAAAAGAAAAAAGCGAAAAAAGAAAAAAATATAAAAAATGAATCACCAGTTTTGAGCAGGATCAAGTCTCAACACATCAATAGTTGAAAAAAGAAAGGGAAGAGGTTTGGTATATCTGATGCCCACAAACAGGTTAACATTGGGGCAAGTCATAATCCCAAGATAGTCGGGATTTGACAAGGCACATCAGAGAAAGAACCAATGGATTTGCCTGTGAGTAGGCAGGTTCTCATGATGGATTTCATCGAAGGCATTTGATGCCATGGGGCATTTTTTTGTATCATATTTCTAACCTTATCCCTTGTCAATTTTGTTTAAGTAGTTTTATTTCATGAATAAATTGTTATTTATGCTCTTAGAATAAATTCCCAATTCTGTACTTGATTTTATTTGATGATATTTTGAATGGATACTGCTAATATATATATCTTTTGTCGGTGGATACAGATTCCAGGTTCTTGCACACTATCACTTCATATCTAGCATGTATCTCCATATGGCGCCAAATGTTGACCATTGGAGTGGCACCTGATAATTATATGAAGATTCCATGCCCAAGGGTGAACCAAATGACACTTGTACCATCAGATATCATCAGAGTTTTTAAACTCTACTTCTACTTCTAATCAATTTATCTTGTACCTAGATTCCATGCCCTATGGGGAATTGTAATAAGTGATGCTAGTAACAATGAGTTTTGAGCCAGTATTGAGTTTGTAACAGGCCTAGGTAGCTTGGGACCTTGCCAACAAGTGAATATTACTCTGGGAGGTTTTTTTCACTCGATTAATTATCATCTCCCTACCAAGACTTAATAATTAATCGAGTTTTACCCCAAATCCGGAGTACGGCTTGATGGTGAGGCCTTGGGTGAGTCCTAGTGTCTAGAGTCAATGTATTTTACCATACTAGACCACACAAAAAAATTCGTGGAATTTGGTTAGGTCCAAGTAGTCATTTTTTAATATTTTAGATTTCCGGCAGGTCAAAAATTGCAATAAAAATTGTAATTGAATTGTAATAAGTGTTGTTTAGAGAAGTTATATGGGGCATGAGTAATAAAAATTACACCTCACCCTCAACTTTCTACATGACACAATTTGAGGGGTTAATAATGTGTTATGGACCCTCAAAACCCACATTTCCTAAGTCTAGTGGAAATTTTGGCAATTAATTAGGTTATAATTAAATAAAATAGAGAGAAATATTCTACGAAATACTTGGTCTGAAGATTATGTGGAGCCTCCTCTCACATTTCTCTCGAGTGCTTCAACACGTAGCACTTCACTTGGAGGATTTACGACTTTCCTTTGGCCAGACTACGAGTTTCACTAGAGGAATCACGTAGTTTCTGGGGACCTATGTCGAGCTACCTTGGGATCATTTGGAGATGGGACATCACTTAGTTTGAGTTTGCCTTGGTTGACTGGAGGTAGCATAGTACTTTGATTCACTCATGGATGAGTTTACTTGGCCCTATGTGGAATTCAATTTCCTTTGAGGTGCACATATGGAATTCGATTTTGCTCAGGTGTCTCTATCTTCTCCACACTGAACTTGGAATATCTTTCCTTGGGATTTGCTCCAAGTTCAGTTCTCGCATGCATTCTTCCTTGGGATTTGCTCCCAACTTTCTATATAATAGAGCCATGGGCTCTCATATGTATCATGTAATACGAGCTCTCGGGCTTGAGGACACGCTTTTGGATTGTACACGTACTTGCAATATAATACAAAAGTCTTTGGGGTAACTTGTGATGGTGTTCTTCTCCCTGCATATGTGGTAACTTCTTGACTTGTTGTTATGCTTCTATTTATTTCTTCATGCTGTTGTTTCCTTCATGATTGTTTCAAGTTATGTTAGTATGCAACTATTTCATATTAGCATAAGAATTACTTTTTTTTCACAAGGGAAAAATTCGTAACTTTTCATTAATATGATAAGTTACATGTTACATATGCTGGTAGTATAAACTACGTAACTGTCATCAAACCATCAAGTGTCCATAATAGACAACCATAAGAAACTAACAAATACATACTGCTGATACAAGTATCAGTCACATATATCATGCCTGTAAGTTCGGTGCATAACTTACAGGGAAAAAGATAGCAAAATGAAAAAATATACACAATAGCCGGTAGATAGTCCATTGGAGATAAACCAATACCAAAATAATCTCCCAAAGTAGGCTGTTCGATCAAACAACCCTGAGATCTGGTGCCTCATCCATAAAAGGCCGATGATAAAACCTGAATATCTGTTCTCCAATCTGCTCAGTAAAATGCCAAGTTCCCCAGTTCAGCTCCGCGGCTTCTTTGGACAGCTTATCAGCCACTTTGTTCCTAGTCCTGTAAATGCGTGCCACAAAAATTGAGATAAATAAGAGCTTGAGATGATGGACCTCCCTCAGAAGTGCAGATAGTGTGTGTGTGTGCCAATGAGAAACTTCATTGAACCAGTTGATCACAAGCAGAGAGTCCCCAAAAATCTGAATGGAGTTGCAGTGAATTTCTCGTGCAAACATCAATAGAAGTCTAAGGCATTGTAGTTTAGCATAATTGTTCGATCTGGGACCCAATCCCATTCTAATTTGGTAATGGTGATGATCATCTAGATGAAGGATAGCACCCCCCACATCCTTGCGGGTTGGACACCCCATCAAAATAGGCCCAAGGTCTGCTTCGATCAATCAATTCAGGGACAGCCATCGGGGGTGGTTTTTGATGTTCATCTACAGGCAGGAGGTTGTATGTTGCTATGATGGCAGCACAAATTCGGTCACCCAAAATCGGTTGGCTGTTAAAAATGTATCTTTTGCAGCCAATCCAGATTTCCCAGGCAAAAATCAGAGGTAGGTTACGCAACTTAGTGGAATTTGCAGTAAGTTCCCACCAAATAGTCCAAGCATCAATCAGTGAAGCACCCTGCCAGGGGGAGTGACATCGCAAGTTTTCTGTCACCAAAACCTAAATGGCCGATATAACATTACAGTGAAGGAAAAGGTGTGAGGAGTCTTCGTAATTTGAAAGGTAGTAGCAGCATCGCGAGGGTCCATTAATGGCTCGTCGGTGGAGGAAATCCATGGTGGGAATGCAGTTATTTAATATGCACCAAAAAAGGGTCCTGTGCTTGTGCGGTGCCTTTAACTTCCATAAGCTGCGCCACCACCAAGCCTTGTGTGGCGGCTCTTTATGCTGAATGAGTGTCAGATATCCAAGTTTTGGGGCATATTGTCCACATGGTGAGTATGCCTAGATCAGCCTGTCATCCTGTTCTGTGAGCCTGATGTTTGATGCTCTTAAAGCCCAAATGTAGTTGTTCTAGATCCGGAGCCCGTCTCGTGGAATTTCGAGAAATTCGGCCGACAACCAGGCTTGACTCATCCAAGAAGTGTGAATCAGGTCCACGATTTGTGCAAGGTAAAGGATTTCTCTGCGGGCCAGATGTTCCCGCAAATAATTAGGTAATTTATAGAATACACCACTACCAGACCAAGAATCAACACCGATTCTCACAAATGAACCAGATCCAATTTGCCATGACAATCCACGCTGAATGATATGTGCGGCCTTTGTGACAGCTTTCCAAATGATAGAAGCCCCAGTGTGCGACCCAATGTGGTCTCTGATCTAGTCGATGGTGTTCCTGGGCGCGATGTATTTAGCAACTATGACCTCCTTCCAGAGACTGTGATCGGTGAGTAAGTGCCAACACAACTTGGCAGCAAGGCCATTCGAAAATAAATGGAGATCCTTGATCCCCCAACCACCCCATTGCTTGGGTGTGTTAATGCGGTCCCAAGCGACCCAGGCAAATGTGTAGTCCTTGTCCTGATTGCGCCAAAGGAAATGACGACAGATACATTTGATTCTATTGGTAACACCTCTAGGTAACCAAGCCAGTGTCATCCAATAGATCGGAATAGCCTCGAGCACCGATTTGACAAGGACAAATCGCCCAACTCAGGATAACCATCTGTTGTACCAAACATTTATTCTGCGCTCCACTTTGGCTATGAGCCAATTCCAGTCTTTAATCTGATAATCATTAGGCTTGATGTGATATCCCAGATATTTAAGACCGTCATTGATGTCCGCATGAACATAGGCAAATAGAGTCTTGGCAGTGCCAAGTTCCTGAGCCGAGCATCCGGTCATAATGATAGTAGATTTGAGTGCATTTGGTATCATTCCAGTGGCTCTGCAAAAACTCTGGAGGAGCTTATCAAACTGAATCAAAGTCCTGTCTAGAGCCATCGAGAAATATTAGAACATCATCAACAAATAAGAGATGAGTGATTTGAATGAGATCATTAATCCGGAGACCATGAATGGTACCTCGAGCCTTTGCATCTTTAATAAGTACAGATAAACCTTCCATAACAAGCACAAATAATAAGGGAGACAAAGGACATCCCCGACGCAAGCCACGACTTGCATGGAAAAAGTTGGATGCAGTGCCATTAAAGAGAATGCTGAAGGAAGCATGACAGATACATCCCATTATCCAATTGATGAATGTATGAGGGAAGCCAGTTGAATAAGTATGATGTGCAAATAGCTCCAATTCACCTGGTCAAAAGCCTTAGCTAGATCAATCTTGAGAATAGTGGATCTAAGGTGCTTAGATTTTATGGAATGGAGGGCTTCTTGGGCAGTGCCAATAGCATCGTGGAGAGCATAAGAATTACTTAATTGCTCTTGGATTATTTATTTATTTATTTTTTTAATTATTTATATTTTGGTAAATTTAAATCTGGTTGATGTCAAATATATCTCTAGGAACTCTTTCTATTGCACTTATTTAATTTCATGTGGATTTAATGAGTTCTGGTGAAGTTTTGTAGAGGAATCACTCTTGGGTCAAGCTTTCAAGTGTGAGGGGAAGTTCTTGGAGGAAGCAACCCATTTTTGAAAATATTCAAGGATAACATGCATGTGTTGAACTCCAAAGTCTCATCTATATTTTATTTTGTCTTGCAAGGGTTCTTTTAAGTTTCTTAAAGCTCTTATTTCTTGCATAAAAAATCAAAGTTAAAATAATTTACTTTTCAAGTATTGCACTTCATTTCATTAATATTTGGCAATTTCAAAGAGGTAAGCTATGTCTAGTCAAAGAGGAGAGCTTGCTCATACTCTTTGGCCTAGCCTCTTGTAGATTATTTTTTGTAATATACTTTGTGGTTTCTTGAACTAACATTTGTTGTTGTAGATTTGCTTTAACTTGTTGTCTTGCAACTACTTGTAGGTTTCATCTTCTGAAAACTACTTACAAGTTTGCATGCAGGACCTTGGGGCTCCAACTTCTAGATCATTTTCTTCCTTTGGCCGTGTGCATTAGAGGACATTTATTGGACAAAAGCGAGTTCTTCTTAAGAGAGGTCGAGTTCATTTTGGGCCTCTATTTCTCTCTTTTGGTCGTGGAACTCAAAGAGGCTTTTCCTCTCTTCTTCTCCCTCGAAAAATCTGCATTTTGTTGAGCTTTTGTGGGCCTCAAATTGCAGAAATTTTCAGCAAGGAAGGTTTATGGCTCAAGCCTAAATTGTGAAGGCTTTCCTTGGATTTTAGAGAAGACTTCATAGTTTTCTCCTTCTTGTAATAACTAATAAAATTTTTGGTTTTGGGAGCGTGGGTTTTACCCATTGGTATCCCTATCTCTCCATCTTTTGGAGAGGATTGGTGTTGTGGTTTTTTCAGTTTATTTCATTTTTCATGCATAACATTTAATTGGGAAATTAACACTATATGCATTACATTCATTTTGCATGCACTTCAATTTAATTTGCTACAAGTTTAGAGTCTTTTCACTTTCATAGAAAATTCAAACTTTTGCATGCAAACACTTTTAATTTGAATCTAATTGTCATGTATTTTGTTCCAAGTCTACTTATGCTTCACCTTTAATTACATCTCACATGCAATTAAATATTTGGGCAAAAGATAAAGCAACATTTTACTTCATGTCAAGCAAATAGTTTTCAAGTTTTCAAGTTAATTTTTATGATTGGTTAATTTACTTACATGTCCCAAGCATCGCTAAAATTTACCTCCAACTTAAGTTGGTTGAATAGACGTTTTAGGGACTCTTTACTTCTATGGACCCCTCACTGTGAGATCCAAATCTTTGGGCGAGGGTAAGGTCCGAGGATTAGAGTTCAATTGTAACCTTGCTTTAGAGCTAATTAATAAAATAAACCAAGAGCATTTTTCATCACATTTATCTTACTTGCAAGTTCCAATTTTTTGCTTTCTTGATGGTTTAGAGTCTCACATGCAACATCATTTCATATTTTCAAGAATCATTTCCTTTCATGCAAGTATTGTAATCTCTTTTGCAACAAGTTTAGTTTAATTTTCTTGTACTTGGAACATTATCTACTTTAGCAAGCTCCATTTCATGTTTAATGATCATGATGTTCATGAATGGTTGATGAGTCTCATTTCCTTTCAAGTACTCTTATTTTGGGTTGCAAACTTAATTGCATGTTGTTATCTTGGTCTAACAGTTGAGTTTTCTATCATCTCATTTACATTCTCATAAGTAGATCACTAATTGTTTTCTTTCGAGCAAGATAGCTTCTCATGCTTTGATTCATAAATCTGTCTATCTTGAAAACATTTATAATATCTTGTGCTAACATTTTCTTGTTCCACTTTTTCAAGATTACTTTTTCTTTCCATTTAAAAACATTTTACTTCATTTAAGCAAATATATTTTCATTTTAAAGAGAAATACTTTTAAGGCATTGGTTTTCATATGCTTTATGCTTATTTTATGTATTGATGGTTATTGCTCATATCACTTTTTGCTTATAAATCTTAAGAAAAAATCTATTTAACTCTAACAACTCTCCTAAAAACTCACATCTTTAACTTAGTTTTCCTTTAGGGACCACCCTCGCCCCCCCAATAACTAACCTAGGAGATAACTTAAACGGAGAGAGTCGGGAATAGGTGACAACTCCTTCTCTTAGTTCATTTCTACCAACCACACCTTGTGGGGTTAAAGGCTTTTCTCTGTAACTAGTAGGCACGTGTAGGTGGCAAGGCCAATAGGTCTTAGGAGGTGTACCTAAGGGACAACTACTTGACCAGATGACAACAATGGGACAAAGACCCATTGTCACCTCAGTCAGTGCCCCCTGCTCTTTATGAACTTGCACCGATGGGAGGAATCCTGGTATAAGGGAAATCACTTGAATGATAGGATCAATGGTAAGAGGTGATGTGATTTCCGAAGCCCATTCAAAGGAGAGGCTCAAATAATGGCTCAATTGCTTCAAATAAAAGCTTATGGCTCTCCAAGAAAGGCTTATGAGTAAACCTGAAACCAAGAGGAAAAGGGTGTTCAATTAAGAAAGGTTTCTCCTAGACCAAAGGAAAGGTTTCTCCTAGACCAAAGGGTTCCTAAGGAGGCAAGATCTCTCTTAGGGTTTTGTAAGATAACGACCATATAAAGGTTTGGGACCGCAAGAGAGCTCAGAGACCGAAGAGAATCCAAGCAATGCCTAGGGTTAGAAGATGATCCTCAAGGAGATATCTAGGTCAAGCAAGGATGAGAAAGCTCAACGAATGACTATCTTCCTTTGAGTTTTCAAGAGGATATGACCTTTGAAATGCCACTAACCAAAGAAATTCTAAGGATAGAATTAGGGCTAGAACTAGGGTTTGATATTTCTTTCAAACTAGCCACGGGATTTGCTTCAAATTTTGAGGGCAACTAGAAGATACCCCAACGCAGTAGCCTACCAACTTGCTCCTCAAGATGACTTCTCCAATGCAATTCGCATTAGGCCTTAGGTGACCTTTTAGTGTTAGGGCAGAAATTCGAAATAGAGAGAAAGGAAGATGTTTTAGGTTGATCAACAAGGATTAGGACCAATACCTTATCAATTGGGAGAAATGGAGTCAAGATTCCTTTCGATGAAAGAGTTCACTCTATCAAGGAGAATTATGCAGTTTTTGCTAACCCTAAGAGGCAACAATCCGGCTGCAATAGGTATTTATACTTTGTTTGGAAAAGGTTAATGGAGATTCGAGGATGCAACGAGCAAAACGAGCCTCTAGGAACATTCATTCACATTATCTAACATGTAATGCATGCAATACTTCAAAATCCCAGTGTTTTCATGAATTCACATTTAATTAGGGCACATGTAAGATTATAACAAGATATTCCATACATTTGTCAGGCAACAAAGTAAAAATATAGCATCAAAACATACTTATAAGGTAATGCAAGTATATCCATCCATCACACTCGTAATTAGAAGCTCCAAGACAAGATAGTGAAAATCCCAAACATCAAAAAGCAACAATAACATCCAATTTCATCTATCAATTGTAGGTCCAAATTCTTTTTCAAGAGAAAATTCCAATCCAAATGATGATCATTTACAAATGAGGCTCTTTTTCTATTTATACGAGTCTTTAGGACTTCGATTTAGTTTAATTAGCCTAATAAGCCCCTAAAATTGGCTTTAATGTGCAAAATAACAACCCTATTGGTGACAAACCCAACAAATAGCTTGAAAGTACAAAACAAGCCTTCCTGATGAGGTTGAAATGATAAAATAATGGTGCAAAGGGTCGTTGGAAGGCCTAGATAAGTCCTCCATGTGCCAAGACGAAGAGGAGCGCTCTCAAATTGATGACCAAGGGGGTGGCCCCTTGGTTTCCAAGCAAAACATCTATGGTGCTCCCAAGTGGCTGTGGGGCACAATGAATGGTCTCATGGGTCTCCAAATGGATCAAATTGTCGATGCTCCATCAATACAGGCTAGAATGATGATACAAACCCTCCCATGTCTCTACGAATGAGACAAAACCCCATTTAGGCCGTGGATCAGCTGCCAAGTGTTTGGTGCAAGTATGTGGTCAACTAGGCAATGTGGTCCAAGTGCATCATCATCTCTGTATAGCTTGGGCACGAGCAAGCAATATGTGGTGTTGAAAAAGCCCATGGCATAGCAATCAATGCTCTGTTGTGGTGGAGACCCATGGCTCTCAACGCTCACCCTACAAGTGCCATTATGACTCTTTGGAGGGCTTAGACCCCGTGTAGGGAGATCAAGTCCAAATGGAGACCCACCTGCAATCTTGTATAAGATCCAATGCGTTTGCTTACCTTCCAGTACAACAATTTATTAATGTAATCGAGTAAATTAGCTTACAAACCAGGGGAAAAAGTGGACACTTCATAGTGGCATGCCCTTCCAAATGGGATTTAGAAGGTATAAGTGTTTCCTTGCTTAATAAGAGAGGTTAATAAAGGACCATATTAGGTGGTTTCAACCTCTAAGGGAGTGACAAGTCCATGGTACATCGGTTAAATGTCAGGTGTTATGTGAAATAATTGTGGAACAGTGTGGGGCAATAGGGAAGGCTCCGAGCCACATACTATTGTACAAGGGTAGCTATAATGAGGGAAGCCCACACATGGGTGTATGGATGTAGGAGGGAGCAATCGTGGTACATGAGTTACTCCGACCTTTGTTTTTCTACCCTTCTTCATTTGCCTTTTGCCTTTTATTGATTTTTTTTTTCTTTTAACTGCTCGAGGCTCTAGGGGATAAGAGCATGATGTGTATGATAAAACAATGATTACCCCCTTAAGGTTGGGTAGTTCTTCGCCCACTAGGAGTTGGGACAATCATGGGTTCCTTAATGATGCAGGGGGCTCACATAGGGGCCCTAAGAACTAAGGTGATGGCCATAATGATAAGGGGTAGAGCTCATGTTTGGCTTTTATCCATGTGCTAAATTCTATTGTCCTGACCATCTTTTGCATTTTGTGGTACATTTTCTATTGTAAGTGGCCAAATTATACTTTTAACTTTCTTTTTAGTTGCATCAACCTCTGGGGCATCGTTCCAAACTCGACCCAAAGTGTGGACAAGGGGAGGAGGAGGCTAACTCCTTGTGGACCCAATGGTCAAATGTGGACCCGGATGGGAAAAGTGTGAAAATGGATTATAATGAGTGGAGAGGAGTGATATATATGGTGTCGGGAAGCGGGACCATGCAACCGAGATTAGGGTTTCCTATGTGGTGCCATTCCTAAAGCTAGTAGCCAATAAAGGAGATCCACAGGACTAGTGTGCAAGATTAACAACCAAGTTGGGACAAGGGGACAATAGTACAATCTAAGCCCACTCTTTTTGCTAAATTCCCCCACTAATCCATGTCCAAATGCGTCCAAGAAAAGCAAGCATAAACACTCAATTACAAAATGAAAAGCCATACCTTCGGGGTTGGAAGGCCCACCTTCAAACATTCGATTATAACGAATGGGCGAAGGCGCAAAATGGCTGGCTTAGGCTTGGTTACAGGGGAGCGACCTTGCCTCTCGAACTCGCTCTTGAAGCGCGCTCCCTTCGGGAGCGACCCCAAGAGTATGCTCCCAAAATTCACTCCATAGCTTTTTTCGCAATTTTTTTATGCAAACACGTTCCAAACACAATTTGTTTTTCAAAGAAACAATAATTTTTTAGTGGATAGCGTAATGATCAAGCCTATGGCCCTAGTATTGATATGCAATTCATGGTAATGTTAAATTCTTAAAGTAAAGGTGACATTCTCCTTTATCTTTCATTTTCATTCTTTTACTTAAATTTTTAACATGGCTCAAGATGTTTGAGAGTGGTTCCGACCTCATTGTATTTCATATGGAGAAAGTAGAATTTTAGATCTCCCTCAAAATCTAGAAAACTTCTTAGTTTTTCAAGATTTCAAGATTGGGGGGATTGCAATGTTTCCATTGGATTTTGTCATGTACTAGGATATGGAACTCATCAAGAGCACCATTCCCTCTTTGTACCTTGATGTTAGTCACATTGGTTGTGTAACTCCTCTATCATGACCCTACTAAGAATGTACCCATCAGTCAAACATAATATTGACTTGACATGCTATGTTTTTTCTATCTTATGTTAATGCTTAGAGGGTGATATTATTGACAAAGATCCCAAGATAGGAAATGATTTTGATGATATGTAGGTATTTGTTGTAGCATGATATTTTTGGATGATAGAGGCCATCTAGAGATTGTTTGTTGATGTATTTTTGGTTCAAAGATGGATTGCACTGGATGTTATTTTGGTTATGTGCACCCTTACATGCTATATAAATCAAAGCTTGTAACTTGTGGACCTGTGGTTGACGAATATTGTAGCGACTAGATGATGGATGTTATATGGTTTAATTCATGTTTTTATGCTTTTTATAACTAATTCATCATTCTAAATGCTTTCTCAAAAATTAGACATTTCTCGTGGCAACAAGAGGCCCAAGCATTAGCAATAGATAATAGATTTACTTGTCTTTTCTAGTTTCTAGTAGTTTTTATTATTGTTGCCTCTTTCATATTTATTATGATATTTTTTGTAAACAATATATGACAATTTAAGATTGAAGTTGGCAATTATAACTCATTGGTAATGAATTATTGTTAAAATTGGCAACTAGGGCCCAACTCCACCATGGACAACTCATATGATGGAGTTGATATTTTTATTGGATTCCTCTTTTCGAGAGGAGCAAAATTGATCTAAAGATCATCTTGTTTGGATGAGCAGAAGTGAGATTTTGAATTTAATTCTCACACGTGTAAATTTTCAAGGTCGGTCAGAAGTCTAATGTAGGCTCATGAAGCCCCAATAGACGTGTCTCCACTACTCATCGAATTGTATAAATAAGAGAGACATTCTCTTCATTTGGCCAAGATCTCATCTCACACATCCTATATCCTCTCTTGATTGGGTCATACAACATAAGGAGCAGCTTCTCTTCACAACGTTGACGAAGATTAACCGAAAATTTCAATGCTGTTTTTGGGCTGATTGCAGTAGCGTTGACCGAGGGTCAACTCCACCTTTTTCACTGCAATTAAGGTAAGAGGTTCGATTTCTTGACGCCGCACTGGCTGGCACACATATCGAAACATTTGGAGTAGTTTGACCTGCGTTAACCGCATTGTTGACTCTGTGTTGACTGAGTTTTTAGGACAGTTTTGGGTTGACTTTGACCATCTTTGGACGCTGAATTGATTGGGTTTTACCAAGCTTCTTTAGAGGAGAATTTATGCTGGTTTGACTAGTGTTGACTTTCTGGTTAGGGCATCGTGTTGATTTCTGTTTGACTGGACTGTTTTGACAGTGTTTGGGCAAGTGAATTTTGTATGATGTACTCTCTCTCTTTGCTGAACTCTTGAAGAATAATAAGAAGATTTGATCAAAGGGTTTTCCCCACATCGGGGTTTTTCCATGGCATCCGCCAAATATTGTGTCCTCTTTTCTTGGCTTGTCTTCTACTTATTGTTTATGTTCTATCTGCATTTACTATCAAGTTAATGTGATTGCTAATCTGGAAATTGATATTGGGCTAATAAGAAAAATTGAAGTAAATTGCTCTAAAACATAGAACATACCAATGCTATCTAAAATGAACATGGTATCTAAGGAGATGTATGACAAGTTGGTTAGCATGTTCAAGGCTAGCAGCGCAAATCAAATCCTCTTTCTAAAGAACAAGTTGAAGGAAATCAAGATGGATAGAGGGGAATCCATCCAATCCTACTTCATGAGGATTACCGAAATAAAAAATGATCTTCTATCTATTGGAGAGGTTATTGCCGATCAAGAGCTCACTCTTATTGCCCTTGGAGGTCTTCCTCGAGCTTGGGATGTATTCAATACCACTATCCTCAACAATGATAGGATTCCAGGTTTTGATGAATTGTTGAGTATATGCACTCAAGAAGAGACAAGGATGATGAAGAGAGACATGCCTTCAAATAGGAATGATCCGACTGCATTCTCCGCTCATTCTAAAAGAAAGAACAATGCTACTCCAAGGAAACAAGGTCATGGAAGACTGAGATTCAAAGAAGGAAGTGCTGAGAATTTGGAGGGTTGGAGATTAATACAAATTCTGTTCTTGATAATTACTTGTGAACTTACTTGTGTTAGTTATGTCTTCTCTTAGTTAATCTTTCATCAAGTCAATTATCGAAATGCACAAGACACAAAAGTTAGGCTCCCAGAGCCAGGGCATAACCTCTCCCTCTTGGAGAGGAAAACCCGCAAAGAATTCTTCTTATAGATTTTCTAATGACAAGTACCATGACCCAGAATTAGACCCTTAACCTAAATGTGCTTCCAAGACCTTGATCTTCACCTTGTATATGCTTGTAGTTGGATTACTTCAAACGTAGGAAGGTAAATCATAGCTTTACCTTCCTCACAATTACTGCCTCTTCTCCTTATGATCACTGTCTCATCCTCTGCTAGTTCTATCTTGTTATCACAACCCTTGCAAACTGTCCTTGATTATTTGCTGATTGACCTTGAGTATCCGCAATCTTCTTTCCAGCCCTCCAAATTCTCTTCTTGATAATTACTTGTGAACTTACTTGTGTTAGTTATGTCTTCTCTTAGTTAATCTTTCATCAAGTCAATTATCAAAACGCACAAGACATAAAAGTTAGGCTCCTAGAGCCAGGGCAAAACCTCTCCCCCTTGGAGAGGAAAACTCGCAAAAAATTCTTCTTATAGATTTTCAAACAACAAGTACCATGACCCAGACTTAGACCCTTAACCTAGATGTGCTTCCAAGACCTTGATCTTCACCTTGTATATGCTTGTAGTTGGATTACTTGAACAATAGGAAGGTAAATCATAGATTTACCTTCCTTACAATTACTGCCTCTTCTCCTTATGATCACTGTCAAATCCTCTGCTAGTTCTATCTTGTTATCACAACCCTTGCAAACTGTCCTTGATTATTTGCTGACTGTCCTTGACTATCTGCAATCTTCCTTCCTGCACTTGTTCGCACTCAGATGCTGCCCTAGTTCACTGTACTATCTGCAATTCTTAACTTCCTTTATATCTGCAATTATTCCTGAGGTTTGATCCGCAAATGTTCACAAAATTGACCAGCACCTTTTACTGTTCCTTAACCGCATTTATGCTTCCTAAAAGTCCATAAATGTCCATTGTATGTTCATATTCATATATATATATATATATATATATATATATATATATATATATATATATATATATCCGCATCTTTTGATCTGCAGTAGGTCCGCAAAATAAGTGAATCTTTATCCGCATCAAATCTCTTAGAGTCTTCTTGTTGACTACGATAGATCCTTAAACTTTCCTTGAATTGTAATCTCAGTATATCCGCAATTCTTCTTGTAGTCTTGTCCGCAAATGCTTCCTGTATTAGATTCAGACTTGTCTGCTATTCTTTTTGAAATTGTTCTGTATTCCTGTAGTGATTTCCACAATTACTACTCTCCAAATGATCCGCAATCTTTGCCTTATATATAGTGGACTATTTTCACTTTTAGGCCGACCATCCAATGTAATTAGGCCGACTTCACCATAGCACATGTCTTGTGATTTCTTCCACTTTCCACGAGTTGATCTTTCATTAGCGTTGGAGGTTGTCTTCAATTATATGAAGGCTGTCAAGGTCTTTGGAGCACAAACTAAATCTTCCATGAATATGACACCTAATTATATATCTATTCCTAGAAGACATAAACCTAGTAGACATCAAGAAGAAGTCTATCTACATAATTAAATCTTGCTCATGAAACTTAAGAAGCACATACACCAAAAATACATTTCATTATCTTTGACATCTTCTTTACATAATTACATAATTACATAGTCAACATGAAGACCGATTTAGTTACACTTTTCAACACTCCCTCTTAACTAGGGAGGTATTCATACAGGTACATGGTTACTTTCAAACTGAAGAATCTCATAAGAAGAATCAGATTGGTAATCGCATCTATATAGCATCATATCAACCAGCATTGTCCTAGTGCAAGGCCTTGACTAACAACCCCATCTATCAACGAGACAATGGGCTACAATGCTAGCGAGACACATGACTAATAGACACCATAGTCATTGTCTCTCGAAGGTACATACCCCACCTAGGTTTCCTAGAGTATGACCTTCTTGGACTCTTCTTCTCTTGGGTAGCCAGCCCTCAAAGAATGTTGGTACACGACTACTCTTATCTTGAATGCCTTATCTCATTCTCAAAGAATATCGAATGCTAGATGATTACCCAATCCTCCATTCTGTCTTCCAAGTGAAGACCAGAATGATGTGTCTATCCATTCTCTTCACATGGCCTTCACTAAGACTTACGGCTGTTAGTCCTGGTCTAGTGCATGACACATGTAATAGAGAATCATATACGTCACTCCCTCTTAACACATGAAGGACATATTTCAAGTTTCTTCCAAGCAAGAAACTTACAACCAGGCTCCTCATCAATCAGGGTCTTGCAGCGGCAATCCAGCTGCTCATGAAGAGTTCCAACTTCCTCCCCTTGATGTCATGGATTTCGATATTGAGGAATCTTCAACTTTTGGCTTCATAGGGCACAAATTATCCATCATTTTCAGTCACGAGTCATGTCTACTATCAGAAAGTGATTCATTAGTCTTCCTCATCTAATCCACCGTTATGCCATGCTGCTTTCCTTCGAATCATCCCCAAGGATCATACATCCTTTCTTATGATTAGCAGCCCTGCACAAATTCATCCAGATAAGCATATACATATGAACTTTTAGAACAAAAGTTACCTTAGTGATGATCTTTCACCATGACATCTTCCTGTAGGCATCGACATCCTTCATACAGATTGATACATCTCCTAATGATATGTTTTGTCAAGGGTCTTCTTATTTACCAGACTTCTGTCAGAGTCTACATATCGTCCCAGGAGATCTCCTAGTCACATCTTCTTGGCTTCCAGATGATAACTGCCTCTTGACATGGTTGCATTTCATGATCTCTTCCTTTCTACACATTCTCCATTCCCAGGAACTTACAACCTTTCTATCTCGTTCATATACAACCACCTCATATTCCATGAGGACATATTATGTTGATTTCATCTGTCCGTGCACTGAATGATACTCCTCCATAGATCATACAGAAGTTCATTACCTACAACCATATGACATGACTTCACAACATGCAATGTTAGCATATAAATATGTACATACCTCATACCCTTTTCCCTTGAGTCATCCTGTAGCAATTTCTCAAAAATGAAGAGCTTCATTCTCTTGGCCTGCTCCATCAATATGTCATCACATCCCAAAAATTTGTTTCCATGATGACCCTTGCTCTTGATGACTGCTTTCCATTAGTAATGTTATCAGAGAGGTTTTTTTTTTTTTTTTTTTGAAATTTCGAAGCTGATTCACCAGGAGCTCCTACCATGCATTCATCAGGATGCTACACTGCTTCCTATCATATAACCAATAGAAATCACTTAAAGGAGAGGATGATCTCAATTGTAGTGGAGATCCCTTGCTTAATCTTTCTTATTAGGCTCTTTCCTCATTTCAGAGACACGGGCTTCTTCCCTATTTCTTTTGTCCTTTTTCAGATTAAGGACAATTTCTATTTTAATGCCCAAGTTCATCATGTCCAAGGCATTGTGATTCGTCCACATTTCTTCTTTTACTCTGAGGACCAAAACTTACCGAATCTTCCTTTCTTCCTGGAGATGGCTGCAAAGGCTTGATTCCTTCACTTGATCCTGTAACAGCTTTGGCTTTCAATCTTGTTTCCTCTATTTACATAGAGACCCTAAATCATGGAATGGTGTGACTTCCATCTTTCCGTATAATTGTGAAGTGAAATTTCCCCATTCTTGTCATAGAGCTTTTTAGCACCACTGTAGTCTTTTCCTAGTTCTTGCAGTTGATCAGAGAGATTGCTTCTCCTGCAGTACTCACAGAGAATAGCTCCACTAATTTCTTATATACTCCTTTTGATGATTTTAGATTTGGTACATTGGAGATGATAGAGTCTTTTATGGATTCTATGAGAATCCTTTGGGCTCTTCTATTTCCCTTCATGAATTTGGCATGACTTCATTGTCCTTGTCTTCTATGGAAAGTTTGAAACCCCAAACAATTTGTTTCTTTCTTTTCAAAGGAGACATTTTAATAGATTCATATAAAGTCATAGATATACTTAATTGAGTAGATGCTTTTCTTCTTTTATCAGCTTGATTTCTTTGAAGATGGTTGAAGCTTCCTTTGAATAGTGATTGATGAGGATATTGTGCTACTTCCTTGAAAGATCAAGGATGATAGGTAACTTGCCTTGAAGATTTTGATGGCAATACTTTGAGATAGCAATGATCTATTGGCACATTTAAGATGGTTCTATAATACTGTCTTATTTCTTTCACTATGGAGGACTGACCTTTCTTCTAATCAATTCCTTGCTTTGATGCCATCCATGAAATTTGTTCCTTGAGTGTCTCTATGCTCTTTCTAGCACCTTAGCTCTGATACCATGTTGAGAATTTGGAGGGCTAGAGATTAATACAAATTCTCCTCTTGATAATTACTTGTGAACTTACATGTGTTAGTTATGTCTTCTCTTAGTTAATCTTTCATCAAGTCATTTATCGAAATGCACAAGAAACAAAAGTTAGGCTCCTAGAGCCAGGGCATAACCTCTCCCTCTTGGAGAGGAAAACCCGCAAAAAATTCTTCTTATAGATTTTAAAATGACAAGTACCATGACCCAGACTTAGACCCTTAACCTAGATGTGTTTCCAAGACTTTGATCTTCACCTTGTATATGCTTGTAGTTGGATTACTTGAATAGTAGGAAGGTAAATCATAGATTTACCTTCCTCACAATTACTGCCTCTTCTCCTTATGATCACTGTCTCATCCTCTGCTAGTTCTATCTTGTTATCACAACCCTTGCAAACTGTCCTTGATTATCTACTGACTGTCCTTGACTATCCGCAATCTTCCTTTCTGCACTTGTCCACACTTAGATGCTGCCCTAGTTCACTGTTCTGTCTGCACTTCTTAACTTCCTTTATATCTGCAATTATTCCCGAGGTTTGATCTGCAAATCTTCACGAAATTGACCAACACCTTTTACTGTTCCTTAACCGCACTTATGCTTCCTAAAAGTCTGCACTGTAATCTGGTATAAGTCCGCAATATCTCCAAGTAAATGTCCACTGTATGTTCATATATATATATATATATATATATATATATATATATATATATATATATCCGCACTTATTGACGATGGTAGGTCCGCAAACCTTCCTGAGGTTTATCCACACTGAAATCTCTTGTCGACTGTGGTAGATCCTTAAACTTTCCTTGAACTGTAATCTCAATATATCCGCAATTCTTCTTGTAGTCTTGTCCGCAAATGCTTCCTGTATTAGATTCAGACTTGTCCGTTATTCTTTCTGAAATGGTTCCGTATTCCTGCAGTGATTTCCACAATTACTACTCTCCAAATGATCCGCAATCTTTGCCTTATATATAGTGAACTGTTTTCACTTTTAGGCCGACCATCCAATGTAATTAGGCTGACTTCACCATAGCACATGTCTTGTGATTTCTTCCACTTTCCAGGAGGTGATCTTTCAACAGCGTTGGAGGTTGTCTTCAATTATATGAAGGTTGTCAAGGTCTTTGGAGCACAAACTAAATCTTCCATGAATATGACACCTAATTATATATCTATTCTTAGAAGACATAAACCTAGTAGACATCAAGAAGAGGTCTATCTACATAATAAAATATTGCTCATGAAACCCAAGAAGCATGTACACCAAAAATACATTTTATTATCTTTGACATCTTCTTTACATAAATACATAATTACATAGTCAACATGAAGACCGACATAGTTACGCTTTTCAATAGGAAGAAAGGGTTCATGTTTCAATTGTAACAGGTTTCGCCACTATGGTAGAGACTGTCCTAATAACAGGGATACAACACGAGATGATGATCACGATCACACCAATATCAAGGGAAATGGAAATCAAAGAAATAATAGGTTCAATAACAAAGGAAAGAGAAACACTCCAGTTGCACAATATGGAAATGGTCAACCTTCCAAGAGATCGAGAAACTCCAGGTATGATGAATCTAATTTTGTAGATAACAAGCAAAAGGAATTTGATCTTATATCTGCCCTCTCTACTACCTCTCCTCCAAGCACTTTGGATAATTGGTTGATTGATATTGGTGCCTCAAGGCTCTTCATTGGATACAAAGAGGCCCTCTTACATTTGATTGAAAAGGAAACCAATTTGGAGATCGTACTTGGAGACAATGCCACCTATCTTGTGAAAGGGACAAGGACTGTTGCTCTTCATCTAAATCAATGTCAAACCCTTCATCTAAAAGATGTATTATATGTACCTGACTTGAAGAAGAATTTGGTATCTATTTCGGCGATGGAAGACAAAGGATTCAAGGTGGCATTCATTTATGGAAAGGTATGTGTTTGGAAAAGGAATTTCAAAGAAGTATTCACTCTTGGATTCAGGGTTGATACCCTTTATTGGGTTGGAGGAAGGCTGTTGGGAGCCATGACATGCAACACTCTCTTCAATCCGAATTATTTCCCCGAAGGTTTGCTCACCTTCATTATAAAGCTCTTCCCGATGCTAGGAAGATGGTCACAGGTATGCCTGATTTTAAGGTTGATCATGAAGGTGTTTGTCAGGGTTGTGTCGAATGGAAACATACAAGGGGACCATTCCCCTCAAGTGATAGCAAGACTACCGACATTCTTCAATTAATTCATTCTAATTTATCTGGAATGTTGCCCGTAACGTCTTTGGGAGGATATTTGTATTATGCTATTTTTGTGGATGACTTCTCTTGCAAAACTTGGATTTACTTCTTGAAGAAGGACAAAGTGTTCAAGTGCTTCCGCTCTTTCAAAGCCTTGGTTGAAAATCAAACAGGGAAGAAGATCAAAGTATTAAGGACCGATAATGGAACTGAATATGAGTCAAATGAGTTCAATGACTATTGTAGGGAAGCTGGCATTAAGAGGGAGACCACTACTGCGTATACTCCTGAGCAAAATGGAGTTGTCGAAAGGAAGAATCGAACCATCATTGAAGCTACTGGTGCTATGCTTCATGATCAAGGCCTTCCAAAGTTCCTATGGGAAGAAGCTGCCAACACAGCTGTGTATGTTCAAAATAGATGCCCACATCAAGCATTTTACTCCAAGACCTCCGAAGAAGCTTTCACCAATATGAAACCTGATGTTTCTCATTTTAGAATTTTTGCTAGTCCCGTGTATTTTCAGTGACCCATTGCTGCTCTCTGACCTTGATCTCGATCACCTCTGGCCTCCTCCTGCTTTTGCAACTTCTCGCCCTGCAACTCTCTCATTGAGATCGAATTCTAGATCAGAATGGATCTCCTTCGGGTACTGAGTGTGTGATCGACTTATCTTCCAAGTAACCCTCAAGCCTTCTTTTATAATCCTCCTATTGGAGAACCAACGGCCCAGATTAAAAGATTAATCAATGGCTAAGATTAAATCTTGACTTGATCCATGTTTTTTATAAGATTCACACTCTGACTTATTAATGCCTTTTAATTATTTCATTTTCCTAAGTTTGGACTTAAGGTCTCCATTAAAATAATTAATTATTTTAATAAGTCTTGAACCGAGTGGAATTTCCACAAACAGTTTTTGGGTTCTTTGGAATGCTGTTGTCCAAGCCTCCTAGCAAAGTTTGAGACTTGGAACAATTCCGAATGCTACAAAAATCAACACTCTCAAAAGGAAGGTGTAGACTATGATGAGATATTTGCACCTTAGTTTTAAAAAACGACCGATTCGAATTGGACCAGGCCTGGTCGACCGAGCCATTAGGCTTGCCAGTCCGACCAGGCACAAGAAAAGGCCAGTTGGCCGGTTTGTTACCGAGCCGGCTGGTTTTTGTACAGGCTCGGCCGGCTTGGTAACAAACCAACCGACCAGGCCTGGTCCGAGTTAACTCGGCCAAGCCAATTCCGCCGGCCGGTGGGCCCAAAAAATCGATTTTTATGGACTTGAAACCGAATTTAATTCTGCTGTTAGGTTTGTTTGAGGTTTTCTGAAGAGTTGTGGAGTTGGTTTTTGGAGCAGCTTCATGGTAATGTTAAATTCTTAAAGTAAAAAGATGACAATCCTTTTACTTAAATTTTTAATATTACCATGAAATGACTCGGGATGTTTGAGAGTGGTTCCAACCTCATTGGATTTCATATGGAGAAAGTAGAATTTTAGATCTCATTCAAAATCCAACAGACTTATCAGATTTTCAGGATTTCAGGATTGGGTTATTGCAATGTTTCCATTGAATTTTGTCATGTATTAGGGTATGGAACTCGTATTTAATCAAGAGCACCAATCCCTCTATGTAACTTGATGACATGATGTTAGTGACATTGGTTATGTTTTTTGTTTTGATCTCTATATCATCACCCTGTATTGGACAGTGCACTAGGTGCAATTTTGATATAATGGATATATTCATGAGCCTACTTTGATCATATGTTGTCTTTTGTGACTTATCTATATTGTAATGCTTTGTGTTTGGAAACATGAATAAAAATCTTTAAATTTATGTTTTTGTACAAAAAATTAATATTTAATGTATTTTTTACAAAAACCGAGTCATTGAAACCGAGTCGACCGAGTCATTACCGATTCGGAGTCATTACCGAGTCATTACCTCGGCCTGGTAGCTGACCGATTCCGTTTTTTAAAACACTGATTTGCACCAGTTGCACGATATACCTCCGTCCTTTCGATTATTGCCCTTGTTGCCTCTCAGGGATGGAATCTACATCAAATTGATGTCAAAATTGCTTTCTTACATGGCTCACTTAAGGAGGAAGTTTATGTAAAGGAACCCAAAGGGTTTGAAGTTTTGGACCAAGAGTCACATGTATGCAGGTTGAAGAAAGGCCTCTATGGGTTGAAACAAGCCCCCAGGGTTTGGTATGAGAGGATCAACAACTATCTTTTGAAGCTGGAGTTTATAGGAAGTGAAGTTGATTCGAATCTTTACTTCAAGGTTGATAATGACAAGCCTCTCATTTTGGTGCTCTATGTGGACGATCTCTTTGTAATAGGTGCAAACCCTCTCATTCATCAATGCAAGAGGGAGTTGGCTTCTGAATTCGAGATGAAAGATCTAGGACTGATGCACTACTTCCTAGGCTTGGAGGTATGGCAAAAGCAGAGTGAGATTTTCCTTTCTCAAGGAAAATATATTGTGAAGCTGCTTGAAAGATTTGGGATGGTGGACTGTAAACCTGTGACTACTCTGATAGAACTCAACTTTAAGAAGATATGTCGAAGTGTTGCTGGGCCTGATTTGGGAAATCCTTCCGAGTATCGTCAACTCATGGGGGCCTTGATTTTCTTGGTGAACTCCCGTCTGGACATATGCTTTGCAGTAAATACGTTGAGTCAATTTATTGTCGAGCCTCATCAAATACATTGGATTGCTGCAAGAATCTTTTGAGATATCTTCGGGGCACAATCAACTATGGATTCAGATACACTGCCGAGAATTTGAGGCTCCATGGATATTCTAATGCTGACTAGGTTGGTAGTGTGGTGGATCGTAAAAGCACATCTGAATGTTGCTTCTCACTAGGTTTTGCTTCGATATCCTGTATGAGCAGGAAGCAGATATCGGTTGCTTTGAGCACTATCGAGGCCGAATACAATGCAACAAGTATGGCCTGTTGTGAAGTTGTTTGGTTGAGGAAGCTCTTTAGTGAGTTGTTCGAGCATGTGCTGGATACCACCGTGATCTACTGCGACAACCAAAGTGGGATTCGCCTTTCAGAGAATCCCGTGTTCCATGACCGCTCCAAGCATATTGATATCAGGTACCACTTTATCCGAGATATGGTACAACGGGGAGCAGTAAGGCTCCATCACATTGGGACTGATGAGCATGTCACAAATATTCTCACAAAGCCCCTATGGAAGGTCAAATTCTTAACCTTCCATGAGAGACTTGGAGTCGTGGACAGACCCTCCTATGAGTGTCTCACATGAGTTGGACATTGAGCTCTAGGAGCTCCCGGGGGCTAAGGGGTACTTCTTGGAGCAATGAGCGAGCATAGGGGGAGTGGTTCACCTACCCCTAGTGGTGCACTGTGTACAGGGTGAGTGGTTCACCTTTCCCTATGATACCCCCTTTGTTGGTTGGTATATGAGCAGGTTCACCTTCTCCTGCTAGTGCCCTAGCATACAACCTACCCATTTAGTTCGAGACTCATGGGAAGTATCTCTCATCTGGCCAATGAGTTGGGAAATGAGGATAGAGACCATAGCACTATCGATGGGCGCATCATGTACTGTCGTACTCTTTATGCTAGGATGCGTGGTGTTCAACAACTTGATCTGGGATTAAGTCTGATTGAGGTTTTACCTTTGGACTGACTTTGGGTCAGTGGAGAGTGGCAAGGTCTTGTGACTCACTCTCGATCAAATTCTTCTTCATTACTTCTTCATAGTTCAACATAACAATGCAGGGATGACACGGATGGTACACGTTGACAGATGGATTAGTAGGTGCTTTTCTCCCTAGTTGAGAGAGAGTGTTAAAATTGAAAACTAGGGCCAAACTCCACCTTGGACAGCTCATATGATGGAGATGATATTTTTATTGGATTCCTCTTTCCAAGAGGTGCAAGATTGATCTAAAGATCATCTTGTTTGGATGAGCAGAAGTGAGATTTTGAATTTAATTCTCACACGTGTAAATTGTTAAGGTCGGCCAGAAGTTTAATGTAGGCTCATGAAGCCCCAATAGATGTGTTTCCACTCCTCATCGAATTGTATAAATAAGACATTTTCCTCATTTTGACATCATCTCATCTCACACATTCTCTCTCCTCTCTTGATTGGGTCATACTACAAAAGTAGCAGCTTCTCTTCACAGCTTTGACCACGATTGATCGAAAATTTCAGAGCTGTTTTTGGGCTGATTGCAGGAGCGTTGACCAACGTTGACTGAGCGTCAACTCCACCTTTTTTACTGTGGTTTTAAGGCAGGAGGTTCGATTTCTTGAGGTTGAATTGGTTGGTACACATATTGAGACATTTGGAGCAATTTCACCTGCGTTGACCGCAAGCTCTTTGATCGCCGTGTTGACTTTGTGTTGACCGAGTTTTTCAGGATTGTTTTGGGTTGAATTTGATTGCCTTTGGAGGCTGAATTGACTGGGTTTGACTGAGCTACTTTGGAGGAGAATTTATGTTGCTTTGACCAGTGTTGACTTTTTGGTTAGGACATCTTGTTGACTGCTGTTTGACTGCAGTGTTTTGATAGTGTTTGGGCAAGTGAATTTTGTATGATGTACTCTCTCACTCTCTGCTGAACTTTTGAAGAATAATAAGAAGATTTGATCAAAGGGTTTTCCCCACATTGGGGTTTTTCCTTGGCATCCGCCAAATATCGTGTCCTCTTGTCTTGGTTTGTCTTCTGCTTATTGTTTATGTTCTATTTGCATTTACTATCAAGTTAATGTGATTGCTAATCTAGAAATTGATATTGGGCTAATAAGAAAAATTGAAGTAAATTGCTCTAAAGCATAGAACATACCATTGTTATCTAAAATTAAAAATTATGAATATGATGCTTCATGAAAGTTGAATGTTGAAACATTTCATTTCATGTTAGATATTCTTTGTTATCGTTTGGTTACTTGGTAATGGTAATGGTTACAACTTACAAGTACAAGTTACAACTTTAGTGATCAATGATAATAAATGTTATATATCGAATTTTGAAAGCTTGAAACTTTAATATTGGTAAATCATGAGACTCAATATGTTGTATGTTACTAACTTGTGGACGTGGTTGATGAGGATTATAACTTATAGATGATTGTGTTATATGGTTCAATCCATCTCTTTATGCTTTTTATTTGTAATTCATCATTCTACATGCTTTTGTTGACATATATGCATCATAATATATATTATATAAAAATTCGCTCCCGATTCGCTCCCAAACCAGGAGCTTTTGAAAATGTCGCTTGCCGCTTCCGCTCCCACTCCCAAGTAACCTTGGGCTCAGGTGATAGAGAATGGTGGCACATCAAGCTCTTTGGTTGCTGGTGGCTGAAGACAAATCTAGAAAAATACTTCAATAGGGGTGACCCATGGGTGGTGGGTAATAGGACCAATCGTGCAATTGGAGGGAATTTGTCTTCTCTTGAGTGGTGGAACATGCATGGAGGTGCTATTCCACATCTATAATGTTTGGCAATATGAGTGCTATCATAGGTGGTAAACACTTCTTCTGCAGGGATTTGTTGGAGCACCTATAGTTTCATTAACAATGTTAAAAGAAATAGGTTAAATGTAAATTGGGTAGAGAACTTGGTTTATGTTCATTACAACTTGCAAATTTTGTCCCATTACTATGAGGAGGCAAAGAATAATAAAGACCTCAAGCTTTCAGACAAAAATCAAGAGGAGGTCAATTTGGAGGATGGAGTGTTGCATTTAGAGCAATTGGAGGATGCTCCTATCCAGGATGGTGATAATCGATATGAGACGAAACCCCCATCCGAAGCCATGGTCCCCATGTTCCGTTCTTCAACAATAGCAACACGGGTTTCATCTTCAGTGCCACAACTTCCACCATCACCATCTTCTTCATTGTCACCACGTGGATGCTCATGTAGTGGTGGTGGTGTAAGGAGGCGAGATTAGTAGATATATTCACAATTCATTACTTCATTTTTCATAAACTAGACTTTAATGTTGTGAATTTGAACTTTTTAGTCTTCCTAGTTCAGTGTATAGTTGGTGGTGGTCAGGTTGCCTATTTTGTAAACATTATTATTTGGTCGTAAGTCATGTTGACAATTGCTCACTTGCTAGATAAGTTATTTGAATGTTTTATGATTTTATTTTCTAAATGTCTACTTTCTATTATATGCTTAAAATTTTGATACTTTCTAAGTTTCTAACCTTTTATTATCTATGATATGATTAAAAGTTTGATGTATGCTTGTAATTGTTAGAATCTAGATGGTTGATGCTCGAATAATTAATCATTGATGTACAATGGATGTCATATCTATCTTTATTTATATACAAATATGCATGTTTTTATAGCTTCTATAACTAATTTGGTATTTTGGATGTTTTTTTAATATGAATGCAACTACAGTCTACACACACACAAAAAAAAAAGAAAAAAAAAAGATGCTTCACTTCCAAAAAATGTCCCTGCTTCATTCCCGCTTTATGCGACACTAATCTAGATACTACAAGCCTACAAGGCTAATCATGATGCATTAAAATATCAACGGTTCCCTCTACCCCTTTTACGGGCAAAGGTCATTGGTGTCATTCTTCTGGAGCTTTTACGGGCAACGATCATTGGTATCATTCTTCCTCCAAAAGAAGTAGGTAGACTTGTTGAGCCTGAGCTTGAGGTGGAAGGTAAAACTCTTGGGGAAAATGAAGTGGGATGTCTTCTGCTTCTTTCCCTAGTTGGTTGTCTCTATGGAGGTGGTCGTGGTAGCATTGGCTTTGGCACACTCTCAACATTCTCTGCCTGCTCCAAATCTGTCTCTCCTACCAGTGGAGGATCCTCCTCCTCCTCCAACCACTTAGGTGCCTCCTCCATAATAGGCTTCTCGATCTCCACCCTCCACAAACTTGTGGTGTCAAGTGCCGCCAATGAAGTGGCATCTGTATTAGGTACATTGTTTATCTGCCTGACACATAACCTGAGATTGTAGTAGACATAGACCATGTCATTGAGGCGGTGGACATCTAACTTGCATGAGGGGCATTTTGAGATTAATCATTAGAGGAATCATGATGATGTCCCATGGGCGTATGCCATAAATTAAAGTAATGAACTTATTAAAAAAATTAAATTTGAATTTGAAAATTTCTAAACGGTTGCACTTTTTGGAGTGTATCTTTCCAAAGACACTCCAATTGCGCTCACACCCTGAAGAGCCACAAGTTTGACTTAGCACTCGAATGGAAAATTTTTGCAACTCTCAGACTCTTCTACCATAGTTTCCCCACCAAACATCTACAACAAATAAATGGAAAGGATTCAAATTTCGAAGGAAAGACAATGGTTTATATTTCAATTTTCCATTAAGTAACAAATATCAAATTTTCAAATAGAATCATGGATAGTCATAGAAAGGAAACACAATGAAATTCGAAAGTTTGAATATTGAAATAAATTTTACTTGTAGGTTAGCTGACATCCTAGCAGTCATATCCAGATTCCCAAGAACTCAAGTTATATATCTCAAGTTGTTTGTAAATCTCATTGCATTCAATGGAAGTCAACAACATCCTATGAATACATTGGTAAAATCCATCCATAACCTCTACATCAAACCTAAATCCACATACATAAGAGAATGTAGGTTTGAGGTAGAGCCCTTTTGCATGAATCAGATGATCGAGAGTGTTGTGCCATCAGCCATCAATCACACCCCATATCTCATCTCTTCTAGTGAATCCCTCTCCCCACTTGTCCTCATAGTATCAATGCATAGCTTTCTTGGCCTTATCCATGGCTTCATACAAGTAGCCTATTGTGGGATTCTCACCATCAACCAAGTGAAGAAACTTTACCAAATATTCATTGATAGCACACAACTCCTCCACTCCCATCCAAAAACTCTGGTTGTGTCTCACAAATTGGGCTATGGCTTGCCCATCCACTTTAGTGCTATCGACACAAGCGTTCCACTTATCTAAGAGAAACATCTTCTGCAACTCCAACATCAAATTGTGTAGATATTGAACAATGAAAAGAAATGAAGCTAGTTCCAAAATGTGTGATAGCAGGTTGGACCAACTCCTTATCCCTTATGAACTATCCATGAGTGTTAAAACAAATTTATGACTGTAAATATATTTTGTAAGACTCCTAGCCGACTAAACAATTTCCTTGATCCAAGGATTTTTTTCCCATGTCCTCTAGCATCAAATCAATGCAATGGACGACACAAGGAGTCCAATATAAGCTTCGATACCTCTCCATGAGCAACTTGCCATCAACAACATAGTTAGCAACATTGTTCGTAATGACTTGGACAACATACTACAGACCTATCTCTTGGATGAAATTATCCAATAACTCACATAATAATTGTGCATATATAACATATGCAGATGCATCAATAGATTTGATAAACATTGTCCCCTTGGGACTATTAACCAAGAAATTTAGAAGGGACCTGCCCTTCCCATCTGTCATAACGGTGCATCTCGTGATCTCCCATGATTCTTTCAGCTCAACCATCTCCTTGTCCAATCAGCCTTTCCCCTTGAAGGAGATGTCCTCTCAAGTCATTATAAGAAGGGCCCTTGTGCCCTGGACCAATAATGTTAGCAACTTCAAACATGGAATGGTAGAATGGGTTGCTCCTGGCCATGTTGAATGATATGCCACTCCATAGAAAACATTTCACCACAATTTTGTCAACCTCTTCCTTCTCCTTTGATTTCACCATTGACCGAATAGAAGGTTGCCCCTTAGGCACGGATGTGGGCACAAAGAAAGGTGAGGACGCTGAGGGGCCAAACATTGTAGAATGTGAGCCTAAGGATTGGCTTTTTCCCACTCATGGGAAACTTGTCGATATATTTGGAAGCTCAAGCCTGTCTTCTTCCTTTTGTTCTCTTTTCTTATGCATTTGAAAAATGGGTTGGTTTGCAATATGGATAATTTCCTAGGGCGGATGCTAGGTAAAGTTCCACTTCATTTGTTGGTATTCTGGCAAGGTGCTATTTCAAACGAATGATTCCTCCAAACATTTCCATACCACATAACTTGCAATTCAACCTCATTCTATTATGACCCTCATAGGGTTGACCATAATCCCACATTGGATCCAATGGCTTTGGCATGTTGATTCTTAAAATGTGTAGACTCTAGAGTCTAGAGCACTGATTCAATTTGTAAACCTACGGGACAAAAAATTGGAGGGGAACTTAAAAATAGAATACAAATATGCAAAATTGGAAAAACATGAAAAATGCTCCAAGCACTTTGGGGGCTTTTATGGTTTGCTAGACATTTATGCATGGATAAGATCTGGATTATTGGGGATTCAAAGGTCCTGATAGATCACATGAACCAGAAAGCCTCTATTAACCTAGGATTGCTTGCTCACTGGTTGAAGAGAATTAATTATTTAAAGAGCTCTTTTTCTTCCATTTCTTTCCATCATGTTTACAGGGAGAAGAATAGTGTTGCCAACTGTTTATCAAAGAAAGGACTTGAGGGCAGATTTGGGGTTATATATTATCAACTATATAGATTGGATGGTTGTGGAGCTAACGGTACTGTGAACCTTCTTTGAGCGAGCGCTGGTTTTTTGGAATATGCTGTTTGTTACATTTTTGTTTTCTGCATGCCTCAAACAGTTTAAGGTTTTATGGGATATAGCTGTGTTTTTGTTTTCGTGGTCTGGCTGGATTGAAAACATTATATTGTTTTTTCGGTTTGGGCCGGTTAATATTCGTCTTGGTCTTTATGACAGGAACAGTTTTTTGGTTTTTTATGAAAATTGTTGGAATATGCATTTGTTTTATTTTGACTATAATCGTTTGTCCTGGTACATTATATACACTAGAGTATTTTTCGTGTTGAAAAAAAAATACCCTAGCTACATAAGTATTAAATCCTCCATTCAAAGAGAGAAAAAAGAGGTATGTCTAAAGAACGTTGCATACCCTATACTAGATCTTGAAAAACAAGGAAAAGGAAAGTAAATATTTTTTATGTACCTAAAAATATGGAAATGGTATATTGGAGTAGATCTCCACTCTACAAATCCTCAGTTAATGGCAGATAAAACTATGGAATTCTCTTTTTTTGTGTTGAGAATTCTAGGGCATCATATAAAATAGGTTCATTTCTCTTATACTTTGTAATGAATAAATAATGTAAATAATGATTAATTAGTTAATTAGTAATTAGGCTGAAAGGGCATGGCATGTATGATAAGACATGACCTTTCGTGAAGAGGCACCTGCCTAGGTATATAAGCAGGCCTCATTTGTAATTCTCAATCATCTCATTTATCATACATTTTATATAATAATATTTGTATCCTCGTGGATATTTTCATATTCCAAGTCTTCTGGAGTATTTAACGTGAGAAGGAACTTTGTTTGCTTCATTTGGTATCGGAGCAGTTCGATCTTCTGGCCGCTCATCGCTGCACAGAGCTATGCTCCTCGATCCAGGCCCTTGGCCATCGAGATTTGTCAACGTTGTTGCCATCGAAGCGTTGCGCTAAACCTTGGGAGTTTCTCCACTGCTGCTACTGAGTTCATCAGAGGCCCTTGGCCATATTTTTTTTTAAAAAGAAGAAGAAATAAGTTTAAAAAAAAGGGGACTTTGGAAAAAACAAAAATTCAAAAAAGTCAAAACATAAAAAAAACCTATCATAAAAAAAGGGGAAGTGATTTAAAAAAATAATAAATAAATAAATTATATTTTAAAAATTAAAATAAAAAATAAAAATCAACTCTTTGTTGGTCGACCGTCGACCATCCACCCGACAGACTCCACCTCCAGGCTCTGTCGCTGCCATTGTATCCATACACCACCAATCACACAACGAAGACACCGCCACTGTATCCAAGCGCCACCAATCACACAACGAAGACGCACAACGTCCGTCCCTATCCATTACCATTTTTGGCTTCAACAAACCCATTCTCGTCCACATCTGCCATCCCCCGTCGTTACCAATTCCTTCTGCCATACCACCGTTCCCGCGCTAACCAATTAGTGATCCCTGAATCCAATATAATTGAAAGAAATTCATTTAACGCAAATGATAAACAATACGACATAGGGAATTTACACCTAAGTATTGGGGAGTATTCCTATGTCTTGCAATTCACTGTTAAAACCTTATTTTGCAACGATAGTGATATAGTTTTGGGTTCGCTCTGGATGGAAACACTAGTGTCATTCATCCTTAATACGAAAAAGAAGTTTGTGACATTTTCTTACAAAAAGAAAAAAATAACATTACAAGATGTCACAGTGAAGCCAAATTCAGTAACACCGGAAGACATATTAGATATCTCAGGAGTAGTTCTTCAAGAAAGTAAAAAAGAAATACAAAATTTGCAAAGAGACGTTGACAAAATCACCACTAACAAGAATGAAGAAGTTGCTTGCCTCAAGGACCATAACGAAAAGTTACTAACGCAAATTGAGAAGCTGAAGAAAGACAAGAAGTCATTAGAAAACAAGGTGCAACAACTTGTCGAAAAGGAATCATCGAAACCTTCAAATGTAGAAGTTCAAGTTGAAGAAAAAACGAACATTGATCCAGTAAATGTCACAACTCAAGAAGAAGACAAGCCAGTTGCAGAAGATGCAAACTGAGATGTTGCAGTTTAGATGAGGAACATTCTAAGTGAAGGTTCTATAACCAACTCAATAAAATTCTCGCCAGAAGAAAATCAAAGAAGTCAAACCAAAAAAGTTCCCTATCGACATCCAAATCACGGGAGCAGACAACTCGACCAAACTATGTATTCAGAACATAAACAAGCTGATGTTTTGAAGAATACTCATGTCAGTGAAATTCGCTCAAGTGATAATTTATCACAAGTTTCAAATCGCTGTCAGATTCCACAGAAGATTGATCTAGGATGGTCCGATCCATTCTCAGTGCGACAATTTTGTTTGTCACTTAGAGGATCATATCAACTTGTATCGACAAGGATGACTGCCCCGAGACGAGAAGACATGCATAGCAGAAAAAGAAATCAAGGCCTTTCATCAACAAGCTTTGAGGACAAAAATTTTTGAGGAGGAAGGCAATGTAATGAATAAATAATGTAAATAATGATTAATTAGTTAATTAGTAATTAGGCTGAAAAGGCATGTCTGATAAGACACGACCTTTCGTGAAGAGGCACCTGCCTAGGTATATAAGCAGACCTCATTTGTAATTCTCAATCATCTCATTCATCATACATTTTCTATAATAATGTTTTTATCCTCATGGATATTTTCATATTCCAAGTCTTCTGGAGTATTTAACATGAGAAGGAACTTTGTTCACTTCATACTTCGACATTTTCTTGTGATTGATCCTTTTCTTATTAGTTCTTCTTTTCAAATTATTAAGTTCTGTTCATCAAGACAAATGTCAAACAATGAAGATCACAACAAGGAACACAAGAAGTAGGCACAAGGCCAGTGCAAAACCCCTTTGAAGGGAAAAACCCAGTCAACTCTTTCTCTAGTAGATTAAATCAATTTGAGACAAACTTGACCCTTTGACCACAGACTTATTCCATCCACCAAATCAGTCCCCAAACTAGTATCTTGTGTTCTTCTGCAACATCTGTAATTTCATCTTCTCATCCTCGGCCCCTGCAACTGTCATTCCCAGCTCCTGCGACTGATCTGCCCCTGTAACTGGCTTCAGAATTTCGTTTCTTCATGACTTCATAGACTTATTTTGTAAGCTAGGATAAATCCCTTCTCTCTAGGTCTTTGTATTCCATTCCTTTCGACTTCTAGTTGCAGATCGAACTTATGGTTCTGCTTCTCTTTATGGGCGAAGTTCCTTTGGCATATATATAAGTAGTATGTGACTTCTTTGAGGCTGACTTGTAGACTGTTTGAGGTCAACTTATAGAAGGAAGCCGACATGTATGAGGGGGGAACTGATTTGGTGGAGGAGTCCCTATTGACTCAAAATACGTTTTTCTTCTTTGACTTAGATACCCATTACAATTTTTACTTTTTGACTCAATACAAGATCCTAGAGCACACAATTGGTGCTATCACCTATAGACCATTGCCCAAGCATGAAACCCATGCTTTAATAAGTCAATTTTATAAAAATTCCATTTTTTTTCTTTTGACAAGTACATTCATCATGGCTCAAGTAAAAATATGAAGACCGACACTAGTTACATTCTTCAATAGTTTGCTGGTTGAAAAATGGTCACAAGGTGGCTTTTGTCTCAGAGCTCAATCTCAGCAACATAAAAACCCAAAATGACCAGAAAAACCTGACCCAGAGGCTTTAGATTGCAAAAACGAGCAGCAGGGCGATACTTATGATTGTCTTGCAATAATTTCAGTAATTATTGCGATAAATTCAAAACAGGTTAAATATCGCAATAAATTCTGGAGATAATATCGGCAAGGAGCAGTTTGGTGATAATATCGCGATAATTCAGATATTATCGCGATATGTGCAACATTGATTCAACCATACAAAATGATATCAATATGCAAATCCTGCCTTCTAGATGATATTTCCTTGGAAAATGTGAAGGTTTGGGAATTACTTTTCAGTCCTAGTTTTGAGGATTCCAATTTTAATGACTTTGTGGCTTCCTTTGTAGTGATTTTGCAAATAATTATTGTAGATGACTACCATGTGTGAAATTTCCACTCTGTCAGAAATTAATTCAACTCCAAATGTCTATGGTGGGTATTGCGGGCATTGTAAAGCCTTTTTTATTTGTCTGGTTCTATTGATTTAGTATTAATAGCATCCTATTTTCAGTTCTAGTCTGGTTCTCAAAATTGCTTCATTCTTGCAGGTGTTTGTTTCTGATGGCCAGCCATCTAGGCCTTTTCCTGTATTTGATGATGACTTTGTTACCATATATCCTATTCAACTTAATCAGAAGCTTTTGGTTTGTCCATGCTATGAACATGGAATGCAAGATTCTGAAGGAGTTGAAGTACAAAAGAATAATTTTCCAGATGCAAAGTCAAAAAGCAAGTATAATTCCTTTGTTAACACCACTTCCTCTTCCAGCTATGAAAAGCTGGGTAGTCCTACTTCTAGTGATTCGGAAGGCTCCAAATCATTGGAATCACAACGTGACAAGAGGAGTCTTCAGAGACATTTGACTCAAGAGGATATTCATCCAAAGATCAGTGAAGTCCTTAATAAAGATGGCATTACCTATGAAGGAAGGAGGGTTTCAGCTGAAGAAAAATTAAAGATGAGGGAACTTGGTAGCAGCAGTTCTGAGCAGTGTAGGTACCCAAATGGCAAGAAGAGGAAGAAGGATGGTTCAAGGGATCTTCTTGATTCAAATGTAGCGATCTACGAGGGAAGGGAAGAATGCTTACATGCAGGTGCAACTATTGAACATGTTCATGAACAGACTGAATGCGAATGGAGAGTGAATAACAATTTGGAGAGGGAGCTACCTAATTTGCCAGATGGTGCTATCCCTGTGTACATTAAAAGTCCATCAGGCACAGTGACTGTGATTGATGAAAAGATAAACAAAGAAAACCAATTGGCTGGTGACAGTGGCCAAGATGATCAAACAGCATTAAAAACTGGGGAACTTATTGGATTTGTGTGCTATATGAAGAAGTTAAGATCGGCCTTTATAGTGGTTAATTGTGAGACTCTGGAATTAACAGATGAACTGCATCGGAATTCACTACTTAGTTGCATTTCCTGTTGCAATACTGACAAAAATGGTGGAGGCAGCTGTTCATTTTCAATCTCTGCAGTCATTCATTTATCTCCTCCTAGTGTGTTGAGATCCAAAAAATATATTTCATGGATGAGACATCTAGGGGATGATATCTTGCATATAACCATGCAGGATGGGCCTTCTGAATATGGTTTCCTCTGTTCCTTCACAACTCTGGCTAAAATGAATATGGTTAACAAAGAAATCTTTCCTCTCCCATTCAATGCATCACTACAACAACATCAAACAGATAATGAGAACATGAACTTTTTGGGTTTTAGTAGGCAAGTAAAGACTGGTCAAATGCTTATGTCTATAGTGTTTCAGAGGACTCTGGAAAGTGAAGTTCAAGTGGTTGTAGATGAGTCAATGTGTCGAGAAAAAATGAATGTAGATTTAATACATAAAACATTGGCTCAAAACAGGCCCAATCTAACTAAAACAATTAATAAGGTTGCAGAAGATGTTTTAGTCTCATCTCAAAGTGCTAGCATGCAGATGAGTGCAAACAAGCTAGCAGCAATAGCACTACGGGAGAAACTACTGCAGCAGAGAAAACTAACAAGTAATGATTCAACCACTCAAGGTGTTTGTGTTGTATCTTCTAACATCTTTAGTGCAAACAATCTGAATTGTGAAAGGCTTGGAAAAATTCGAAACCCGCTTTGTAATGGCAGAGAGCAATCTTCTCCATTCAAGTTGCTTTTCCTAGGTACAGGATCTGCTGAGCCAAGCAAATACAGAGGAAGCAGTGGCATTCTTTTGCAGATGCACAGTAGTGGAGCAAGCATGTTGTTAGATGCAGGAGAGGGTGTTGCAGGACAGATTCTTAGAGCTTTTGGAAAACACAAAATGGAAATGGTAGTTAATGGACTGCGGTGTGTGTGGATTTCACATAAACATGCGGATCATGTTTTGGGGATTTTATCCATTATTGCTACAAGGTCGGAGGGTGGCCTAGATCTTTTAGTTGTTGGATCAACAGCAGTTCATAAATGGCTTGTAGAGGTATATTGTTGTGATCTTTGCAGACTACTTACTTTCATCTCATGCATTCATATACAAATCTCTCAATTTTTTATTTCAATATAATTTTTATGTGGTATGTCTTTAACTTTAAAGTTTTGTGTATATGCAGTAGGTTGTATTTTAGTCATATTTTCTAGTTAGTTGCATAATTGAGAAGCTATGGCCTGTGTTATCTTCATCTTTGTTGAAAAGCTGCCAAGGTTCAGAAGGATTTTTTGGCCTTGACTAGGAAATCAGTTTCAAACCATAATGTATACAATGTCACATGGTTCGGGTTCGAGATCAGGTTCGACAACGATGAAGTTCGATTCGAATTCGAATTTCTGAATAAGGTTCGTCATTAGGTTCAAGTATCTATATATATATATATATATATATATAATTTTTTTAAATCTTTTTATTTTAATTTATATAAAAAAAATTTATTAATATTTAATATGAATTTATTTACTAATATTCTAATATATGTGATATAAAGGATATTAATAATAAAATTGATGAAATAAATAAAATTAAAAAACTATAAACTACCATGTACCATGGTTTGTGATATAAAATATATTAGCAAATAATGAATAATTTATAAGATGAAAAAATAGATAATTATAAACCAATCATCCGATAACTAGTAACTGTGGACTGTTGTTTGAGTGATGACTTAGGTGTCACGACAGAATGATTATGGTGAATATAGCGGGCAACCTGAGTCGTAACAATGGAGACGCTAATTAATCTATCCAACAAAGGAAACAATGCCACGGTGCAGATGCTAATGACTCGATGCATTAAATCAAACAGTGCCCCAATGCAGAGGTTTGCAATAGCGTGGTTGGCAGGATGCGGCTTGATAGGATTTAACACAGTGAAACGTAGAAGAATCTAATTCAACCTCACAGCACCATGCGAAAGCAGCCGATGATATATAACCTCAACGAACCTTTAGCCGAACCCAAACGAATTTTTAATTTTTTTTTGGGGTTCGTCGAATTTCGAACTTCAACCTTGAAGTTCGACAAACCCTGTGACACTGAATGTATATGTGTGTATTTGAGGTTATAATGCCATCACTCAGACAAATGTGCATCTCTTTTCCAAATTATCAGTAGTCAACAAGATAAGTTTTTTTCATTTTGCAGTGGCTGCTTGAGACTTGTTGATAGACCTATTAATAGACTTATAAATTATGTTGGTTTAACTTGTTAAAATTTCAATACATGGTAAGCAGACCTGCAAACTACAAGCCTAGAAATCTGAAAACTCAATGAACTCTCAAACTGCTGTTTGTATGCTAACTGAAATGTATGAGCAACAATCAATAAAAATTTGCAGCACCCAAAAGTACATCAGTTTTTCTTTTATTGATTGGAAGATAAAACTGTAGAATGCAATGACTGCAGAATTCCCGTGTATAATAACCAAGCGAGACCCTGTCTATAGAAAAGCAGGCTAGGGTTTACAATTCTGGAACACTAACCATAGCCACCTAGGATAGAGCACCAAGCATGCATGCATGTGTTGGGATGCCTAGGGAACTGCCCCTCAGCTGGATAAGACTCATGCTACTCAACTTCACCCTCTCTTTCGGATCAGCGCCAATCTATAACTGGAAATATACTTAACTACTGTACATTTCCTAAAACTGGAAAAGCAAACTCAAATTAGAAAAACACCTTTTGAAATTTAAACTGAAGTAAATATTTTAATTCTGGAAAAGCAACCTAATTAGGAGCAGCACACTAAATTTGGAATCACTGGAAAAGCATAAGGCTGGTTTATGCATGGTCTAGTCATTCATGTACCCTCTATGTCTACATAAGAACAGCCTGCTTTCCAAGGCACTCTAGAGCTATGCCCTCACCCCTCTGCTGTACCTGTACACTGCTGTGCTGAGGAAAGTAAGTGTGCCATCCCTGCTGGAGGTAGAACAGTGACTGAGAAATCACAGATAAAACTAACATAGGTCCTGGTTGTTCTAATCTAGACAGACTGGCAGTGAACCAGTTAACTATGCCCGTGACAAGAAAGGAAGGGAATATCATGGACGATTAACTGAGATCCTAGGTAGATTTTAGTATTAGATTAATGAAAGATTGAATTTAACATAATTTATGGAATAGAGGGAGTATTTAAAATGAAGCTATGACGAAGATAAACGAAACACAACAATAGCATATACAGCATCTAAGGGAATATAGGGGAAATGGTAGTGGTTTAATACTTGTTTAAACAAGATGCTTGGTTAAACTTCAAATAAGGTATTAAGCTAACTCTCAAAGATGATATATCTACAATGCAAGAGGGGAGCTTTATGCACCACATATGATGTGGGCTTTATGAAACTAGAAGTTAAGTTATGCAATTTAGTTTCAGTAGACAAAGTGCGGAGATGCAAAGAATAGTCAAGAAAAGTGCAAAGGGTTCATTTAACACGATGGAGAAGTGGACAATGTGAAATAATAATACCAACTTCAATATATATAATAGCTGATTCTGTGCATAAAACAGACTGCTATCACAAGAATATAGCATTGAATAAGTTGGTGAGTGTAAAGAATGATATTTGTATTCTCTTTTTTGGGCTGTTTCAAGAACTAGATAAAGGCTTTGGCTTAAACACAATAAGCTAGCTTCACAGTAGATCTTCTGAGCAGCCCACGAAGATCCAGGATGCATTGCTAGTTTTTTCACTCATGGAAGGGAAGTTCGCCCTAGGAAATAGGAGAGATGTCTTCTTCATACATTTCTACCTGGCTATCTCCCGGGATGTTATTGCACAATGAACACATCTCCATTTTTCTAGACTCTTCATCAGGTGGCATCCGCAACTTCGTAGTCATTGATGGATGAGAGGGTTAAAAACATTAGCCATTCACATTGATATAATGTGCCTCTTCTACTCTTTTTTCTTATAATTTTTGTACACAGTTCAGAGATTCTTTATGCGCTCCTTTAATTCGTTTTGCATGATTTAATAAGTGCGACTGACTAGTTTTAGTCACTTGTAAGTTGTGGGCAATAATATAATTACTGTCTTTGTTTTCCTCATATGGATCTGACACAAGTAACTTCTGATTCTTTTGCATATGCCAACCTTCTTCAAAGCTATCTACAGGATCCTATATGAAGGAACATATGATTTTGGACATGAATGAAGTGCTGGATTAATTGATCAATTGTGGTCCAAAATGTGTACTGATGGAATGAAGGTGTTCAAAGAAGTGAAATGCATCAAGATTCAATATTAGTTCCAAAATCTGAAATTTTCTGAGCTCCCTTTTGCTATGTATTAAAACACTTAATATTCGAGGTGTTGATGGTAGGTTTTGTAATGATAATTTGGAAGCCTTTCCAGGCAAACATTAAATGCTCAAAAGTCCATCAAAGGCACAAAGTGAAGCTCGTAGAGTTAACATCCAACACGTACATCCTACAATCCTTCTCAGAGGTACTGGGATATTGCAAAAATGCATAAAAGGAATGTCCTTGTCAATTGACAAGCAATTTAAGTCTACACCTGCTGGGCAATGTGAATCAGAAAACCATAAAAGGGTCTATTTGAGGCCAGTCCAGATTAAGAAGAGTTACCTCACATAGTTCAACTCTGTCATCTGTTGGAAATATTGAGAGAGGGGGGCGGGGGTGAATCGGTATTTCTTAGCAATTAACACTTAATTAATCTTTTTCAGAGCATTAGTTAATCTTCAACAGTATTACAATTATTCAGTAAAGCAGTAAACAACAATGCAAAATGATAGAGACAAAGGGCACAAGATTTTTAGATGGAAAACCCCCTCCAGGTCAAAAACCACCAAACACTTTAATCTTCACTCCCAACTGAAAAAAAAGCTAAAACTTCTTAGAATTCTAGAAAAGCATTCTTCTCCGACTCCCACTGGAAGGATGCCCCAATGCCCTAGTTTATCAACAGTCAGCTGAAAGGATGCCCCAACCAACGTTGCATGAAGCGGGGACGTTTTTTGGAAGCGAGGACGCCGAAGCATCATTTTCCAAAAATTTAGGAAGCAAAGCGTTTCGGAAGCATCTAGTGTATATATATATATATATATAATATTTTTTTGCATTTATATTCAAAACTGCCATCCCAAATACCATATTAGTTGTAGAAGACATGAAAACCTGCATATTTTTACATAAATCAAGATAGATATGACATCCATGATTCCATTGTACATCAATAATTAGTTATTCGAGCATCAACCATCTAGAATCAAGATTCTAGATCCTAACAATTACAAACATACATCAAATTTTTAAGCATGATAAAACATTTAAGCATACTATAAAACATAAAACATTTAAAAATTAAGCATACTATAAAACATAAATGATAAACATAAAACATTTAACCATATTATAAAACATAAAGCATATTATAAGTGAGCAACTGTCAACATTAGTCATGTCCAAAATTCAAATAACATTGTTTACAAAATAGGCCACTTGGCCACCACCAAGACAAAAAAGTTCAAATTCACAACAAGCCTACAAGTCTAATGATAATCTATGACAAAAGCAGTAAAATTTGAACATTGAAAATATCTACTCATCTCTCCTCCTTCCACCACGAAGAGTACGTGATAGTGTGCCTCCACGTGGTGGCAATGAAGAAGATGGTGGTTGTGGAAGCTGTGGCACTGGCACTGTAACTGATGAAGACAAAACCCCTGCTGTTGGTGTTGAACTATGGAACCTAGGAAGCAAGGGACCAGTGGGGGGTGGCATGTCAAGTTGATCATCATCATCATGGATAAAAGCATCCTCTAATTGCTCTAATCGCAACACTCCATCCTCCAAATTGGTCTCCTCTGGATACCTGTCCCAAACCTTAAGGTCTCTGTTACTCTTTGCATCATCACAGTAATGGGACAACAATCGCAAGTTCTCTCTACCTGGTCTAAACTCAACTTGTTCCTTTTAACACTGTGGATGAAAGAATAAGAGCTCCAACACCTCTCTACAAAAGAAGTGTTTACCACCTGTGGTAGCACCCGCAATGTCAAAGTCTGTAGAAGTGGGGTAGCATCTCCATGCATGTTCCACCATTCAATAGAAGAAAAACTCTCTCGATCTCTAATAGCATGCATGCTCCCAAATGGACCAGTGGAAAGTGTATAGTTGCTCAGTTGTTTTTGTACTGAGTGTGACTCCTCCTCATCAGGGACTAACTTATCTAGTGCGATCATATATTTTTGTAGCACCTCTGGATCTAGGTGTGGTTTTTTCCTACTCGCCCCCCCAGGTGCTGTTGTTGAAAGCCATGATGGACTATAGTATTTAGGTGTCAATACATATGCTAATGCATGCAATGGAATATTTAGCATATCCCATCGTTTTACCGCCTTTGCACAAATATATTTGTAAAAGGTGGTATCTCTAGGCTCAACAATATCTTTAATCTGCCCCAACATGTTATCCATTTTCTCATACACCTCCCCATTTATTTCCTGATCTAAATCTGCAAACTTGATCATGTAATAAATTGGTTTGGTGAATTGCAAAACATATTTAACCTGTGACCAAAATAACATGTCAAGAATAGTGTCCTTTGCTGCATTAGCACCATCTCTATCAATGTTAATCTCCTCCCATGATTCAACGGTGACCATATTAGTTAGAGCTTGTCTCACCTTCACTACCCGCCTAAAGGTGAGGTAATAACTTGCAAATCTAGTTTTTGCAAGTTTAAGCAACTGCAACTTGGATAGAAGTAGTTTACCCTTGTATGCCTTGTGATAAATTTAATGAGCTTCTTCCCTCTCTTGTAAAGCTCATTAATCCACCCACATTCTTTATGCTTCACAATATCATGCATCAAAAGGTTCAATGTGTGCACCAAGCACCCAGACCAAAATATGTGTGGATAAGTACACTCAATAATTTTTCTTGCTCCCTTACAATTTGTTGCATTATCTGTGATCACTTGAACTACTTTGCTAGGACCAACATCTCTGATTGATTGCAATAGGATATTTGCAATGTTTTGGGAAGTTGCACTGACAGAGGAGGAATCATGACATACAATAAACACTGCACCACTAGCAGAAACACCAAGAACATTTATCAGATGTTGGTTTCTAATATTTGTCCACCCATCTGATACAATGGATACCCCACTATCCACCCACTCATTTGTAAAATGTGTCAAAGCTACTTGAACCTTTCCTTTTTCTCTTTCTAATAACACTGTTCTAGCTTTCTCATAGTTGGGGGACTTTTATCCTTTTGGGGCTTCATTGATGCCCTTTACCATTTCATGCCAATAGGGAGAGCGGAGCACATTGAATGGTACACCGCAAGCACAAAGAAATCGGACTATCTTTCCATCCACATCATCCCTCCCAGCAACATTAAGGAAAACTGCTCTTATTTTTTTACCTCCAGAACTTGCAGAAACACCATGAGGAGATGTGCTACCAAATCTGGAGGTTGCACTTGATTCAGATTGAGTTTTTTGTTTTTATTTTTTTTGTTGTGCAGCCTCCTCTATTTGGATGTATTTTCTTCTTTGTTCAGCTGGAAACTTTGGGCAAATTGCTATCCCCACAGCACCCTTTCTTTCATCACTGTCCATCACCCCACAAAGATGCCTCCTCACACGGGTATATGAACTGCTATATGGTTTTCCTCCACAAAAAACCATAAGGGCACAAAAACTTGTAGCTTCCACCACCTTTTCCCCCTTCAAGTTTGGTCACATAGTTCCACAAGGGTGTCAATGTAGCTTTCCCATCTTGTGATTCAATGTTTTCATCATCCCCTTCCTCTTCAAAGCCTTCCTCCTCATCATACATTGGGTCACTCATATGGGACCACTTTCCTCTTCTTCTTCATGTTCTCCTCTTCTATTTCTACTCCCCCTTACCATCATCAAAATCAAGAGTGGAATGATACATAGAATCCAAAGAAACATCATCTTTGAGTATGAATATAGATGGTGGACAACCTGCAAATAAATGTACAAGAAGAAAGAATGGGAAAGTGTAGGAGAGAGAGGAGAGAAAATATAAAAAACAATGACAAAAAAATGAGAGAGTTTGGGGTTTGCACTTACCTCTTTAGCTCTTGTAGATGGAAGCCCTTCTTTACTCCTCCAAGCTCCTCCCCCTTCACTCCTCCAAGCTCTCCTCGACTCTCTCTTCTCCAAGCTCTCTTCTCCTCTCTTTCTCTTCTCTTCTCCAAGCTCTCTTCTCCTCTCTTCTCCAAGCTCTCCAAAAACACAAGTGAGAAAATGAGAGGTGAAATAGAGCTTATAAGCTTTTCATCCTATCCCTAACCCAACACTAACTCACTTACTAACCCAACTAAAACCAAAAATAAAAATCAAAAATCAAAAATTATGCTTTAGTGAAGTGCGCAAGTCGGATTCATACGGCGTTGTACGAAACCACTCGCGAACCGTACGGGTCCGTATAAGAATCGCGACGAATCCGTACGGTGATCCGTCGTACGAAACGCGGTTTCGGCCGTACAGATCCAGAAAACCACGAAACGCAAATTTTTTTCCAAAACACGTTTTGGTGTACAGATCCCGTACGGTTCTGTATGGACCGCGTTTCGGGGGTTGGAGCCGGGGGGTTGGGGGGGGGGATGTATCCTGCAACATTGGCCCCAACACCCTAGCGAGCCACAACTTGCCCTAGCACCACCCTACCACCCTAAAGTGTTTACATGCCCTGTCCTGACTGCCTAGCACCACCCTACCACCCTATAAAGATAAAAATTAAATACAAAAGTGTGGACTCCCGTACCAGGGACAATGATCCACGTTACAATGATATTTCAATAATTTTCTTTGATTATTGACACACTAGGACCTAATCCCTTGCCCCGACAAACCAAGAACCCTTGTCCAACAACAACATAAGCCCTTATCCCAAATGACACATACTCCTTACAAATGTGGGTTCCTTTACAAGGGAAACTGACCCATTTACAATGATGTATAATGTTTAACAAATGACGCCGACTCTTGGACAAACTCCTTACAAGACAAGAGATATTGATGTGGATATTGCTAAGATGCTTTTTCTCTTTGTCACTTGCTTGCTGGTGGTTTCACTGCTTTATTACTTGATTTCTTCTTTAATCTTCATTGTTTTGTTGCTTGTGCCTAGCTGCCTTACTTGATGTCACTGGTAGATCTTATCTTCATGTCACTGTTCTTTGCATTAGTTGAGGGTGCTTGAACTATGTTGAATCTGCAATTGAAGCAAGCCCAAACGAAACCCAATACCCAAAGACAAATAAACACAATAACCCTTTAACAGAACTTACTTTTGCCTGCAAAGAGCATTAGTACAACAATAATAGATCATAAACATACTGAAGATTTTTCTGCCAGCAGTAATAGATATACAACAAAAGAAATAAACAGTACTTACCTGACTCTTGCTTGATGGCACCGAAATCTTGATGATGCTCAGACATCACTCTTCTAGACCCTAGACAAACTTACACTTTGACCCCTTTTGATGACACTACCCTAGACCTGAGCTAGACTTTACACAATCCTAAATAGACTTGCAAGAGAATGGTACCAAGCTAACTCAGAGCTTTAGGCAAAATAAGAGAAACGAATCCCTAAATCAACACTACCAAATTCCTAAGAAAAAAATAACAACCGAAATTTGCACAGTACAATTAATTACCTCAGGTCCGTAGTTCAAACACGATACTATCTTGTAATGATGTCGAGATTTATGAGGAGTATTTGAGCCCTTACTGTTATGTAGTAATTTTATGCCCTTTGTGAGCTAAAATAAGTTATGTACAACTTGAAACCCGAAACAGAACAGACCCCTTGCTCTTCCTTGACAAATTGACCTGTAATGACAACGAGCTTCAAACCACAGGGAACTGAACCTTAGCTACTTTAGATGCCCACATTGACAGCTCCTTAGGGTGGCCGAAAAACTCAGAGAATAGCTTTTACGATTTCATTCCTCTCTTTAATCTTAAAATGGCAAAGAATTAATCTCTTTTTATAGTCTATTGGAGGGTGACCATTGGAGAGGAGATACTCTCAAGTTACAAAAAAAATAGTCGTTGGAGGGCTCCATTTGGTAGGCGTTAGAGTAGGCATTACTAGGAATTAAAGGATTAAAAATTTAACATTAAATGAGCCTTGTTATCTAAGGAAGGAGGGTTGTGAGTCGTATGTGGGCTTCTCCGTCTTTGAAAATGATGAAGGGCTTATAGATAAATAATATATCCATCTAAATAACCTTAAAGTTAAATATTTATGTTAAAGATATTTCCTAGAAATATTTTCAATACCACTAGAATTTGAAATCAATGATTGGGTCAGTGCATATGGTCTTACCAAGGTTGTGAAGTCAATGATTGGGTTATTGCCTTTGGTTGTTGAAGTTATTCAACTTCTACACAATGCGATTGCGGTGAGAATTGTTGTCATATATTGACAACCATAGGTGAATTAATGATAAGGTGTCATGTCACTAGCCCTTGGGGTTTTAGCCCACAAAACTGGGTCTTCAACTTAAAATGCAAATAGATTTCAAACCGTAAAGAACTGTGTGGGGTACGACATATCATCAGAAAGATCTTTTTGGGGAGAATCTAACTAGATGGATTAGGAAACAAGTAACCACAATTTTCCATGCCAAATTTTCAGACAAAGATCAGGGTAGCTCCTGGTGTTGCTTGGGTTGACATCAATGACAACCACCTATCAACAATCCCCCCCTTTGGCATTGATGGCAGCACAAGTACTCCCCCTTGCGATCATAATTCCCCCTGACATCATGCATCTAACCTTCCTAACACTTTCTCTACCCATTTGTCATCAATGCAAAGGGTAACTCCCCTTGACATCCTGCCTCTTCTGAGGACCTGTAACTGCCTTCAATCCTCTATCTACTTGACTAGATAAAAGAATAGTCTATTCAGGACTTGGGAGAATCCCAAGTTTTTGGTGAAGATACTCAAATGTCTCTCAGGGTAAAGGTTTAACAAAGATGTCAACAATTTGTTCTTTCATCCCAATGTATTCAACTTTCATATTCTTTTCTGCAACTTGTTCTCTAACAAAATGGTAATTGATTGGAGTGTGTTTTGTTTTTGAATGCATCATAGGATTCTTGGAGATACTGATGGTGCTGGTGTTATTGTAGAATATTGGAATGGGCTCATCAAACGTTACTTCAAGATCTTGTAGAGTTTGTTTCAACCAAAGGACTTGCGTACAATCAGCTATTGTTGCTATGTATTTTTCTTTCACTGTGGATAAGGAGATCGAAGATTGCTTCTTGCTTAACCACGAAACAAAACAACCACCTAGGTAAAAAGCTGCACCACTAGTACTTTTTACGATCATAAACACTTCCTACCCAATCTACATTTGTATAAGTTGCGATGGTTAACTAATTCCTTTTTGGATACCATTGGCCAAATTTTGTTGTTTTCTTGAGATATCGAAAGATCCTTTTCACGACAACATGGGATTATTTTGGTGTTGCTTGGAATCGTGCTACCTATCCAACTGCCTACATCAAATCTGGCCTGTAAATTGTTACATGCAGTAGATTGCTAATCATAGATCTATACATCCTCTGGACTGTATCCATTCTTTTGTTGCAACTTGTTAACCTTGAAATTATTTTCCTTAATTCTTTATTCAACCATGTCTCTTCCTTACATACTATGCTTCATACGAACTCTTACTGTCAATATGGATTAACTTTACTTGCCACTAAAACTGACCATAATATTACTTTATGTCAACCTATCAATGATTAACTTCAAATGTGCTGCTACTGCTGCTTAGACTCCCTCTCTTAAATACTCGGGGAGTCATCATGTTGGATTCTTCAAAATAATGTACCACCCAATTTTCTGGTTGGATCATCCTTGTCACCTTCTAATGTACTTGTTGCTACCTCCAGATCTTTTGCCTTTACAAAGCCTGAAAGCATTAGTGCTGAAGCTTTCTCATTTTCTTGATCTTCTTGCATCTGTTGTCCTTTCTTGTACCTAATGTTAGGGTTGTCATGCATGGAGGATTCAATCTTGTACCTGTAATCTTGAGCTATGTGCCCATGGTTATGACATTTGTAACATTCAATGTTGGTCCTGAATAATGGAGCATACGGTGTGAACTTTCTTCTGTCAAAGTCATCGTGAAACCTATCTTGTGATCGTGCTAACCTGGTTCTAGGATACTTGCTTCTAGGGTTTTGATAATTGTACTTGTTATAAGTTTGACAATCCCTAGCCATGTGTCCAAAGTTAGCACATGAAAAGCAATAACCATTAAACAAATTTGCATACTTGAATGAGTTATCTTGTCTAAATGGTCTTCTGTATTCATTCCTTCTTGGAGGAGGAACTGTCTCTTTATTACTTCTTGGAGTTGCATCATTTTTAATCTTTTTTTTTTGTGAAAATTCGGTTGCTCGAATCATACTGCAACAACTGATGAGAAATCTTCTATTTGTTAATTACTTAACAAAATTATTTACTGTGTTATACAGTAAATACTGAAGCCCATACACTACAACTTTCACAAGATCTGAGCAAGAATAAATCATAAACACATGACACCGTTATTTTTGGACCAATGTCCCCGGAAAAACCCAATGCGGGAAAACCGATGTAGCAACTAAGGGTTTGTTTATTATGCAATAATTTTTTGAGTGCAAATCTATGATTATCAAAACTGACAAATCATACAAAGGAAAACTAACAAATAAAATCTTGTGAGAAGATCTTACTCTGCCACGGGAATCCGGTACAGACCTTAGCTTGAGATGTGCTGCTCTGCGTTGCCTTTGTGCAGTGACTGCATCACTCTGCGCAATCTCTGCGTCACAACTGAAGCTGCCCTCTCCCTCTTCACTGAATCTCTTTGTTGCCTGGAAACGAGACCCTTCCGACTTCTGGAAAATCCCTTCAGTAACTAGCACTGAACCCCGTATGTTTCCTCAACAGAAAGTCGAACCCCCTCTGAAGCTCTGCGCAGTCCCTGGGTAGCCTCTGCGTTGCTCTCTATGGCCTTTACTGCCTTCTCTGCTTTGCACTGTTCGGATTAGGAAACTCGTCCAACCGGAAATTATCTCTGCCCCTCTCTGCAAAGATATTCTCGATCTATTTTCTCCCTAAGCACTGCTCACTAAAGAATTTCTATCTCAAGATTTTCTCTCTCGATGTATCTCCATCAAGTCCTTATAATCTTCTAGTTGAGTCTTCAACGACCGATATTAAATCGTTAATCAACAACTAAGATTAACTTGACTTGATCTTTGACTTTTCTAGAAGATTCACTCTCTGTTTTAATTAATATCCATAATTATTTTAATTTCCTAAGTTTAGACTTAGGGTCCCATTAAAAATAATTATTTATTTCCATAAAACATAATTTGAGTGGAATTTTCCAAAATGCTTTCTGGGTTCTTTGGAATACATGTGCCTAAGCCTCCTTGTAAATTTTGAGACTAGGAGCACATCCGATGCTACCAAAAATCAACACTTTTTTTCTTCATTTCGATTTGCCCTTTGATTGCTCATGAACTCATCCAATGCTCGAGAGTCACTTGCAAGGTTCTGCTGGACATTTCCCCTTTTTGCTACTTTTCATTGAGAGTCAATTTTTGCTTCTAGTTCTTCCCTTGCCTCATTGCTTTCTTTTAACTCATTCCTGAGTGATTCTTCAATTATTTTGGCTTTTTCTAACTATACTTTGAGACAGATAATTTCTTTTCATTCCTTTTGTTGAGGTTCTTGGTGTGTTCTTTTACTTCCTTCATTTCGGCTTCTAGAGAATTGACATTTTTCCTTTTTGTTTTGAATTCTTTTATAACTTTGACAACTTCGTTTTGAAATTCATTCAATCGTTTCTTCTTCTTCATCTTCTTCGTTAGGTGTTTCCTTCTTTTTGTGCTTAGCTGTTAATTTTAGGTTAACATGTTCTTTGCTTAGGTCAGATACTTCATGAGCTCATTCATTATTACATTAATCCATTAGCAATCACATTGTTATGAATAAAAAATATATAAAATAATTCAAATAATGTAAAACAATTATAATGATTAATTAGCAACTAATTAATGAAAAGGTATGCCCCTAAGGACATAATCGTTAGTGAAGAGGTGCCTGCCTAGCATATATAAGCAGGTCCTCACCCTCATTGTAATCATCTTGCATCAATTCTTTATATAATATTCAATATACAGTTACTTGTCCTACAATGGATGTTTACGTCTTCAAAGTATTCTAAAGATTACTGGTGTGTATACGAACTTCGTTCGTTACATTGGTATCAAAGCCACATTGGCTAATCATTGGGCCTTTGGCCATCAAGTATTCAAGTTTGTTGCCGAATGATTAAGGCTTTTAGCCACACACATAATTGGAGGTTCTCCATTTTGGTGGTTTTGCCATTTAGGCCTTTGGCCATAAATTCAAAAAAAAGAAAAGAAAAAATGGAGTCTAATTTGGAAGTAAAGGAAGGAAAATTTTCCTATAAAGGTCTTTCGCTTGTTGTCGCACAAAATGACTAAGCACCGCGACAATGGCTCAGATCGGGGGCTGTCACCCTGATCCCCAATCTCTCTATCTAAGCTGTCTCCTTGCAGACTAAGGGAGGTAGACCCTAACGAAAATGAAGAAGGAGAACTGGTTGAAAACCAACCAATTAAGGAGACACAGTTAAATGACCAAGTACTTGCTAAGATTAACGAGATTTTACAGATCCAATTAGATTTGAAGCTTTAAAACCAATGCCTTGTGGAGTCGAAATATCTCCTTATGAAATTAAAATCAAGTAATTGATAGGTAACTGCTGCTCTGAAAAAATCACGATGATATTCGATAAAACACCCTCATAATTATGCATCAACAATGTTTGATAAAGACATGCAATTTATCATCACTTGAAATATTCTTAAAGTTGACTAAAACAATTAATCACCAACCTCAAGCAACTTAAAACCACAATTAAAGATAGTTCAACGATCATCAACCACAACTAAGCATAAAAATACTTCGAACCAACAATTTAAACCTCGAAACAATTTAAATTCGAAACAAAAATATTATCATGAGAGTACCATCGAATTTAAATGCCAGAGATTTCCAATATTTTCGAATTTAAATGATATTCTAAGTAATTCCAATTCAAAAATCTATAGTCAAACTTTAGATAGAAAGAAATTTAAAGTTCACCTTGACTATGTAAATTTTTTTAAATTTTTTGAGAATTTTTCTAAAGTTAAAAATTACAAATTTTGGTCTTTTTTATTTTTTATTTTTTATTTTCTTGTCTAAAGTTAATAAAAATGAAATATATAAATCTAAAATTAAAACACTAAATAAACTAACTCAGCAGAATCGAAAATTAGAATTTAAAACTAAGACTAAAGTCAATTTAAAAGGTTGAAAATCTAAAATTCAACTAAAACTAAAGCTAAAATTTAAAACTAAAACTAAAGCGAAGTTAAAAAAAAAATCTAAAATCTAAAGTTTAAAACTAAAACTAAATCTAAGTAAACAAATAAAAAATCAGAAATATGAAATAGAAATTCGGATTTGCGTTAAGTTTGGTTTTATGCAGGTCGAGAGGGAGCCATCGAAGGAGTCGAAGGCATGCAGGAGATGGGCAGCGTAGGAAGGACGCAGAGGGTTTGCAGGTGAAAATAGGCAGCGATGAAGCGACGTGAAGAAGGGTAGGGAGAACACAGAGTATGCGGACAGTGGATGGGGCTGCGTACGAACGACAAGGATGAGAGCATGTGCAAGCAGTGAGGAGGGCAGCAGATCCTTGAAAGGATAAGGCATTGGCTGGAAGATGATGCAGGGATGTGATGGACTGCGTGGAGGAAAGGGATTGATGCAGAGCAAGGGTGGATGGCGTAAAGAAAAAAAAAGAACCCGCAGACAAAAGAAAATGCAGCGGATAGACATCGTACGGACAACGTGCAAGGAACCTATAACAGATAGGCAGCAAAAAATTTGCAGGCACATGAATTTCGAATAATTTTCTTCAACCAGCAATAAAATTTTACCAGTATAACTTAGATTTTAAAAATATTTAGTTAGATGCACTTGAGATTTACACTTTTGAGGCAAAATAACATCCAGATCTTCAGACAAAACTGATCCTGAGGCCAGATCTTACCCTCTAGGGCCTAGATCTGGCTCGGATCTAAATTTTTTTCTGAGAATCTCCCTGTAAAACCTGCACAAGACTAGAAAGAAAAACCCAGAAAATATGCACAGAAAATAAACCCTTAAACCTTGGTGAATATTTGCAGAATTTATAGTGCTATTTTACAGATAGAGAGCCCTCATGGCCAGATTTAAAACCATTTTTCACAATTAAATAAAAAGCGAAATTAAGAGAGGCACAAGCCCAAGAAGTCTCTGTAAAAACAAAATTCCGTAAGATAACTTTGGGAATTAGGAAACAAGGAGCTTTTTCAGATTTTCTGAAATCTGAGAGTCAACTGGTCTAACTGAAGACTTCCCCAAACGCTCAAATCTTGAAAAATGATCTCTGCACACTTAGATCTGAATTTTAGATTGATAGAGATTAAAAAATAAACATGGACCTTCCAGAAAAATAGATAACTAATATTTCAATAAAATCAAAATGCAATTTTAGAAACCCAGAAAACTACACAAAATATTTGTATGCAGATCAATCCATAAAGGCCATCAACCATCAAAATGTCAATAAAAGCAGCAGAGTTTAGAGACAATATCAGCACATAGATCTGGAAAAGGAACACCAAAGTATGTAACCCCAAAGTCTTTATGCTTTATTCATCAAAAAATTACAAGAGCTTCCAAGAACAAGTGCACGATTCAAAGATCGGATGCAAATGACATACAAAGACCTCTAATTTATAAGATAAAATCTCCAACGGCTAGTTCGATTGATCCTTGTCAAAATAATCTTGATCGTCGAAAAGATTTAATTATCTTTTAATTTGGACCGTCGAAATTATAATTTTGAGGAAGTTCGAATTTATCATTTAATTCCATTTTAATTAACTGAAAAATAATATTTTTGAGTTAATTACCTCAACATTTTGACTTTGAATTAAACACTAAGGCCCAAGGGTCCAAAATTTCTTGAAATTCTCAATATTCCCTTGGCCTGGGACCTTTACAAATTTATTTTTTAAGGACCCACGAATTTTGCCTTTGAAGAATTTTAACTCACCTAGGACTTAAAATTAATTAAATTTCTGGCCTGGGATTTTTTAATAAATTTGGCCAGAAAATTTAATTAATTGATTGAGAGGGGATTTAATTATTTTTCCAACCCTCTTTACATAAGATAAATATATTTAGACACATAAAGGGGGATACCAATTCGTATAGACCTTCAAGTAGCTACCCAATTCTGCGACTCAAAACATGATCTAGTAGACCAAACAATTTGTAATAAAATAATCTAGCCAATTAGCTAGGATTATTCCCAAACTACTTTTACAAAGACTCGATAGAAAACACTAGGACTTACTTAGCATCTTGATGACAAAAGCCACCCTAGCTTTCGGGTAAGGCTGGAGGGGAAAACTCTGCTGATCACTTGTGTCGAGAAACACAAATGAATTAGTAAAACAAAAAACCTCCTACGATAGAAATCATCACCAAAATACTAGACTTACCTAGGTTGTTACATACATGGTGGTTTCACTTAGATCATTTACATCATAAACATGCAGAATGGGTTTACATCATTTATAAAACTATCGACTGTCAATGAAATCTGAATGGCGTGAACACCTCGAACATGACGAGTCCCATTTGCAAAACTGGGGGTGTACTGCTATGTTATAGATCACAGATTAATTACATTAAAAGGAAGTATCCAAGGGAAGGAAATTAATATCGCTATCAGTATTGGCAATGAGGAAAATTACATCAATATTAATTTGGCAAATCAACTATTAATTCAAGATTCAAGCATTGGTGAAAGAAAAGATATTTTTGGCCAAAAGGAATATGAAATTAATGATTTACAACTGACAATAGATAGATCATTATGAGTACATATCTCAATTCTGTGTCATAACTATGTATGATAGAGAGGTTGATATAATTCTTGGTCAACATTGGTTTAAAGAATTGGGTACGTTAATGTTAAACATATACAAACAAGTTTTGATGTTTTCTTATAAAAAGAAGTTGATCACTCTCCATGACATGACAACGAGGTCAGAGACGATGACGTCTTCATCAGAAAATTTTAAAGATGTTTTGAAAGTGATATTTAAAAATAATCAAAAAACAATATCAAAAAAAGCAGAAAGAGCTTGAAGAAGTCATATCCAGTAAAGACAAGGAAATTTACTGTCTCAGAGATCATAATGAAAAACTACTCGAACAAGTCAAGCAGGCTAAGGCCACGAAGAAAGAACTCAAGAAGCACCTACTGGAACAAGAAGAGAAAAAATTACAATTAAAGAACTTCAATAAAAAACTATTAGAACAAATCAAATATTTAAAAGATGAGAAAGATACTAAGAATAAAGTCAACCATCCAGAAAACGAAGATATTTTACGTCTAAGAAATCATAACCAAGCCCTACTTATGCAAATAAAGAAGCTTAAAATTGACAAGAAGTCACTAAATGACAAGTTAAAACAACTTACTCAAGAAGAAGATTGAAGTCTCCACTCGTCGAAGATAAAGGAACAAATAACGATCTAGTCAATATCATAACTCAAGAAGATGAGAAACCAACAGAAGTTAAAACGTTTTCATATGTTGCAGTTCAAACAATGGAAATTCCAAATGGTGATTTCCTAGCCAACTAAACAACATCAGTATTTGAAGTGAATCAGAAAACTGGCACACACATGAAGAAAAAATCAAACTATAAGAACTCCTTATCGATATTCGAATCACAAGAGCAGACAACTAAGTCAGTCTTCATATTTGAACCATTCATAACAAGAACAATAGATTTATGTTCCAAGGAATACCGAAGTTTGCAGAATCCAGTCCTATGATAACAATCCATTACAAAATTCCAATGATCGAAGGATTCTACAAAAGGTTAATCTAGGATGATCTGATCCATTCTACGTCCGACAATTTTGTTTATCACTCAGAGTATCATATCATCTTGTATCAACGAAGATGAAAATTCAGAGACGAGAAGATATTTGAAACAGGAAAAAAGATCAAGCCCTTTCGTCAGCAAGCTTTGAGGAAAAAGCTTTTTGAAGAGGAAGACAATGTTATGAATAAAAAATATGTAAACTAATAAAAATAATGTAAAACAATAATAATGATTAATTAGTAACTAGTTAATGAAAAGGTATTTCCCTAAGGACATAACTGTTAGTGAAGAGTTACCTGCCTAGAGTATATAAGTAGGCCCTCACACTCATTGTAATCATCTCACATGAATTCTTTATATAATATTCAATATACAATTACTTGCCCTCCAATGGATGTTTATGTCTTCGAAGTACTTTGAAGATTATTGCTGCGTATACAAACTTTGTTCGTTACAGACATCAATCATTGTCTTATAGTAGTAACTAATGAAATAACATGAATGTAGAAGACAAGCCAACATAAAAGAACACAGAAATTGGCACAAGCCAGGGAAAAACCCCATGTTGGGGAAAACCCTTTCTCAATTCTTCTTTTATTAATATCGAGGGTTCAACAGAGAGAGAAAGTACAATGAAGATGACTTGCCAATATAGGATCTAATAACTTCTGTGAATCAAGAGAATACCAACGACCCTAAATCAAAATACATCCTTCTCACAATGGACCGCTCCCATGACATCCTCTTGAAGAGGCAACCCTGTACCAATCATAAGAAGAAGCCTCAAATTAATTGCGATGTTCCTTCAGATGGTTGTGGCTTGAAGAGAAGAGCCTCTCTAGGCATTATGACCCTTGAAAGATTCAATCTGTTGTTGTAGCAGTTTCTATCCTATGGCCAGAACAGAGACATGGAACTAGTACTGAAGCCCTTCTTACTTCGAGCAAGACATGACAAAGGCTACATCCAAACTTGGCCTTATTTGATGTTCCTGCGACTATTTCTCATAAGTATCTCGACCCCTGTGACAAAATAGAAAACCCAAAACACTCTGCGTTCTTCTTCTGAACTCGACTACTTCAAATATATGTGAGAGCTAATTTGACGATGTGATATAAGGTTGGAGGATGCCCTTATATGTTGAGAATTTAGGGCTCTTATTAAAATTTGTCTTTCATGATAATTACTTGTGATTTCGTTATACTTCTTTCACTTAGATCTTATCTTCGTTAGCTTCTTATGTCTTTCGTCAAGTCAATTATCAAAACACAAGAGACACAAAGTTTAGGCTCTTCAAGCTAGGGCCAAAACCTCTCCCTCTTGGAGAGGAAAACCTGATAGTAAATCTTCTTATAGATCTTCAATTGACGAGTACCATAACCATGACACAAACCCTTGACACCAGTATGCCTCCAAGACCTTGTCACTGCTTTTCTAGTTTCCTTATGTTGATTTTCCTTTCTCCACTCCTTTGCACCATCCCTAGGGAAACTCGATCCCTAGCCTTAAATTATTTTTTCCTTGATCTAGCCTCGATCACCCAATCACTTTTCCTTGGCCTGCCTTTCTTTATCCTTGATGCCTTAGATATAGATCTCCTTTTCTTGATGTAGCTTTCCTTTACACTATATATGGCTGCCCAAGACAGAATATGAGATGTGCCTAATTCAGAGGCTAGCACTGCCTTTCCTCTGAATTGATCACAGTCCCCTTTGCATACTAGATTGACCGAGATCTTAACTCTATCTGCGCATGCTTTTCAACCTTCCTTTTTGTGGTATATCCCTCCTTTTCATGCACTGTAATCCACACTTCTTATTCTTGGAAAGTGTAAGTAGGTTCGGTCTTCATATTGACTATGTAATTATGTATTTATGTAATGAAGCAGACAAAGATAATAAAATGTATTTTTGTTAAGCCTGCTTCATGGGTTTCATGAGCAAGGGATTTTATTATAGGTCAAAGACTTCTTCTTGTTGTCTTTTAGGATTTGTCATCTTGTCATAAATGTACAAATTAGATGCATGTACATGATGCAATGTTACGCTTATAAAGTGTCAAAGAAGCAATGTAAAAATGTTCAACACCCTTGTCACCTTGCTGAAAGAATACTCCTTGAAGTCGGCCTCACAACAACTGGTCAAGTCTGCTTGAAAACACTGCTAATGAACCGTCACACTCCTTCATGGTCAAGTCGGCTTAATTACAAGTTGAAACTACCATATATACCGCAGTATACTGCGCAAAAAATAGAGACATAAAAGCTTAGACATCTTTGCAATTCTCGGGCTTGATTATAGTGACAAAACTCGGATTAGTTCCACATAAATTGAAAAGCAAGGACTGTGTTTTGGTGCAAGCTTGGTAACTATTTAGAGAAGAATAAAAGGACCATTATATCTCTGTTTGGGCTTCATAATATTTTGGTATAGTTCTGTGAAGGAAGACAAGTTAATGTCTAAACACAGTATGAAGAAGAAAAGGGTAATACAGTGCAAGGATTGAAGCTCCAGCATAGTGCAAGGAAGTCAGTGTGAGGACAAAAGCTCCAACATATGTCATAAGTAATACATACAATGCAAAGATCTTGATCTATGGAGCAAGTGCAGATTATGGTGTAGATCTCAGTACAATAATTAGAAGAAGGTATAGTATAAAGGAACAAGGTGATGTTGTAGGAGACAAGGTTATATAATGTGCAATCAATATCTAGAAATGTTGGAGAGAGGCCGAAGAAGAGGAGACTGATTATCGAGGACTGTGAAGTTGATCGAGATTCTCTAGGAGACGTTGCAGTATAGTGCAAAGCAAAAGAAGGATCAATAATAAGAAGCCAAGAAGAGCAGGTGACAAGGGTGTTGGAGGTACATTGAGGTCAAGGATCTGTATCATGGTCATGGTTGAAAGTCTATAGGAAGAATTACTTGCGGGCTTTCCTCTCCAAGAGGGAGAGGTTTTGGACCTGGCTCGAAGAGCCTAAATTTGTGTCTCTTGTGTTTTGGTAATTGACTTTGAAAGACTTAATAAGCTAAGAAGAGAAGACATAAGTAAGAAAAGTAAGCTCACAAGTAATTATCAAGTAGAGTTTTTGAATTAAACCTATCCCTACCTAATTCTCAACATGGTATCAGAGTTAAGGTTCTAAAGACAAGGGCTACTTGACAAGGAGACACTCAAGGATTAAAGAACAAGAATCCATTTCTCTAGAAAGCATCAAAGTCAAGGTCAAAGTTTGCATTGGAAAGTCAAATGAGTTTGTAGGAAAATTCTCAAGCCATCTCAAGAAGGCCTTCAATATCATTCAAAGGATCCACTCATCAAGGAGATAATCTTTGCCATCAAAGATTTATGACATTGAAGACATTGTTGGAAGACACATCATCAAGCACCATCCAACATTGTCCAACGCCTTTGAAGACATCCTTTATCATCAAGGATCCAAGCCTACATTGGAGAATTCAATCTAAGGAGTTGCTGTCATCATCATCAAGGAATCTGATTGAAGGAGGAAGTCACTCTACTCAAGTAAGTATTTCTATGACCTCTTTTGAATCTGTCAAAATGACTTATTGCAAAGAGAGCAACAAATTGGTTGAGTCATCATACTTTAGTGCATGGAAGAAGAGGACATATTTGAATCTAATCGAAGATGAAGTTATGGGCTACATCAAAGGATCTACAACTCAACCCTCAAAAGAAGATGCTCCAGCTCCTGCCAAGTACATGAAAGGAGAAATCAAAGCCCAAAGGATTCTCATAGAGTCCATTAAGGACTCACTCATACCCTATGTATCCAAACTGGAAATTGCAAAAGAAATATATGAGAAATTGGTGGAGCTATTCTTCGTGAGTCCAGCAGGGGAAATAATCTCTCTGAGACAAGAGCTATACAAGATGAAATTGTCAAGAGTAGGGAAAAGATGAACTACATCCTACATGCATGCCAACCAATAATCATAGGAAGTATCCTACGTGTGGGGAAAGGATGAAACACATCCCACCGACATGTCCACATGTGACAACCAATAGATGCCTATATGCATCTCTCACTGAGGTATCCGTAGGATGAGTGGTAGGTGAACCACTCATCCTACTCATATGCCATAGGAGAAGGTGAACCACTCATCCTATGCATATATCATCAACAGTAGGGGAAGGTGAACCACTCACCCTACCCATGTGTTATCAATCATAGGGGAAGGTGAACCACTCACCCTACACACGTCAATCGTCACAGGGGAAGGTGAACCACTCACCCTATACATAGTGCACCTATAGGGGAAGGTGAACCACTCACTCTATGGTCGCTCATAGCTTCAAGAAGTACCTCAAGTCCTCAAGAGCTCCCAGAGCTCAATGTTCAATAGGGAACCCTCATAGTAGAGTCTTTCCATGACTCTCAACTTCTTTCTGAAGGAAGATAAACTTTCCCTTCAAAAAACAACTTCCTCTTGAATTGGTAAATCATTATCTATTGGATAGTCATTGTTTTTACATCTCCCTTTGAATATTGTGAAAGTAAACTTCCTCAAAATATAAGCATCGAGCTATTTGCAATCGACTATCAATCTTATGTGCTAGAATTATTCAATCATAATCATGCAGCTTATATGCAGTTTATCAAACTTAGTTGTCATGACTTGCTTCCACAAAAAATTATCGGACAAAAACAGTCATCAAAGATTTTCTAGCTCCCTCTGAAGCCTTGCTTAAGGTGACCATGAATCCTTAAATCATGAGCTTCCTATATGAGAGATGAGACCTTTCATGAGGCAACAACTTTAGGTAAAGGAGGAAAGTTCTGAAGAATCATCATGTGTTAAATTTGGCAACTAGGGCCAAATTCCACCTTGGGACAGCTCATTTGATGGAGATGATGATTGCATTAAATACCTCTTTTCAAGAGAACCAAAATTGATATAAAGATCATCTCATTTGGACAAGCAGACGTGTAATTTTGAATTTATGACCACACATGTGCAAGTTGTTCAAGCCAGCCTCAGCTAAATGTAGGCCCATGAAGCCCAATGGACATGTCTCGTCACCCACAATGAATTGTATAAAAAGAAGTGACCTCACTCCTCATTCGACATCATCATCGCTTACACATTCTTCTCTGTTTTCATCATATTGGTTTGTACAACTATTGGGCAGCTTCTTTCTCTCACACATGTGGCAAGGAGGACGAAATTTTCTGGGACAAAATTGCAGGCCGAATTTCAGACTTCAGGGATAGGTTTGACCAAAGTTTACCAAGGTGTTCTTGACCAGGTTTGACTTCGATTTTTGGAGGAAAATTTGATTTTTGCAGGCCATATTGTTGGGCACAAAAATCGACAATTTCGTGGCTAGTTGACCTGCGTTGACTATTGTTTAACCACAAAAAAATTACAGCAGGTTTTCTCTCTCCTTTGACCGAGTTTGATTGAGCTATTTTGGGCTGAAATTGACCTCCTAATAAGACCGAGTTTAATGAAGAAAGACCGAGCTACTTTGAGGAAGGATTGCTGCTATTTTGACCAGAGTTGACTTTTTGGTTAGGGCTAAAGTTTGACTGCAGAATTTGACAAGGTTAATTTGACTTTGTATTGGGTTAGTCTATTTGAATTTTGTACTCTCTCTATCCGCTGAACTATTGAATAATAATAAGAAGAATTGATCAAAGGGTTTTCCCAACATTGGGGTTTTTTCTTGACATCCGCCAAATCCTATGTTCTCTTGTCTTGGCTTGTCTTCTGCATTTGTTTTATGTTCTATCTGCTTTTACTGTCAATGTGATTAATGGTTAATGTGATTGTTACTTGAAATAATTGGATAGTGTTATCAAGTTGCTAAAGGAACATTGAAGTAAATTGTGCTAACAATAGAACATATCATTGCTAACTAAAATTAACATGGTATCAGAGCCCAAGTGAAGACAAAGCCCAAGCAAGAGAGAGAAAACAATCACTAAGATCTGTTGGACAAGGGCAAAGCCTCAATGGCTTCTAGATCTTACTTCAAATCTGAGGATAAGCTCAATGATAAATCTGACTATCATGCATGGAAGATGTCTTTGAACTTGACTTTGGAAGAAAATGATGTCATGGTTTATGTGCAGGGAAATGTGGTGGAGCCTCCTTCAAATGTACCGAAAACTACTAAAACAAAGTATAAGAAAGGTGAGGTCAAAGCTAAGAAGATCATCAAAGACTCCACTCAAAAACATTTGGTTGCTTACATTTCTAATTTGGGCTCATCTAAGGAGATGTATGTCAAGTTGGTTGGGATGTTCAAAGCAAACAATGCAAACCAAATCCTCTTTCTCAAGAGCAAGCTGAAGGACATCAAGATGGATAGAGGGGAGTCTATCTAATCCTACTTCGTGAGAGTTACTGAAATCAAGAATGATATTCTATCTATTGGAGAAGTTGTTTCTGACAGGGAGCTGACTCTTATTGCCCTTGGAGGTCTCCCACGAGCTTGGGATGTGTTCAACACCACTATTCTTAACAATGACAGGATTGTTGGTTTTGACGAACTATTGACTAGACGCACTCAAGAAGAGACGAGGATGATGGAGAGAGAGAAGGCTTCAAATGGAAATAATCCCGTTGCATTCTTCACTCATGCTAAGAGGAAGAACAATGCTGGTCCAAAGAGACAAGGTCAAGGATTCAAGCAGGGATTCAAAGAAGGAAGAAAGGGAAGATGCTACAATTGTAATAGATTTGGCCATTGTGCTAGAGAGTGTCCTCATAGGAAGGATACACCACGGGATGATGACAATAACAACAATCACCACAATTTCAAAGGCAATAGCAATCAAAGGAATAACAGGCTCAACAACAAAGGAAAAATAAATGGTAGACCTCCCAAAAGGTCGAGAAACTCCATGTATGAGGAATCTAATGTTGTAGAAAAGCAAAAAGAATTTTATCTTATTTCCGCCCTCACTACTGCCTCTCCTCCGGACACTTTGGATAATTGGTTGATTGATAGTGGTGCCTCAAGGCACTTCATTGGGTACAAAGAGGCCCTCTCTAATTTGATTGAAAAAAAGACTAATTTGGAAATCATACTTGGAGACAATGCCACCTACTCCATGAACGGGATAGGGATTGCCACTCTTCACTTGAATCAAGGTCAAATCCTTCATCTACAAGATGTATTGTATGTATTGATTTGAAAAGGAACCTAGTATCTATTTCTGTGATGGAAGACAAAGGCTTCAAGATAGCATTCGTTGATGGGAAGGTACGTATTTGGCAAAGGAACTCGAAAGATGCCTTTACACTTGCGTTTAGCGTTAAAGGTCTCTATCAGGTTGGAGGAAGTCCTTTGGGAGCTATGACTTGCGACACTCTTCAATCTGAATTATGGCACCGGAGGTTTGCTCACCTTTATTACAAAGCCTTACCTGATGTAAGGAAGATGGTCACAGGTATGCTTGAATTCAACATATATCATGAAGGTGTTTGTCAGGGTTTTGCAGCTAGAAAACATACAAGGGGACCATTCTCCTCAAGTGAGAGTCAAACTACCAACATTCTTCAATTGATCCATTTTGATCTATTTGGTATGTTGCCTGTAACATCATTAGAGGATACTTGCACTATGCAATGTTTGTGGATGACTTCCCTTGCAAAACATGGATCTATTTCTTGAAGAAGAAGGATGAAGTGTTCAAATGGTTTCGCTCTTTGAAAGCCTTGGTTGAAAATCAAACAAGGTCGCTGAGTTGGAGTTTCTAAGCCTTGATATGGACGAGATCATGTTTCAGAAAACTTCATTGGACAAGAAAACCTGCAAAATGTATCCCAGACAATGCACCTACAAACCCTCGCAACTGTAGCTACAAAACTATGGAAAAATAGAGTGATATTAGGTATCTCTTCCACAATGCAATCTCCTTAAAGTTATGATCGCTGATATCATGCAATGTCAAGCTAGCAATCCATGTATGGCCTTCCTGAGATGGCGGAAGGGTTGTTGCAAGGTAATAGAAAATGTATGCTGCTGTGAGAGTGCAAAAGAGCTCCCTTGTTATAAGCTTACATATTCTTGTGAAGAGGTAATTGATGCGAATGACTTTCTTCAATTTCCTGAAAAACTGTGTGATCTTCTAGGACGATATAATCGAACGCATAATAGACATCTTACAAGTTCAAAAGACACGACATTCACTTCAAAATACTTATTCATTCATGACCTATCAAATTTTGACCAATCCACAAAATTAGAGCTGAGACTTGAGATGGAGGAAGTCAAACTACCTAGAGATTGCATTCTTTCTTTCTTGGGCTTGTCCTCACCAGGATTTGATACCATGTTAATTTTAGGTTAACATGTTCTTTGCTTAGGTCAGATACTTTATGAGCTCATTCATTATAACATTAATCTATTAGCAATCACATCAATCATTGTCTTATTGCAGTAACTGATGAAAGAACATGAATGCAGAAGACAAGCCAACATAAGAGAACAAAGTAATCGACACAAGCTAGGGAAAAACCCAAAAATGGGGAAAGCCCTTTCTCAATTCTTCTTTTATTAATATCGAAGATTCAACGGAGAGAGAGAGTGTAATGTTCCTAAATTAGCTTCAGCTAATTGGAACATTAATTTTGCCTTGTTTATTTTTGCATTTCATGATTGAGGAATAAAATGAAAAGGAGGACATGAAAAACTCCTTAAATCAAAGAATAAATACATGCCCAATGTGAAAAGGGATAAATCTGGGCCTTTGTAATAAAATCCACTTGTGTGTGAAACAGGATTGAGACATTTGATTGGGTCAACAAGACCAAATCTCAGTTCTGTCTAGATTCATTGAACCTCCTAGACAAACTGCGCAGTTCTAGAAGAAGGGCATCAATGTGAAAGGGGTTAAGTCCATTGAAGTGGTTTAGGGTTTGTGCACACCTTCAAGTTATAAAAAGAAGGAGAGGGCTCATGTAAAGGTTGTTGAAGGATTTTCGAAATAGAGGTTGCTTGAGCAACTCTAGCTCTCTTGGCTGTTTAGCCTAAGGGAAGAGGATTTCCTGTTTAGGAATCCTCCCTCCTTCCTTGAGTAGCTCTTGGAGGAGAATGCACTGAAATGAGCCACTATCAGGTTGAAGACCAAGCTCCATCTCTATTAGCAGCACTGATCCTGTTGAGGGTTTTGCAACTGCTTGAGTAGCAGCAAGTGGTATCCTAGATCTGCAGAGATCTAGTGTTTTGGAGGAGTTCTCTTTCAAGGAGGGTGTCTTGTGACCACCTGGAAGAGGATCTCTCTCCCTTTTTGTATTCAGATCTGTACTCTATAGCATTTGCTTCATCTTTCTAAATCTACTACGCAGTCCCTTTCAAGAACTACGTTTTCTGCATTGGGGTTTAATGTATATTTGATTTCTGTGCAATAGAAGATCTCCAGTGATTGAGGCTTGCCTCTCACTTTGTAAATCTTTAAAGTAGCTACTGTTCTAAGCTATTTCAGATCTGATCTCTGTTATAATAATGTCATCTTCAGAAATTCTGTGTATTCTGAAGCTCTGTAGCTTATAAGTCAGATCTACACTTCTTCATGCATTATTTTGATGAAATCCCAAGGGGATCTTATAGAGGAGGCTGAGTAGTTTCCAGATCTGGTATGGATCTGATGTTTCAGCCATAGATTTGTCATAGATCTGAGTTTTCACTTACAGCAACTGAATCTCCTGAAAAATAACGTTGATATAGTTTGCAGTCTTTTTCTATGTCCTTCATAGAAATGTCTGTTTTTCTCTGTATAATTCATATGAATCTTATGTTGGACCTGCATACTGACATTTCTACATAAACTCAGCCAAGCCCTTCAGAAATTACGCTACCCAAGCTTCAGCACTTTTCTGCATAATTTAGGTCATGGGAAATCAGGGTTTTTCTTGACTAGTCGGGAAGGAGGAACTGTTTAACATAGCAAAACTTATTGGTTTTTGCTAAAATTCGACATGTGAGTCCCTCTTAACCTAATCTAACATATTCCAGAACCTTGACCCTTCATTTTACGCAAATTTTCTTATACACCTACTTTAGTGTATAAAATGTTGTTTTTCCCCATCTTTCTGATGATAAACGCTGAGTAAAGAGTGTTGTTGTTCTTTCTATTGGTTGCTGAGCGTTCTCAGACATATTCTATGGTAGCTGAAGCCATCATACTTGAAGAATGCGTTTTTCAGGCATGATTTGCTGAGTAAACACTTTTGGGATATTACCTCTCGACAAGAGTCTATAGACAGAGTCTGAAAAGGGCCAGATAGCCTCTAGATCTCATCCTTCCTTGTGAAGGTGACATATCCAGTAAATGCCCCTTCAGTCAATCTCTAGTTTAGATTAGATTGTTGATTGTTAATGTCTTAAGAGGAAATATCTCACTGATACCAGTTTGTGGGAGATCTGTTTAGTGCATCTAAACCCATTTGTTTCTGATGAAATTGCATACATAAGTCCCCCAGATCATATATAAAAGGATCCCAGCCTTGGCTTGTGTTTCATTTGCATATTTTTCCTTATACAACGTTCCTATTGAGTAGTTGGTCAATATTCTTGAAAAGGGGAACATTACAGAGAGTAGTAAGTACAATGAAGACGACTTACCAATATAGGATCTAATAACTTCTGTGAATCAAGAGAATACCAACAACCCTAAATCAAAATGCATCCTTCTCACAGTGGACCGCTCCCATGACGTCCAGTTGAAGAGGCAACCTTGTACCAATCGTAAGAAGAAGCCTCAGATTAATTGCGTTGTTCCTTCAGTTGGTTGTGGCTTGAAGAGAGGAGCCTCTCTAGGCATTACGACCCTTGAAATAGGTGGTTCAATCTGCTGCTGTGGTAGCTTCTATCCTGTGGCCAAAACAAAGACATGGAACTAGTATTGAAGCCCTTCTTACTTGGAGAAAGACATGACAATGACTACTCCCAAACTCGACCTTATTTGATGTTCTAAAATTCGGTCTTGAAATGATAAGAAGACCCATGCAAACTGCCCAAAAAATCCTTTAGTTCTTGCAGCTGTTTCTCATAAGTAGCTCTGCCCCTGTGACAGAATGGAAAGCTCAAAACAATCTGTGTTCTTCTTTTGAACTTGGTTACCTCAGATATATGTGAGAGCTAATTTGACAATGTGATATAAGGTTGGAGGATGCCCTTATATACAATTAGACACGAAGATTTGAACTTATGAAGGAGAAGTCGACCTTGACATTTGGAGGCAAATTTAAATTTCAAATGTTCAGTTTTTCCTGCCTTATTAAGATCATGACTTATAGAATTTCTTTTGAATAAATGAATATTTTTCCTTATCCAAATTTGGTGATCTTTATGTCGATTTTGGTCTTCTCGAAAACAGGAATTCAATGCAATAATCATTTCCAATAAATGAGCTGTCCAATAGAGGAATTTGGCCCTAGTTTCCAATTTCAACATTAGCCATAAATATTACTCTTTCTTTGTTACTATCGCTCTCTTCTTCATGTGAGGAGCTATCTTCCTTGGAGAGAAGCTTTTCTTAAACCCTTTCTTCTTACCTTGCTTATTGAAATTTTGTTGACCCTTCTTTCCGTTTGTATATGTTTCATTCTTATGAGGACACTTAGCTGCAAAATGACCAATCTCAGCACAATCGAAACATGCTAACGAAATTTTGCCTTTGTACTTACCTGTTCCTCTTTTCATCTTCCTCATAACGTAGGCAAATTCTTCATCTGAAAATTCCTCTTCTTCTTTCTCTTCTTTGCAATTACTATATCTTGGTTTAGATACATGTTTGCCCTTTCTGGTTTTCGTGGATGTTGTGAATGTTTTTTCTATATTAGATGAACCATGTTCCTCTTCAATCCTCATTTCATAAGCTATAAGTATCCCATGTAGCTCATCCATACTAAGGTTGCTTAAGTCTGACCTATTTTCTAAGACAAAAAACTTAGGATTAAATCTTGTTGGAAGAGTTATGAGGACCTTTCAAACAATGACCTTTTTATCAATTGGTTCTCCTAATCCTTCCAAGGCATTTGTTACTTCATCTACACGTTGAAAGTAGGTTGCGGTGTTCTCGTCTTCTTTCAATCATGGTTATTCAAATTGAGCTTTGCAAATTTGATGTTTTGCTTCCTTGACCTTTGAGTCTCCTTCATATATATTTGGAAGTTTGTCCCATAGTTCCTTAGCAGTTTTACAACCCAATACCTTAACATAGATAAAACTTATAATAAGATCCTTGGATTTGACATCATATACGACATTTTTCTTGCCCTGTTCATCTGTTGTTGTTGTATAACCTTGTTTGATTATTTCCCAAACTTCATATCCTTGTACAAGTAAATGAACTTGCATCCTTCAACTCCATAGTGCATAGTGATCTCCATTAAACAAGGGAACTCTATTCTTGGTGTACTCCATGATCTCCTTCCAGATGTTAAACTGCTAGTGAAGGAACCTGCTCTGATACCAATTGTTGGAAATATTGAGAGGGGGGTTGAATCGATATTTTTTAGCAAGTAGCACTTGATTAATCTTTTCAGAGCATTAGTTAGTCTTCTGCAATATTACAATTATTCAGTAAAGTAGTAAACAACAATGCAGAAAGATAGAGACAATAGGCACAAGATTTTTAGGTGGAAAACCCCCTCCGGGTAAAAGACCACCGAACGCTTTTCTAATAAATTCTTTAATCTCCAACCCCAACTGAAAAGAAAGCTACAACTTCTTAGAATTCTAGAAAAGCATTCTTCTCCAACTTTCTGGTAGAAGAATGACCCAATGCCCTGGTTTTATCATCAATCAGCTGAAAGGATGCCCCAACACCCTAGCGAGCCACAACTCGCCCTAGCACCACCCTGAAGTGTTTGCAGGCCCCAACTTGAAGGTGATTTCATTCACCTGCCTAGCACCACCCTCCCACCATATAAAGATAAAAATTAAATACAAAAGTGTGGACTCTCGTACCAGGGACAATGATCCACGTTACAATGATATTTCAATAATTTTCTTTGACTACTGACACACTAGGACCTAATCCCTCGTCTCAGCAAACCAAGAACCCTTGTCCAACTACAACACAAGCCCTTATCCCAAAACAAATTTGCCTTATTCAACTCCAAGCAATGACACAATGTCCTTACAAATGTGGGCTTCCTTACAAGGGAAAATGGCCCATATACAATGATGTATATTTTTTAACAAATGACACCAACTCTTGGACAGACTCCTTACAAGACAAGAGATATTGATATGGATACTGCTGAGATGCTTCTTCTCTTTGTCACTTGCTTGCTTGTCCTTTTACTGCTTTATTACTTGATTTCTTCTTCAACCTTCACTGTTTTGTTGCTTGTGCCTAGCTGCCTTACTTGATGTCACTGGTAGATCTTATCTTAATGTCACTATTCTTTGCATTAGTTGAGTGTGCTTGAGCTATGTTGAATCTGTAATTGAAGCAAGCCCAAACGAAACCCAATACCCAAAGACAAATAAACACAACAACCCTTTAACAAAACTTACCTCTGCCTGCAAAGAGAGTTAGTACAACAATAATAGATCATAAACATACTGAAGATTTTTCTGCCAGCAGTATTAAATATACAACGAAAGAAATATAACAATACTTACCTGACTCTTGCTTGATGGCACCAAATTCTTGATGATGCTCAGACCTCACTCTTCTAGATGATCCAAAACTTTTTCTAGACCGTAGACAGACTTACACTTTAACCCCTTTTGGTGACACTACCCTAGACGTGAGCTAGACTTTACACAGTCCTAAATAGACTTGCAAGAGAATGGTACCAAACTAATTCAGATTCCCAAATAAGACAAACGAATACCTAAATCAACACAACCAGATTCCTAAGAAAAAAAAAACAATCGAAATTTGCACAGTACAATTAATTACCTCAGGTTTGAAGTTCAAATAAGACACTATCTTGTAATGATGCTGACATTTATGAGGAGTATTTGAGCCCTTACTGTTCTGTAGTAATTTTATGCCCTTTGTGAGCTAAAATAAGTTATGTACAAGTTGAAACCTGAAACAAAACAAGTAACTTTACTCGTTGCTCATTAATTCTGTTGCCAACATCCTATCTTCTTCCACAGACCCCTCGCTCTTCCTTGACAAATTGACATGTAATGACAGCAAGCTTCAAACCAAAGGGAACCAAACCATAGCTACTTCAGATGCCGCATTGACAACTCCTTAGGGTGGCTGAAAAACGCAGAGAATAGCTTTTACGAATTCATTCCTCTTTAATCCCAAAATGGCAAGGAATTAATCTCTTTTTACAGTCTCTTGGAGGGTGACCGTTGGAGAGGAGATACTCTTAAGTTACAAAAAGATAGTAGTTGAAGGGCTTCATTAGTTAGACGTTAAAGTAAGCATTACTAGGAATTAAAGGATTAAATTTTTTACGTTAAATGAGCCTTGTAAGCTAAGGAAGGAGGGTTGTGAGTCGTATGTGGGCTTCTCCGTCATTTAAAATGATGAAGGACTTATAGATAAATAATATACCGATCTAAGTAACCTTTAAGTTAAATATTTATGTTAAAGAACTTGCCTAGAAATATTTTGAATACCACTAAAATTTGAAATCAATGATTGGCTTAGTGCATGTGGTCCTATCAAGGTTGTGAAGTCAATGATTGGGTTATTGCCTTTGGTTGTTGAAGTTATTCAACTTATACACAATGATATTGCGGTGGGAATTGTTGTCATATATTGACAACCGTAGGTGAATTAATGATAAGGTGTCATGTCACTACCCCTTCGGGTTTTAGCCCACAAAATTGGGTCTTCAACTTAAAATGCAAATAACTTTCAAACTATAAAGAACTGTGTGGGGTACCACATATCATTGGAAAGATATTTTCGAGGAGAATCTAACTAGATTGATTATGAGACAAGAAACCACAAATTTCCATGCCAAATTTGTTGACAAAGATCGGGGTAGCTCCTAGTGTTGCTTGGGTTGACATCAATGACAACCACCTATCAACATCAACCATTTTCAAGACTCAAGTCCTTACTCACCTTCTATGGGTTTGATACAACTAACATTTCATCATTGGAATACAAAAGCATTGGTAGCAGCCAACTGGAAAAGGTGGAAACAAGTTGAAGTTGATAACCGATTTGTTCCCATCACCACTAATATCAATGATTGAGACATGACCAAGGTACCGAGAGCTTAAATATAACATCTAAATCATTGTGTGGCATCAAAACTGTTGTTGTAGAATTCTTGTTAGTTTAATACTTTTTCAATCTTGAAATGTATACACAGTAATGCTACTATCATCATATGACCACATAATCTTTGACCTATTTCTTTTTATAAAGAGAGCCTAAAAACACAGTGTTTCAAAGGGACGTGTCCCCAAGGGTGGGGTGCATGCACCTCACTCTTTCCACACACCTAGGACAGGGGGATTCCTAGGGAGACATTTCCCCACGTCCCCTTTATGGGGGGAAGTAGGGGGAAATGTTCCCTAGTGTGGGGGATGTGTTTCCCCAAACAGGGTGCTTCTGGGCGTTGCCACCAAATTTGTCTAACTACCCTTAAAATTTTAATTTAATTTTTTTAAAGTATTAAAAAATTTTTAAAAATTAAAGCTATGAAAAAATGACAAATATGATAACCTAAACTATTCCTAACGGGATAACTTATTCGACTTACCTTTAATTTTAGTAACTCATTCGACTTTTCTCAGTGCGACTTAACACTGACCAATTCCCTCTTACGTCTCCCACCCATGGTGCATGTTACCACTTACTAGTTCACTCGAGTCTTACCTCTCCTCCCCTACAATTATTAGAGTTAGTAGTGAGCACTGTTACAAACTACAGAGCGATGCAACCAAACCAATTCACTCCCTGCAGTGCAATATGTTTTCTTAGCAGTCAAGAATTTGCACTAACCAGTTCACTCCCCGCGAGAGGACTTACCAGTGAATGTAATCTATTCTACTTGATTACTCTAATGATTTGTCATATTGGAAGGTGAGGAGCATTTGCTGGTCAGCTCCTGCTTTCTCCTCATCCCTCCTTTTTGCTCCATCTTGTATTTATTTCATCAATCCTCCTCTCTTCTTGGCAGGTTTTGTCCTGATGATGGGTCTTGCTTTAGACCCGAAACGTAGACATAAAAATGGATATTCTTTGTATTATTGATTGAACTACCTTGGTGGGCTTGTCACCAAGTCATGTCATTATTATGTATTATTTTTTTATTTGGGGCTTAAGTAGGCCAATTAGGTAAATCGAATCCCCTTTAGAGTTGTATAAATATGAGAAAGGCTCACTCTAGCCTCTCATCATCATTGGTATTGGATTAGTATCTCTTGAGAGATTTTTGCACTTTTGCTGGGATGAATTTTTTGGAGCTTTCTAATGAAAGTTGATGAATGGATATACTCTTATCTCTCATGTAAGTGAACTTTTAATGCTATTCTTGCTATCTTACTTGTCAAATGCATGTATATTCTTATCACTATTCTTGTATGGGTTAATGTGAATTCAGGTGGGACCTTGAATAAGTGATTTAATGTGTGCGTTGCACTTTGAGGGATTGGTTGAATGTTCCTAGAGGCACCTCCTAGGTTGGAAGACCTCAAAACTTTGTCTCCTTTGCAAATTTGAAGTATAAATCCCTAATAACCTAGTTGTTGCCCTTGGAAAGGATAGCGAAGGTCAATTAGGGATCCTTAGCTCACAAAAATCCTCGATCTGTGTAGTATCTTGGCCCCATTAAGCCCAAGTAGTAAGGCCTTGATCCTTGCATCCCTTTCTTGGTCAAATTTACACCTCTTTTCATCACTTTTCCCAATTCTAGGCCTAACCCTAGAGGGTCACCTAGGGCATCAAGCGAAATTCATTCTAGCCATCCAAACTCCTTGAATTTTGGTCAACTATTGCGTTGGAGATTGCTCAAGAGGTCCTCTAAGTTTAAGGTGAATCCGACGATGGAATCTCAAGATGGAGCAAGCCCTAGCCATAACACCTATTCTTTCCCTAGGTTGGCTTAGGTTAGTGTCCTCACTTGGATCATTGGATTCAAATCTGAAAAGAAAATTATTCCTTTGATCCTATTCTCTTCCCTAATTAGGTCAAGCCCCTCCTTGGTTGATAAACTCCATACCCTTGACCTAGTTTGAGTCCACTTGGGTCCTTTGTGGTCCCACAACTCTACAACTTAAATTCCACAAGGACTACATAGAATCCATTTCTCCGTAAGGATCCTCAAGTCTCGGAAGCCCCTTGTCAAGGCATATCCTCTAAACCTCTGCTCAAGCATCCTCTAAGCCCTTCTTAGAGAGCCTATCACCTTGCTTCTCAACTAAGTAAGCTATTCAATTGAGTCTCTCTTGTGAATAGGCTTTAGAAATCACCCATATCTTATCATTGATCCATCTATTCGTGTGATTCCTCTCACATCGAGAGTCCTCCCATTGGTGAAAGTCCTGTAAAGAGCAAGGAGCTTTAACTGAGGTGATAGTGGGCTATCGCTCCATTGTTGCCCTTTGATCTAGTAGTTGCTCTAAAGGATCCCCTCCTAGGACCCCTTCTAGTTTGAGAGGTAACAGGTTTAATGCTCAAGATATTTTTCAATAGGTCTCCTACGGTTTACATGAGTCAAAGAGTCATTGTCACATTGTAAAAGATCCATTCAGGCACTTGTGTCAAGATTTTTTTTTTTTTTTGGTATATAAAAGATTTTAGAACACTCCCAAGAATCAAGTTGGCCTTGTGAGAGCTATTCAAGCCCTAGGAAAGGCTATATAAAGATGGAGGTTCAAGCCATTAGATCATACAACAAGCACATATATCTTGGATCTGATTTGCGACAAGGAGAAGAAATGTGAAGGTTTCAAGAGGCCAGAAGGGCCTGTTACCACTTAAACTAGCACGGGACCTAAAAGGGGTTCCTAAGAGGGCAACTGCTAGGTTAAGGGCAATGATGGAGACTTAGCCCATTGTCACCACAGTTAGGGCTCCCTGCTCTTTACCATCTGCAATCCTGCATAATATCCAATGTGTCCCCTAGCCTTCCAGTACAACAAGTCATTAAAATAATCGGCTAAAAGAGCTTACAAGCCATGGACAACAAGTGGACACTTCATAATGGCATGCCCTTCCATAGTGGGCTTTGGCATGTGCTAATGTCTCCAAGCTCCAAAGGGGGTTATACCTTATTAGGTGGTTTCTACCTTTAGAGGGGATAGTATGTCCAAGGTACATCCCTCAAATGGTGTTTGCACGTGATAAAGAGATGAAATGGAATAGGGAATGGGAGTGGCAATCCTGGGCCACATATCGGGCCACAAGGGTAGCTAGAGAAAGGGAAGCCCACACCTGGGTGTATAATGTGTAGGAGGGAGAAATCATGGTACATGAGGTGCCCTGGCCTTGTTTTTTCCACCCTTCTTTGTATACCTTTGCCTTTTATGGTTTTTCTTAATTAACTGCTCGGGGCTCAAAGGACAAGAGCATGATGTGTAAGATATAGCAGTTGTTACCCCCTTATTGGTAGGGTGGTTCATTGCCCTTCAGGAGTTGGGACAATCATGGGTTCCTGAATGATAAAGGAGGCTCATCTAGAGCCTATGAAACCAGGGTGATGGCCATGGGTATGGGGTAGAGCTCATGTATTGGTTTTTTCCCACGTGCTAATTATGTTTGTCCCGAACATCTTTTGCATTTTGTGGTACATTTTCTTGTTGAATGTGGCCATTTATGCTTTTACTTTTCTTTTTAGCTACCTCAACCTCCGGGGCATCATTCCAAGCCTGACCCAAGGTGGGGACAATGGAATGGGGAGGCTAACCTTATGTGGACCCAGAGAGGCAATGTGGACCCAAGCGAAAGAGATGATGAATGAGGGTATAGTGAAGGGAAAGGGAGTGGTATACGTGGATAAGGGAGCGGGACCATGCAACCAAAGTCGGGGTTTCCCAAGTAGAACCACCCTAAAACCAAATGGTCAGTAAAGGAGATCCCACAGGACTAAGATCCAATGGTGACATCCAAAAGAGGTCAAGGGGACAGAAGCACAAACTAAGCCCACTCTTTCCACCAAATCCCCCCATCAATCCATGCCGAAAAATGTCCATGATAAGTATACCCAATACTCAATTACCAAATGACAAGACATACCTTTAGGTTCGGGAGGCCCACCTTCAAACATACAATCAATACAGATGGGTGAGGGACCACATGGTTAGCTCAGGTGGCGGAGAAATGGCACAACGAACTAGTTGAGGGCTTCAAGGGGCTGTTGGCTGCTGATTGAGGTTCATCATGTAGAAAAAATTTATCCTAGGGATATCACCCACGAAGTGGTGGGTAACATCTGGCTCCAACTGGGACGTGATCTCTCAAAGAAGTGGGCAAAACTACTCGAACGAGAGGTCACGAGAACTCTAGCAATATCTTGGTCATCGTAGACCTGTTATTTGCACATATCAATGACCAAAACCATGGGGCAACATATTTTTCATAGTGTCTTATGATCACCCGTGCTTAATGTCAGGACATAAACTCAAGTAATAAAATATGCAATTTTTAATCTAAATGCAACTAATCTATCATGAAAAATATCATACGAGATTAGTTCTAACGCGGACAATCAACATGCAATGCATCCTACTCTAACATGCATAACATACAATGTCAAGTACTAGGTATAATCATAGACCCAATGCAACCAACATATCAATTGATCAATACAATAATGCATGCTTCAATGATTATTTTTGCAATGAACCTGACAATACAAATGGGAATGAGGATATGAGGGGTTGCAAGGGTGGGAGGCAGGAAAACAAGAGACCCATATGTCATAGAAAGGAGAACTGGAAGAAAGAATAGACATCACAACCGAGAGGATTTAATTTGATCCTCCAACCAAGAGATGAAATGTCAACGACTAATGAACCTTTGATGAAGAAAAATATCGGGCCTATCATCCTTAGGGTAATGAGTAAATGACTTAGACATATTTAGGATGATACTATTTTGGTCGTTGGGAAAACAAGAAGTGGACTCATCATTGTATTTGGGGAAAAACCATTATTCTTGTTTTTTCGCAATGGAAACTAGCTCTTCATCAAAACTAGGGGAACAAACCTTGTCACAAACATCCATCTCTAGGGCAGGGACACAACATGTGGAGGAATGCTTAAACATGAAGAAAAACCCTGTATTGGTGGCATGTCTAAAGGAAGCTTCTTCCTCAGTTTCTTTCACATTAGAGTCGTCAGAATTACCCACAATTTTAGAAGGCTTTTCTCTAATTGAATCATCTTGGAACATAAATAAGAGACCCTTCTAATCACTAGGGAGGGGTTCATAAGGGCCAACACTATTGTTCCGAAAGGTCAGAGTGTCTTCTTCTTTCTTGAGTTCATTCTGATGGATTTGAGAGACTATGGGGTCTTCATTTTTATAGTCATACCCAATTCCCCAATCAACAACCCAAAAGTCGCTTTGTAGATTCTTCATTTATTTGACTATCATGATCCTCCTCAGAACAACCTCATTCTTCACTATATATTTGGTGTTGGTTATGATGCCATTCATTCTCTTCTTTTGATATGGAGGACTTTTCTTCCTTCATCCGTTCTCGAAGATTGATATCCAAGGTATTTACTAATGATTTTGATAGAATGCTTCAAGAAGAAGGTCATTGGTAGGATTCTTTTTATTTTCACACTTCATGTTACGAAGCTTTTTCGATTTCTCACAATAGTAGGAGAAAATATCTTGGGAGTTATATGTAGCCACTAACAGCTTGTAAGACTTCTCATATTCCATCATCCATTCTTGCAAGACCGAAGGGCTCTCGAGATCCAGATCTTCGTTATCATTATCCTTAGAGGACATGCTTTCCAATTCATGAGTCTCTTTTTCGGCACTATCCTCAAGGTACACTTCAATCAGTTGATCATGATGATTTGGAGGAGGATCAAGAGTTTCTTCCTCAAGCACAAAACCATATTCAATAACTTTCTCAACTCGAAGGGCCACATCCAACATTTGGCATATGTCTTCATGAGATTGGAAACCCGACCCTTCATGTAACAAGAAGTGCATAGTCAACATCGGAAGAGAAGGAATGCTTTTAGGTTTACATGACTCAAGGCAATTGGTATTGGGGGCAATAGATTGGAAAAACAATTCCATTTGATCACAAGGTTGAATTATATTTTGCTTTGAAAGATACCTCATGAACCTTACCACGTGATTGGTTGCAGAATGTGGATCCACATCGAACGTTGGCATATTCTTCGCGGATTTCGATGAGGGATATCTCGAGATCCTTTTTATATCTATGGCGGGAATATATGTGGTCAACATGTCGTTGGGTCCTCAATGACATGGGAGCTGCCAGGGTGAATGAAATTTCCTTGACAAATGCTTGCTTCACCCTACAAGCATTAACCTTAGAGATCAATGAAGAACTAGGGCTTCGTTCTTCCAATGGAGTCACCAAGAATGATATATCAGTATTGTCGTATGGGGAATAAGACACACGTATCGTCCCTGACAACGGCACCATAAATGTTACCACTCAAACCAGCAGGGGACCTAAAACGTGTTCCTAAGACGGCAACTACTTGGTTAAGGGAAACGATGGAGACTTAGCCCACTGTTACCACAACTAAGGCTCCCTGCCCTTTACAGACTTTCACCAATGGGAGGAGACTCCATATTTTAGGAAGCCACTTATAGAGGATATATCAACAAATATATGAGAAGTGACCCCTTGGACCCTTTCCCTAACATAGGATGAAGAAGGGAACTTGCTTGCTTTTTAAGCAAGGGACTTGATTTCCTAAGGAGAGGAGATGAGGATTTGAGGGTTGAGGGAGAAGAATATGGCTTATAAAGGAGTTTCCCAATCCCGAAAATCCCTTAGGGAACTTGGATTCACGGGTAGACCTTGATAAATAGTCTCTGGCGAAAAATGGGACCACACGAGGCCAAGTGGACGAAGCCTAGGTTAGGGGATGGATTTTGGCAACCAATGGTATTCTTAACTTGGCCAAGGTGAGGGGAAAGGATCAAACAAGGATTTTCATCAAAAGATGTCAAATTGATCCTGTTAGGTTCTACTCTTGGGAACACCAGGGAAAAACTTGATCCTAGACCTAGGGCTTGGGATATCCGAAAATTCCACCGTCAGATTTCCTTCAAATTCGGAGGAGAGCTAGGGTACCCACTAATGCAATAGATCTTAGGAGATCCAAGTTTTTCTATGGTCAATTTCCCAAGAAATTGATGCCCTAGGTGACCTAATTAGGCTAGACCTAGGAAAGGGTGGAATAAGGTGAAAAATGGGGTTGAAATGATCACCCTTTGATGGACCAATGCCTAATTCCTCTTAGGGATATGGAGTCAAGGAGAATTGTGAATACAGATTTTGTTTCTTGCTCAAGGAGGCTCCAAAAGTCAACTTCGTCCAATGTTAAAGACAAGAGAAGAAAAGTGCCTTTAAAGCATTTATACTTCGTTACAAATGGTGAATCCTTATTACGATAATATGATCTCTAGGACATTTCATTCATCCAACATGGCCCATACATAGAAATAAGCTAAATAGACACATAATTCCACATTAAACACATGCAACAATTAGCCCAAATAATTGCGAGGTTCCAATGTATGCAACAAAATGAAAAATAGCGTTAAACTTGCACTTACATGTTAGAGAATATATCCAACCAGCATCACATTTGCAATATAAGAAGCTCCAAGATAGAAAAGAACCCAATCCATACATCAAAATTCATCCGTCATCCAAAAATATCCACCAAGGGAAAAATGTGAAGTTCTCTGATGAGAGAGAGATCCAAATCCAAGTGATGATACAAATGAATCCATCCAACTCCTATTTATACACCAATTAGGAGTTCGAATTACCTAATGGGCCTACATTAGCCCCTAAAAATAAAATAATGTGCAAATTAACTAACATTTGGTGACAAACCCACCAAACTAGCTCACAAATGAAATAATAAGCCTCTCAAGAGGTCAAATAATAATCTATGCATTTCGTATGGCTCTCCAAGAGACTTGATGAGGTTCGTAAGTGCCATAATGATGAGTAAGATCCCCAAAATTGATGGACATGGGAGTGGCCCCTTGTTCTCCAAATAATAAACCTGTAGTGCTCCCAATGGGTGTGTGGGCACACCAATGACCTCATCGGTCTCCATATGAGTCAAATATGTCTGTAGACCATCTGCAAGGGCCCAGAGGATGGAATTAGTGATGTCATGTCATTGTACAAGTCCCAGGACACCTGCCAAGTGTGTGGTGCACCTATGGGGCCAGCTGGGCATAGTGTACCAAATGCATCTGCCTCGTCCCAAAGGTGGATCTCTAGCAATATTCGAACATCTTTGGGGATCCATGGAGTGTTGTCTACTGCTGTGGAGGCCCATGGCTCTTTACACACACCATATATGTGCCAATGTAGACCTCTGGAGGGTTAGGACCCCGTGTAGAGAGACTAAACCCAAATGGCCACCATCTGCAATCCTGCATAATATCCAATGTGTCCCCTAGCCTTCCAGTACAACAAGTCTTTAAAATAATCAGGTAACAGAGCTTACAAGCCATGGACAACAAGTGGACACTTCATAATGGCATGCCCTTCCATAGTGGGCTTTGGCATGTGCTAATGTCTCCAAGCTCCGAAGGGGGTTAGCCAGGTACCTTATTAGGTGGTTTCTACCTTTAGAGTGGATAGTATGTCCAAGGTACATCCCTCAAATGGTGGTTGCACGTGATAAAGAGGTGAAATGGAATAGGGAATGGGAGTGGCAATTCTAGGCCACAAGGGTAGCTAGAGAAAGGGAAGCCCACACCTGGGTGTATAATGTGTAGGAGGGAGAAATCATGGTGTATGAGGTGCCCCGACCTTGATTTTTCCACCCTTATTTGTATGCCTTTGCCTTTTATAATTTTTCTTTGATTAATAGCTCGGGGCTCAAAGGACAAGAGCATGATGTGTAAGATATAACATTGATTACCCCCTTATTGGTAGGGCAGTTCATTGCCCTTAAGGGTTTGGGACAATCATGGGTTCTCAAATGATAAAGGAGGCTCATCTAGGGCCTATGGAACCAGGGTGATGGCCATGAGTATGGGGTAGAGCTCATGTATTGGCTTTAGCCCGCGTGCTAATTATGTTTGTCCCAGCAATCTTTTGCATTTTGTGGTACATTTTCCTGTTGAATGTGGCCATTTATGCTTTTACTTTTCTTTTTAGCTACTTCAACCTCCAGGGCATCATTCCAACCCTGACCCAAGGTGGGGGCAAGGGAATGGGGAGGCTAACCCTTTGTGGACCCAAAGAGGCAATGTGGACCAAGGCGGGAGAGATGATGAATGGAGGTATAGTGAATGGAAAGGGAGCGGGACCACGCAACCAAATTCGGGGTTTCCCAAGTAGTACCATCCTAAAACCACATGTTCAGTAAAGGAGATCTCATGGGACTAAGATCCAAGAGTAACATCCAAAAAAGGTCAAGGGGACAAAAGCACAAACTGAGCCCACTCTTTCCGCCAAATCCCCTTATCAATCCATGCCCAGAAATGTCCATGATAAGTAAGCCCAATACTCAATTACCAAATGACAAGACATACCCTTAGGTTCGAGAGGCCCACCTTCAAACATACGATCAATACAGATGGGTGAGGCACCACATGGCTGGCTCAGGTGGTGGAGAAATGGCACAACGAGCTAGTTGAGGGCTGCAAGTGGGTACTCTGAGTTAGAAAATGAGTAACCCCAAGGCATATGACACCTCCTAGTAACACTTTTTTTTAAACTTAGAAAAGTAATCGAAAAATATTTTAGAGATTTTAGCTTAGAAGAGAGGAAGAAGAAACTTGTAGGAAGAATCCTTTGTCCATGGAGTCTCTTGTTGTTGCATTGTGGGATATTGCTTCTTATGGTTTGAATTTAATGGAGCATCTAGCGAAAGTGATCCACTTCTGCAAATCGAGGTCCCTGTAAAAATATAAAAAATTCTTGTCAAGAAACTTCGTTATGAGATAGGTGCTTCCTCCATATGAAATCGAGAAAATATGCCAATCAAATTAGAAGCACATTAATCTTGAATTCCAATATGCAAGACAACAAATAGATTTAACAAATGGCTAACTTTGAAAAATCTATTCCTACTAGGTAACAATACCCCTTCAAAGGCTTATAACAAAGCTTAAAGCAATATAAACACAAAGTAAGGTCACCCCATATGTTAAACATCAAGCATCTACAGAAAGCTTGTACATCATTATTTGCCTCCAAATCCTTTTATTCGAAATGACAAGAACAATTACAATTGTTAGCAAAGCTCTCTTCCAATCTTACTCTCAAACTTTTTCTCTTTTGAAAGGGAGAGTGCTTTGTTTTATAGACCAAGAGGAACCTCTTCACCTTAGAAAAAGAGGAAACTCTTCAACTTACAAAAGGAGTAAACATTTTCTTAAAGAAAAAAAAATGAAACTTTTTAACGTAAAAAAAAAGAGGAAACTTTTGCTAATAAAAATAAAAGAGGAAACATTTTAACTTAGAAAAAGTAAATTTATTCAACTTTTTCAATGAATAATTAATTTTCATAAGGAGGAATTAATATTCTCTCAAAAAGGGGGTACTAAGGTGAAGTGGGTACTTTGAGTTCGAAAACGAGTACCCCCAAGGCATATGACACCTCCTAGTAACACTTTTTTTTAATTTACCAGCCTAGATTCATCTTAACTTCGGATCTACCAAGCATCGAGAGGGATCAAATCTCTTTGATCTAGGTTGATTTAATTTCCCCCTTTAAATAAGTTATATTCCACATTAATACCATGAGTAATTTTTATTTTTATACGGTTATTAACTTATTTTTATTTTGTTATTTTTACTTTTTTTTCGAACGAGTTAAAATGTTTACATGACATTATGTTGCAACATCTCTACCACACTGGGCTAGAGAGCGCCTCTCGACACAATTACATAAATATTGCAAGGGAAATTCCCGTTTGCAGGGTTTTTTTTTTATTAAAAAACAAAATCCTAAAAAAATCTAATGCAATTCCACAAGACATTGGAATTTGTATAACTAGTAGCATGATAATATACATTGACTCTAGACTTAGACAACACCACCAAGGCCTAGCCTTTAGGACATACTCTAGCTTTGGAGGTATGAGTGAAAAAAATTAGGAAATCACTAATCGCTAAAAAGCAAAAAAATAATTAACCAAGTAAAAAACACTCTAGAGTAACTTCCCTACCAACCAAGTCCTAGAGAGTTGTCTTTTACGTAAGTTCATCATGCTAACATCATTTATTACAACTCTCCCATGGGGGTACATAAGTTGCATGGAGAAGAAAACCAGGAGAAAGGGCCAAATTGTCCTGCAAGCTAAGTTACCGGATCCGGCGGGGGAGGGCCAAGATCCCCGCATTCCCGGATCTGATCCGCATCCGTCGGAAATACGCCTTAGAAACTGCAAGTGGTGGATTTGTGTTTTAGTAAATGGATCTCCCTTGACGGAAACAAATCTCGATAAAATATGCCCTAAAACATGCGCCGAAACCAGACAAAGTGAAAACTTAAAAGAGATACCCGCGTATGATTTTTTAGGTTTCTTGCTTAAAGGTTAAAGGTTATCGTGCCTCCATTTGTCGGCAGTGAACAGCGGAAAAGTGCCTCCATTTTTCGGCAATGAACAGTGGAACAAGCAGACGAGTTCATCACGTTCGACTTCATCGTTAACGATCAGTCCCTCCTCTTGTCGGCAGTGCACCTGCAGGGCTACAAACGACTTCATAAGTTCAGAGTCTTTGACGTTTTGTTCACCATTTGACGTATGTCGAGAAGGAGCCGAGGCAACTTGTTGCCTATTCATCACCATTGTTCGGGTGTTCAGACACCATTTCTAACAGGAGTTTGAAAGGAGCCACAACCACAGTACCATTTAATATTAATTTATTCATCACCGACAGCCACAGGAGTTTCTTTCGTCGAGAAGGAGATTCAGAAAGGAGATGAGAGAATTGGGACCAAGGTACAGTGCGACACCCTTCACATTTTTATATTTTTATATTTTTCGACTCACTGTACATACTGATACCACCCTAGCGGCCTAGCCATACATCAAGAAGGTCATCACTGTTGTCACAACAACACATTTGTGACATTGTCTTTTAAGTTTTGTCGCTATGATCTGCCTTACTATGATTCTGAAACAATGAACTGCATATTTAAAAAATTTAAAGAAAAAATTAATACTCTTTAACACTCTTAAGAGGAAGCGAGTGCCACTATTTGTAGAATAGGGTTCCAACTTCCAAATTGTCTACTAGGGTTTTGAATACTCAATGAATATTGCAAAGATGACACAAAGCTTTAATATTGACTTCAATCCTGACTCCTGAGTGAAAGTAAAAGCCTTACTATTGCTTGCTACAGAATGGAGCATTGCTACACAGACACATTCATCTTAGTTGAATTGATTTCAGTTTTTTATGTCATTGGACTGTCATTTTAAATTTAATATTTTATTTTATTTTATTTTTAATTTTTTTTGTGGTAGTGTAAGTGATTGAAATTAAACCTGATTGACTAGTCGAGATTGCTCCGCACTACTACAAGCTAATATATTATAGTAACCTATAGACCATTATCATTATGGAACCATCACATCATGCACAAAGTGAAGGAGAAATCATCAAAACAAACTCAAAATCTCCTCTATGGCAGTATGTGGAGATTATTGGAAAAAATCTCGGAGGTGGTTCATTTAAATGGAAGTGTAATGAATGCCAAGATATAAAAATAGCTCATATACTAGAGTGAAGGCCCATATCACTGGTCAAACTAACACAAGGGTGCAAGTATGCACCGGCCAAAAAATGCAAATGGAAAACCTGGCAAAGGTTCGAGCCCTGGAAAAATGAAATCCTATTCATCTTTGCAAGAAGTTGTTGATAGGAAGCTTGCTAAGGGAAAACACCCTGTGCAAAGCTCTACAACTAGGCCTCCATTGCCATCTAGGCCTGCTGCCACAACTAATAAAAGGCCCACTCTAGGCCCTCTTGAAGCAGCTTTCAATAATCAAGGTAGAGACATAGCCGATGAACATGTAGCTCGTTGCATCTATGCAAATGGGCTTGCATTCAATTTGGTGCGTTCCCCTTATTGGCAACAAATGATTAAGGTTGTTAATGAAGCGCCAAAATGGTACAAAAGCTTTGGATATGAAAAGGTCCTCACTACTTTGTTGGCATCAAAGAGACAATTCATAGATAGACAGCTATAGGCAATCCGATATACATGGGCAGAAACAGGGGTGTCCATCATTTTTTATGGACGGAGAGACCAAAGAAACCGTCCATTAATTGATGTTGCTGCAGTATGCCCCCAAGGGGCAATGTTTTTGAAGGTTGTTGATTGCAGTGGTGTTGGCTTGAGGGGTCCTGACCCAAGTTCAGAGTTTATGGATAAACCAACAAACTCTCCAACTACTGGTCCTTTCGGCAATGACTTGCTTGCGCAAATCAAAGTCTCACTCGAAGCAGTATGCGAGGGGTGCTGAAACCAGGTTTCCGCACCCTGAGGGAGAAAATAATGAAGTAGTCCTAAGGAAATCGAATGCAGACTTGGATCAATAAACAGATGCGTGCAACAAAATAAGGAAAAATCACAAAATGCGTGCAATCCTTAACAGAATAAAACAGAGTCGTTGATCACTTTAGTGTAGATAAAACATAACAGGACCAAATCCAAATCTAAACAATGCAATTACTTAAGTAGATTTATTGATCATCAATAAGCATGCATAACCATAATTGATATCTTCGCGCAATAATCAATAAGCAATACAGAAACAGTGCGATCTCATCATAACAAAGAAAGTAAATAACTCAGATCAATGACACAGTAGTCGCCAAAATTTGTTCTTTGCATCAATTCAAATCCTTTCCATACATATCAGACTTTCCCTTACATAACCCTTCCACGCACACAACCAGCGGAGTCCGCACATAGCCAGGACTAGGTCTTCGCGCACACAACTACTAGGAGCCTTTCAACCCAACCCAGACAAAACCCTTACAACGTATTACAAACGCATATAGCTCACAATATCATATCAAACTTAGCTACTTTGCTTAGACTTGATCTACCTATTTATATACTTCTTCCGCGTAGATACTATGGTCTCAAACCATGGTTTGAGGCCCACAGTTTACCTTTAAACCCATTTACATCAAAATTAGGGACTTTGACCCACCCCAAAGCCCCTTGACTCATTCGCGTAGTGCACATATACAAGACTTATACAAAATTACATCAAAAAGTGTGCCCCAGGGGACCTCGCTCCAACAAGTGGAATAGAGAAAGATGCATCTTTCATATCCACAATTCTTATTGATGCAATAGAAATTGTGGGGGCACATAATGTTGTCCAAATCATTACGAACAACGCACAGATTTGTAACGCTGCAGGTTTGATTATGAAGGGTCGATATGTTCACATCTTTTGGACTCCATGTGCAGTACATTCATTGAAACTTATGCTTGCCAAGATTGGTGAGATTGAATGGATTAATGAAATTTATGTTGCAGCAAAAGAAATCGAAATGTTCATAACCAATCATTCAATGTCCTAGGCCATATATCGAGGTTTTGCAAAGTTGGAGCTACTGAAGGTACTCTTTTTTCTAATCAATATTATTTGTATTGGAAATCATTAATTTTAATTACAAATTTATATATGATTTCTCATTTGAGATTTGACTTTTTGAAACTTGTAGGTTGCTAAAACTCGTTTTTCCACCCACATTCTTGTCATAAAGAGGCTTGTGGGGGTGAGACAAGCATTACAAGCAATGGTCATTGACCCTCTTTAGGAATCATGGAGGACTTCCACTTCTGATAGAGGGCAAAAAATCAAGTCCATCATTCTTGATGATGCATGATGGGACAAGGTCCAATACCTTCTGCGGTTTACTGAACCAACCTTGACCTTAATCAAGGCATTTGACATAGATACACCTTGCTTGGGGGAAGTTTATGAAAACATTGATAGTATGTTGCAAAGGATAAGGGAAATTATCAAGGCAAGTGAAATTGACTCTTATGAAACATTCTATTATTTAGTGAAGGACATAGTTATGGAAAGGTGGAACAAAATGACCACACCATTACACCTTTTGGCCTCTGCATTGCACCCTAAATACTATCATTCCAAAATTTTAGGTTCACCTAGTAGAACAACACCAAACAAGGATTCTGAAGTTGTTCATGGATACAAGACAACTTCAAGGAAAATTTATAGAGATATGGGAGTTGCAATGGAAATACACCAAGAATTTGGAGGATTTGTACAATCTACTAATAGTTTTTCAGATTCAGTAGCTATGGATGATCGAGGACATCTTGATCCTATTACTTGGTGGGGCTTCCATGTTGGAGATAACATTCATTTCTTCACTCTAACCACTAGGTTGTTATCACAGGTTGCTAGTTTCTCATCAGCTGAGAGGAATTGGAGTACATATGGCTTCATCCATTCACTAAAGCAAAACAGGCTGAGAGTGGCAAAGGTTGAGGATCTTGTGTATGTTTATTCCAACCTCCGTCTTCTATCACATGTTGAACCAGAGTATAAAAAAGGTCCGAGCAAGATGTGGGATGTGGAGCCTGAGATCTCTGACTTAAACCTGACACTGAATGCCATGACTCACCTCAACTTTTTTGTACAATCTACTAGTAGCTTTTAGATCCAATACCTATGGATAATCGATGACATCTTGATCCTATTACTTGGTGGGGCTTCCATGGTGGGGATAGCATTCATCTCTCCACTCTAGCCACCAGGTTGTTATCACAGGTTGCTAGTTCCTCATCAGCTAAGAGGAATTGGAGTACATCTGGCTTCATCCATTCAGTGAAGCGAAACAGGCTGAGAGCATCAAAGGCAGAGGATCTTGTGTATGTTCATTCCAACCTTTGTCTTCTATCACATGTTGAACTAGAGTATAAAAAAAGGTCCGAGCAGGATGTGGGATGTGGAGCCTGAGATCTCTGACTTGAACTTAACACTGAATGCCATGACTCACCTCTACCTACTCGAGGATATTGTTCAACCATCAGTCCAACCTACTGATGCAACTTCATACATTCCAGGACTCCCATCATCTATTCATGATGTAGAGTTGCAATATGCAAAAGATAATGTAGATCCATTTGAGGATATGTAAATGTATTTACTATTATCATTTATGATATTATCCTTTGGCTTTTTCAATTTTGTTACTTTGTGTGAGGGAGGATGCATCATTTCATTTCAGCGTTTCAGTCTTCATATTTATAATATATCTAATGGTTTCAGTTCTAAAAGTGTTTGATGGTTTTAGGGAGTATTTGATTTTTGAACTCTAAAGCGTTTTTTTTAATTAAAAATTATTATTATATTTTATTTTTTTTGTACTTGACATATCCTTGCTGTATCCGGATCGTGGATTTTCAAAAAAATAGCGAATCTGGATCTGGATCCGTATCCGTATCCGAATCCTGGTAACTTAGCCTGCAAGGCTTCTGAATTTGAAATTTGAACAAGTGTCTTGTTCAACCTTGGTGGCTCACTGCAAGTCTTGTCTGGCACATCTAGGGAGGTAACACAGCAATAGTAGAAAAGATTGAGGATTTAAAATTTACTGAATTCGTTTTCTATCTCGCAAGAAGCATGTATTGGAGAAATCTCAATCGAAAAAGAGCAGGATAAATAGAAACTAAGTTCAACCATAAACTAATCTCACATCAACTTAACGTAAGTCACTATTGACGAATTTAAATTTGAACTTTTGTAATCTGTCAATTATAGGCTTATGTAATTTTTTACATTTAAGTTTTTCATATTACATTATGTGTAGACAAACAACATGTTCATTGCTCACTGAAAGGAGTCAGGACAGACTTATCAACTGGCCCAGGCATTTTATAGTTCACATATTATTCAATTTATTTCTAGAGATCATAACAGGTTAAAGAGTTAACCATTACATGTAATGTTCATGACAGCGCAGTGCTATAAATATTTATAGGTAAGTGTTGGGCATGCCCTGCACTTGCAGTTGAGATAAAAGTTTGGTTAAATTAGCATATATATTATCTTAGCTCTGCCTATCATCTTATGAATGCTTAACGTTTTGCTTGATTACTTTGTGACTGCTGATTATTATCATCCTCATGCTGACAAGAATGCTTCTACTCTTATTGTTGGGACGGATGGGATAAATAGTGCCCCTGTATGTTTCAATAGTTTGTGACTTGTCAGGGATAATTAGGTTGTTTTGTAGATGGCACTTGATAACCATATATCAAATGCAATTGTTCTGGAGAATGTTGCCATCACCACATTTGCAATTTTATGTACCACTTTTTATGGTTTTAGTTATCACTTTCAAATATATTCTGTCTTGACTACTTGTTGCTAAAAATTGGAACATTTTCCTTTTATTTTTTCATCATAGATGTTCAAGAAACATGAACATGCAACTATACAAAAGGGATCTTGGTATCAAATATTTTTACTCTTGAAAACTGAAACCATTGAAGTTTAATGTCATTATCTCTTTGCTTCCTCGATTGTTTCTTCTAGAAATTTGTATATACTGATTCTTTAAAAAGGGTTGGATGGCATTAATGTATGAAAGAGTTAGTTGTATCTTTCTTATAAATAATTTTGAAACCATGTAGAATTTGAGATCTAGCTGTTGTTTTCCAGGTCAATATTGTCTATAGAAAACTGGGTTATTCTCTTCCACCTTTCACATTTATCCATTGTAAGGAGTTCATGGGACATCAGCAGGGAGGCAGCATTTGTCAAAGAGTAGGATATGACAATCCAGTTTCTAGAATGCTGGAAACTTTACAGTTATACAACATGCAATGTGTTTGGGTTGATCACTGCTTTGAGGCCTTTGGTCTTGTTTTGTCATCTATGAGTGGATGGTCTGTTGTTTACTCTGGGGATACAAGACCATGCGAAAAGCTTATAAAAGCAGGAATGGGATGCACATTGCTTATCCATGAAGCCACTTTTGAGGATAAATATGAAAGTCATGCAAGGGCAAAACGTCATAGTACTATTTCAGAGGCAATAGAAGTGGGTCAGAAAATGGGCGCTCAGCATGTTATTCTCACACATTTCAGTAATAGGTCTCCAAAGGTAGTTGTTGCGTATGTGATTGATTATTTGTTGTTTCTATGGTTTGTTTACCCTCTGAAGAGAAGAGGATAAAAAAATTTCATGCTAATTATATAGCAGTGTATAGATCTTTTAGCTTCTTTATTTTTTGACATTTGTCATTATATACCATGTTCATTGCTCCTGCAGGTAATGGGAATTGATGTATCAAAAAAAGAAAGTGTGTCGTTGGCCTATGATGGCATGGTAGCTTGTAGCTCTCATTTTCTTGCACTTCCTGGATTAACACAGTGCCTGGCTGGTTTATTTGCTGAAGATAATAGCAACATAGCACACCAGGTTTCAAACACAAGCTTAAACCAATCAAAACAATCTCTGGGAACTTCTAGCAGAGGACCAGGTAAATCACAGGAAGTAGTTTGGGATCCATCAGAAAATGAAAGGTGGACCAATGAAACTTTAGGTCATGCTAGCAATGCTATTCCTTCCATGAAAGCACTATATTCAGAACAGTGCTGTCATCCAAAGCATATTCGTTGGAATAATTCAGATTCTGAGGACGATTGAGGTGAAATTGGCAAGGCTATCCCTTCCATGCAAGCACAATATTCAAAACAGGGATGCCTTCTGAAGCATATTAGATGGAATGATCAGAAACTGAAGATGATGTTTAAATGATACTAGCAAGGGCATTCCTTCCTTGAGATCACCATATGCAGAGCCTAATGTGCCTTTTGAAGCATATTAGATGAATCATTTAGATTCTGAAGACGATTGGTGATGTATCTGTTCTTGAAGTGTGAATGAATGTGACAACTATCTCTGAGACCAAGTTTGGCTAATTCATAGGCAAAGACATCCTATCTCTTGGTTTCTGAGAATTGGAGCTGAGGTAGTGACAATGAGAAGTGGCAGTGCACTGGGGTCGAGAGATGCATAAGCTACAAAAGATCATTGTTTACTTTAGTTTATGGTGGTTAATTGAGACAACTATCAATGTGCCAGGTCAGTGAGAAATCTCTTTGGTTCCATAGCCCTGTCGATATTGAGTGGTGTACGCAGTATCCTGCAATGAAGTGCATGTCCAATTGTATGAGAATAATACTAAATACAAGTATGATTCATGGTTAGCATGTCTCAACTTTGAAATCCAGGATCAATTTCTCTGAATTTGAATTTCAGGTTAGTAAGCCTTCGCTCGGTTTAGCATGAGCTTATCTAATATCAAGTATGCCTTGCATAGAGGAGGCGGCTTTCTATTGTGGTTCAATTGTTTAAAATAGATGGACAAGCAGTGTTTCAATATAGTTGGAAAAAGTGGGTTGGTATTCCTTCTGTGCGATAGGTTAGTGTCATTCTGGCTGTTAGTTCCATTCTCGTATGATGATAGTGTAGGAAAAGATTGCGGGATCCAACATTAAATGTTAATATGTGAAAAATTGCATTATATGACCAATATGACTGTCAGTGTCATTCAACGAACATCTAACCATCACTCACTCATGTAAAGTTAGTGTTAGATGGTAAATTCACTTCAACTGGTATATTAAATGATTATAAATGCTGTAGCAAAAGTTAAATTACTTGAGAGAGTTGTGCATGGGCATCCTTGCTCTCGCTAGCCCCGTTGGTGTTTAGCAGCTTAATAGAATGTCACCTATTCTCTCCATTATTGTTTGTGTTTATTACGTTTTCTCAGTTACAGTACGATTTCCCCATAGACAGCAGGACTGTCTCAGTAGGAATAATGTAACAGTTCCGGTAATGACCCTTTACTACCCATTACCCACCTTGATCAAGAACATGATTTAGGTTCTAAGTGACATGGTATCTTATATAATCCAATACTGTTATATTGCAATTGGCATCTCTTGTGGTATTAAAATGTTCGGCATGATATTGGCTTGTACCCAAGTCTGATTTGGGATCACTTGCATCGCTACCAAATCATGAAAATAAATTTGAGCACAAAAATGTTATGAGGTTGCCCCAGGTGGGGATTTTATTTGTATATCGTTTGGAATGCTCTTCATTTTTTTGGGACAGTCATCAGCATCACAACCAAATCATGAAAAGAACTTCGAACATGAAAATGTCATAAGAGTTTTTTTTTTTTTTTTTTTTTTTTTTTTTTCGTTTCCTTTATATCATTTGACATGTTCGTCATTTTTTTCTGCTTCAACAATGTGTTTTATAATGCAACGGTAGCTGGAACTTTTTTACTGGTTCTGTTGAAGGAGTAGTTCATAAATTGGGAGATGTGGAAGAGGGAAGATATTTACTCCCAGTCACCATGCAAAAGATAAGGTAAATTCTATTAATGCCAAACAAATTACCACAAAAATAGGTTAATACTAATAGGACTAATATAGTACATTCAGTGCAAGTACAATGTGGAGGTGTGAAGGCAGACCCTAGATCATACCCTCAAAGGGGAAGGAAATAAAGAATTAAGTGTCTAGCTAAATGCTAAATGCATAGCTAAAAGAAGATATAAAAATATGGTGCAAGTACAAGGATGATGCTAAACATCGACTAGTCTAAGCACTGATAGAAGAGAGGTGAGAGGATGTCAACCCTTGTTGGAGTTGGCTGTTGAGGATGAGTGGGGTTGGTGTCATGGGCTCCACACTAAAGTCATCAATAATAATGAAAGGCCGATGCATTGGCAGATGATATCCTCCAAAGTATTTCTTGCGCCAAGAGGTCTTGGTTGTATGATCATGGGGTAAGCACAAAAGCAAGGAAACCTAGTGCTCTTAACATTCAATGCCATAGATGTTAACCTAGTTGCTCAAATGAACCTAGGGAGTAGTGCATTAGATGGGGGGAGCTCAACACTTAAGACTTCGTTCTACTGCACTCTTGAAGTAAAGAGAAATGTTTGTCAAATTTGTATTTTAGCTACATTGCATGTTAGTCCATTTAAAAATTTTGAAAAGCAAAATAACTTTTAAGAAGAGAGTACATTAATGGTAGATGGAACTTAGAAATCATAAATTTGACATCATGAGTACAATATAAAAGGGAGGGCCAAAACAAGTACAAAATATTATATTATGTAATTAACGTAAATCCTTGAATATGAATATTTACATAATTCTGAATGGCAAAACATGATCTATTTGAATTTATTTTTTATAAGAAAAAAATGGCATATTTCTTTGCAAATCAAGTACACACTAGATGTAGGATGCATTTGCTCTATAATTGGAATATCACACTGCAAAATGATACATTCATTATGGATATATTACCTACAAATGCAATCATTTTGCCATATAAAAAAAAGAACATAACTTCATTAGAAAAACATCACTAATAATAGTTAGTTTGGACATGAATATTTATCATCTTTGATAGGATTCCAACTCACCAAACATGAATTATTTTTATTTATTTGGTTAAGAGAACAGTTATGTTTATTCTAAAATCAAGTACATACTAGATGTGGGGTGTATTCTCCTTAAGATTGGAATTTCAAAACACAAAAAGATAGATTCCTACAATTGGAATTTCAAACACAACGATAGATTCTTTCGGGATATACTACATACATATGCAATCATTTTGTCATACAAGTGTTAAAAATATAACTTCATTACATGTAGTGGATTAACATGTGTTGAGCTATATAGAAAAAAGTTGTACAGTAGAAACCAATCTTTTGATTTGATAATTACTACCTAATGATCTTCAAATAATTTATCTCATGCCACTAATATCACTGAGCAATTATACACAAAAAATCTCAACAATAAATGTATTGAAAACAGTAAGATCATAAAGAGATAATCATGCACAATAAAAACAACAAATTTACCCAGGGAAACCCAAACTTGGAAGAAAACCCAACAACTTTTCTTCTAGGAGAAATGATTCTTTAGCAAGGGTTACAATTAAAGAAGTGTCTAGAAATCTGAGTCAAAATCCAAGTCCAAATACTAGTCAAACCTGGTCAAAATTCTAGCTAGTCAACACAGGTTGAACCAACCAAAAAAGAGAAGTCAACGTTGGTCAATAGTTAGAATTTCGGCCCTTAGTCAAGCTCAAACCTACAATCAAAGGCTTGCGATCAAGTTGTCTTATGGTAAAAGGTTTGTGGTCATATCTGTACAACGGTCAACGATCAAACTCAGTTAAATCAAGTTTGGTCAAACTTTAGTCATCTCAACCTTTCTGTTCACACGTACATTTAATTTGAAGAGATGTGATGATCCAAATTGGTCAAATGAAGATGTCACATTGTGTATATATACTTGTCAAAATGGATAAATTTTGATCAAGGGGCGCACCTTTTCATGATGGGGTCTACTTGACCATTTTGAGCCTACATGATGTCTAGAAAATAAATTTGTTATTTTAATTTCCATAATTCTTCTAGGTTGACTTGGGAGGCCTTTGGGCATGTGAGAATACCTCCCCATGCTACACAAAATCAACACTCCCTCTTAGTGAGGGAGGTATTCTCCTTGGCTGCAACAGATTTCCCCTTAACTTAAATTTCTCCTTCATAAGAAAAGTTCATGAGCTTGTCATGTTGATGCATGTCTACTGATAACTCCATCCTCAAGTGGGCAATGTAACTCTTGACATGCACGTCGATAGATTACTCCATCTTGGAGTAGGTAGTGTGAGCGCCAAGGCCTTTTACCTCTAGCCAAAGTCTTTTATGGCTCCTTGGGTAAATATATCAATCTCCTCTTGGTCAAAGTCCTTTATGACCTAGCCAAGTCCTTCTAGCTTCTTAGGAGAGAATTTGTGCATGGACCATTCGCCCTTGGCCAATTGGCCCAACCAAAGTTCTTTATGGCTTCTCAGGTGAATTACATCCATCTCCTCTGGTTAAAGTCTTTTTTGAACAAACCAAGTCCTTCTGGCTTCTTAGGAGATCTATCCAATCCTATAATAGCCTTGGGCCATTCACCTCTAGTCAAAGTCCTTTATGACCCAGCCAAGTCCTTCTAGCCTCTCTAGTAAATGTATCCATCTCCCCTAGTGAAATCCATATGACCTAGCCAATGTCCTTTATGGTTTTAGGAGATGGTTTGCCTAATCTTGCAAAGACATCTTGACTCCTCTCTCAATGATCTAGGTGGCTCCATAAATAGAAATGGCCTTGAAAAAGCTCAAAAATAAAATATATTGGATTGAAGTGAAACCAGGACCACATTGTAGTGCTCAAATCTAAGTTCGGTCAAACCTCTGATCAAACTAGGCCAAGTGGCAGTCACTAACAAGGTAACAATTTGGATAAGGGATGACGCACGAAATTCAGTGGTCAGAACAAGTGAATTTGTCGCCTCTTTAATTTGCCCAGTGACCCTTAAAAAATGCCACCGAAAATTTGACTATTATTATCATAAAAAAATCAAAAAGATATGAAATTTGGGGTGGCTAGCCTCCACCCCCCAACGACATTATTTCAATACATATATAATTATGGGTCGGGCCACCGGAGACCCAAGCCCACCCAACAATACAACAACGCCACATGGGGGAGGTTGAAGGACGTCGAACCTGCCCAAACCCAGGTGGGTCGGCCCTCCAACGGACAACCCCATAAATGTGGCCAACCATATAACAATGAAACCGTCAAACTATTAGAAAATATATGTCGTTAATTCAAAACAAACGCAAGCCACATATGGGGTGCAGCGGGTTTTGAACCCAGTCTGCCCTCGTCCTATTTGCATCTGCCACAAATGGACCAACGGCCCATTCGTTGTTAACTCCTCCCACATATTAGTATATAAACCTTAAACATTTGCCATTCGACTAACGGGAGCGGAGCGGAGCTCCGTGCAGCAGAACCAAGAGCGGTCCAAGAGGGTGGAACCTTGAGAGGGCTATCATTTTTTATGTTAAGAAGATTCCTTTGGGGTCCAGAAGTGTCATTGTCTGAACGGGGTCAAGTTTATAATCATTTTTCACAAATTTTTGTCAGGAATTCAACCACGAAGCCTGTTTCTCCAATAAAGGTCTCCATTTTCAGGCCATCCTCAGAAGTGGAGGTATAAAGTGTCATTTTGTAATTGCTTGGAATTTATCTATGTTGGCATTTAATGAAAGAGGCCTCCCCACATTAAGCAGGGCCTAGAGACGTAGCCCACACTGGGTGAACTTCGTAATCAAATCGTCTTGTGTCTTTGATCTCATGTTTGCTTTTGATTTTCGCTTATTTTCATGTGTTTAATTTACTTGGTTATATGCCCTTTAATATGCAGTTTTATATGAATCCATGAAGTAAAAGATATGGATCAAGTTTGGTATCAGAGCATGTCTTCTTGATGCGAGTTGCATGAATGAATGCTAACCAGGAACAAGCTCCAAAGAAGAGAAGGAAAACTCAAATCCTTTGATCCTGAAGCGAGGCATTTAGCACGAAGAAGAAACATTGCAGATGAGGGTGCACGAGCAGAAGAAGAGCAAAATTATCGCAAGATCTTCTTCACCATGGCAGAGAAAGTTGACAAGTTGTTTGCAGAATATGAGAAGACAATTAACCATGAGAAGAAAGACACTGATGATCATCCCTTGGTACACCATGGACGTGGAGGAGAAGAGCCTCCTCCATCTCCATCAGCCAGTGATAGTTCTTCTTCTTCTTCTTCTTCTCATCATTCTAACAGACACCATAAAATACATTTAAGAAACCATTTTTTAAGCTAGTTGTAAAGTTTGATTTGTTGGAAACACTGAGAGGGGGGTGAATCAATATTTCTTTTCAATTATTAGTTTTAACAGTTAGATCACTTATAATTAGAACACAAAATGAACAATAAGAGTAAATGCTTTTATTAATATCTTCTTTACAATAAATCAAGTACAATAATGTGTAGGGCTCCAACCCTAGATGAAGACACCAATCTTCAATTCTTCCAAGCACCAACCTATACTTTTCCAAGCACCTACTTGGAATTCACGAGGCTCCAACCTCTAGGGCACCAACCCTATCTTCCAAGGCTCTAACCTTGTCACTTTGAGGCTCCAACCTTTAGGGCTCCAACCCTATCTCTGGTACAGGCACCAACCTGGTCTTCTTGAGGACACCTATCCTCTGGGGCTCCAACCCACTGCTTCAATTTGTCAAGATAAGTTTGATGATCTTCAAGGCTCCCAATGTCTTCTTCAATGAGCCCTGACAATCTTCAGCTATCCCCTCACTTAGTCTCCACGTCACTTCATCAATGACAACCTTGTTCTTCACATGAAGGTGTCTCCACAGCTCTTCATGGCACCCAAACTATTTCTTCAAGGTCACCTCATGATGACATCAACGATGCATCATGATCTCCAATAATATCTCCAAGTTCAGTTTTAAAGTGTCTTCACAAGATGCTCCGAGGGTCCTAATATTTCGTTGTCTAAAACCTTCACTGCTCCAAGACTACTACAATGTATATTTCACAAGTATGGTTTAATACATCACTTGTCCAAAAGCTCCAAAGAAATTAGTGCTTTCGCTTTCCAAGGTTCTTAATCTTTACTTCAAGGTTGACTGCATATACCCTCATAGCAAGCTTGATGATGTCCCTATAATCATTCCATTTCTGAATCACTAAACTTCTCCAGAGGATCACTTGTCTAGCAGCAATAGGTCTAAAAGATTGACCTTAAAACAATGTACTGCACGTGTAGAAACTGATTGTAGATAACCTAATGATGGAGTCCAAACTTCTGTGGCTCACTCAAACTATGTTCCTTTATTCAACTGAGGTTCTCTGAGATTTGTGATTTAATCCAGGCTTTAAATATGAGTGAAATAGATACTAAGTTGAGTACTAGATCACAAGACTTTTCAAGTTTTAGTTTATAGGTATTATCACAGAAAAATGGAATGAAGGTTACAGTCACAATCACAGTCTGCGGAGAGGATCTGAGCCACAGAGTCCGAGCTGCTATCACAAAATTGAGCTGTTGGAAATAGTCTATACTAGTTCTTTTGTAGGCTACTTCAGACCTACAGCTAGGCTACTTCTAAACAAGGGAAATATTCCTCTCGGTCTCCTTTAAATATTGCCCAAAACAGTGATCTTTTACAATCCTCTCAACCTCCTTTATATTCTAATCCGTATTCTCTTAGATATTGACCAAATTCGTTTGGAAATGAGGGTATGTCGTCTCTATTTATACACATTTTGTTGCTTGAATGAAGGGACACGTCTCTGTATGGAGGCCGGCTTGTGTCCTTGAGCATAGGTCGGCTCAATGTCAAAAATATATATTTTCAACTTGAAAATTCAATATCTCACAAACTACTAGGAGTTTCGGGACAAATAAGGGCTCATTGGAAAGGGAAAAATATGCTCTAGAAGATGGTATAGGGGTCAATTTGGAAGGATGCCTCTAAGGTGGTAAAAACAATTTTTCTTTGTGACTGTCCTTAATTTTTGTGTGCAGAAAGTGAATAGGACAACATGCCTTCTCCATTGTTTGGCTTATCAATCACAGTGTCATCAGTAGGACATCCATGTGATCATGATAGTATCCAACATCCAAATCATCATGAAGGTATAGCATCATGTTTTCAATAATAGTGCAGTAATATGTCATAATGCAACATCATTAGGAAAGTTTCAAGGTTGTCTTCCAACCATCAAATGAGATCTTCCACATCATCATCTAGTCTTCCAACCTTCATCAAGTGTATGACATCATCATATGTCATCATATGTCATCGTCAAGTATCATCCAAGTGAATGACATCACCATATGACATCAAGGGTTAAGGTCTAGATCATCAAGTGCATGCAAAATTAGATCAAGTACTTCTTATGGCATCCTTTATTAGTGGTTTGACTTCTCGTGACTTGACATATTCATTGATGGTATCCTAGTCAACCAAGAGTCATGGCATCATCATCTGGAACCATGCATCTCAAGAATATTGACCATCTCAACTAATGCCATATTGACATCAATGACAACCTTGATTAACATGATTTGCCCACATATAATGGAGAATGTAGTGCAGATAAATTAAACAAGTGGATCAGTCAAATCAAGATCTATTGATGGATTCAACAGATTGAGGAAGATGAGGCCAAGATCCAATTAGCATCTCTTCGGTTGAGTGGCACCACTCTCGTTTGGTGGGAGAGAAAGTTGCAAAAAGGCAGCAAAGAGTTGGGTAATGTCCTTTCTTCTTGGTTCAGTTTTGTTTCTGCATTAAAAGATCAGTTTTATCCTTTGGGTTATCAACAAAAGGCTTTAATGGAATGGCAATATTTGAGACAAGGAAAGGATCAAAATGTACAAAGCTTAACAGAAGAGTTTAGAAAACAAGCTTTGAATTTGGGTATTTCACTTGATTTACCAAAAACTGTGACAAAGTATATTGGTGCTTTACATAGTTACATCAGGGATTCTTTGTTGTTATTTGAGCCCACTACTATTGATGCGGCCAATGTGAAGGCCATTGACCTTGAAAGTAGGGCAAGAATGATAAAGAAGAGCAACCAAAGAAATCATCTTTCAAACCTCATAATGACGAGTTCAAAGGAAAAGGCAAGGGAAAGGACAAGAAGGCAACTACAACCAAGAAGGAGGAAGGAGCAAAGCCATCTTGCGCACATTGCAAGAAGGAAGGCCACGATGATGAACATTGTTGGAAGTTGCATCCAGAGTTGAACCAAAGAGATTTGGTGGGAAGAACAAGCAAAATACAGTGGCAACCATACAACAAGACCTTGGATCTGATTCTAGTGATGAGACATAGATCACAACAATGGGCATACAAGGTACTCTTTCTCTTCATACTTATGAAAATTCTGAATTGCATGCAAGTACAAGTTCTTCAAATGAGTCTCTTGTTAATCAACGAAAGAGGACTAAATTGTTCCACATATTAGTCGTAATGAAACATACTAAAGTGGAAACCTTGTTTGATCCGGGATCACAAGCAAAATTGATTTCAAAATCCTTGGTTAAGAAGTTAGGGTTGGAAACCAAGCCTCCATCTGAAACCCTACCCTCTTGGTTGCGTGTGTAATAAAGCCAAATTACATGTAACCAAGCAATGTAGAGCTAGATTGTGATTGTATCCAAACTAGTAGATGAGGTTGATCTTAATGTTGCACCCTTGGATATTTGTGGTATTGTATTGGGGAGTCCATATTTGTATGAGAGGAAAGTAGTTTTCTTTCGCCATGAAAACACATATCATCTCACGAAAGATGAGGTGGAATAAATTGTTAGAGCTCATCGTGCCAAAATCAGTGCCAGTCTTGTAAGTGCAAGTCAGATGAAGAGATTGATTAATTCCATCAAAGGGTGCATGCTCATGGTTGTGAGAACAAAAGATGCGGAGACATTTGAAGCTTTCCAAAGTTGTGATCTCACTCATAAAAAAGAATTGTATGAAATTGTTTCTAACTATAATGGGGTTTTTCATAAACCTAGTGGGTTGCCTCCAAAACGTGAGATCCAACATGAGATTCACTTGCAGCAGGATGCTCCTTTACCCAACATTGGTATGTACAAGTTGTCAACCATTGAGATGGAGGAGATAAAGAAGCAGGTGCAGGAAATGTTGAACCAAGGGATCATAAGAACTAGTTATTTTTGATGTGGTTGACCTATTGTGTTGGTGCCAAAGAAAGATGGCACATGGAGGATGTGTGTGGACTACATAGCACTCAACAAAGTAACGATGAAGAATCAGTACCCTCTCCCTCACATTGATGATTTGTTAGATCGATTGAAAAATGTGGTCTATTTCACAAAAATTTACTTGCACAGTGGCTATCATCAGGTCAGGATTGTCGAACAGGATGTATGGAAGACTGCATTCAAGATGAAACATGGGTTGTTTGAATGATTGGTGATTCCATTCAGACTATGCAATGCTTCGTCCACATTCATGAGGGTGATGAATGATATTTCAGACCTTTTCTTGATGATTTTGTACTTGTGTATCTTGATGACATTCTTGTTTTCAGCAGGACATGGGAAGAAAATGTGAGTCATGTTAAAAATGTGCTTGATGTTTTTCAAAAAGAAAAATTGTATGTCAAAATGTCTATAAGTGTGAATTTGGTAAGACCTCTTTGGTCTACTTGGGTCACATTGTCGGACGTGGATAATTAAAAATAGATCCTTCTAAAATTGATGTGATTGTAAAGTGGCCTAAACCCACCAATGTTACAGAGGTTCGTAGCTTTTTTGGTGCAGTACAATACTGGAGAAGGTTCATTTCCTAATTCTTCGTCATTGCAACCCCCTTACATGCATTGACAAGTGTGAAGCAAACATTTCAGTGGGGAGAAAAACAATAGAAATTTTTTGATACACTTAAAGAGAATATCAGTACCGCACCAGTTTTGGCCATACTTGACCTGCAGAAGCCATTTGAGATTGAGACAGATGCCAGTGGGTATGCCATGGGAGTAATGTTGATGCAGCAGAGGAAACCTGTATTTTACCATTCAAAGACATTCTCCCAAGTTGTTGTGGACTATCCCACATATGACAAGGAGTTCTATGCCTTGGTTCAAAGCATGAAGAAGTGGAAGCACTATTTGACTGGAAATGAGACCATCATTCACACAGATCACCAGCCCTTGCAGTACCTCTAGTCGCAAACCAAGCTTCAACAAGCACATCATTTCAGATGGATGGGGTTCCTCAAACAGTTTCACTTGGTAATAAAATACATGAAGGGCACCAACAACAAAGTGGCAAATATTCTTTCTCACCCTCATTTTTCTGCATCTATAATTTTGTAAATGCTTCTTTATATTTTGAAAGTTATGCTAAACAGTATGTTGATGACAAAGATTTTAAAGAGGTTTATGCAACATTGACTCATGGTTCTCAGGTAGACAAAAACCATTTGCAGGGAAAATTGGTATACCATCTTGGCAAACTTTGTATTCCCACCAATGAAAGGATACATGTAATCAAAGAGGCGCAAACCTCTCATGTCAAGTCATTTTGGTCTAGAAAAAACTGTCATTTACAAAGGTTTTTTTATTGGACTCACTTGAAAAATATTGTGACTTGATATGTAAAGGGATGTGTGTTGTGTTCAGTTTGAAAGCCCTCTAATAGAAAATTGGAGCTCTACACCACTCCTTGTTCTGAGTCATCCATGGGAAAGTGTGTGAATGGATTTTGTTGGCAGTTTTCCTTTGTCTAGGAGAGGTCATGACTATTTGTATGTCATTGTGGATCTATTTAGAAAAATGTGTCTTAATGCCATGTAAAAAGTAGGTCAATGTAGAGCAGATTGCTCATCTCTTCTTTTAGTTTGTATAGGTCCATTTTGGGCTACCCACATACATTGTGTCTCATCGAGACTCTCGTTTTCTTGGAGAATTTTGGATTAGTTTTTAGAGAATGATGGACACCAAGTTGAAGAGGAGCATGACATTTCAACCAAAGACCGACGGACAAACAGAGGTTGTCAACCACACAATGATACATTTACTCTGAGGCTATTGTGGCAAGCATCCCAAGTTGTGGGACAAGCAAATTCCTTATGTACAACATGCATACAATCGGACAGTGCATTCATCTACTCAGAGCTCACAATTTGAGACATGTTTTGGATATTTTCCAAAGGATCCCTTAGACATGGCATTTGGGAGAGATGAAGATTCCAGTGGGAAAGATGACAGAGACAAGGCATGGAAGTTCATTCAGCGGATTCAAATGATTCACTAGGCAGTGTGGGAGCAGTTGGAGAAAAGTCAAGCTCGACATGACAAGCACCGGGTGGATCGCCAATTTCGAGTGGAAACAGGGTGTGGCTCTACATCAACAAAGACAGGATGAAAGGGGAAGGAAGGAAGTTGAGACCAATCTGATATGGCCCATTCACCATATTAGAGAAGATTGGAGATAATGATTTTCGTCTCGATTTGCCAGCATACATGCAGATGTACTCAATGGTGAACCTTGAAAATTTGAAGCTTTATGAGCCTTCTTTGATCATGGACACCTAAGGAGTTAGACAGGTTCCTATAGTGGATGACTTTGCACCTAAATAATTGGAAAATTTACCTAAGGATATCATTCTTGACAGGAAGACTATGACTTCACGATGGGGAGACGTGGAGTACCTTCGTATTGGTTTCAAGGTAATGCATCCAAGTAAGGCCCGATGGATTGAAAAGGAGAAAGTAAGGGATAAATTCCCTCACTTGCCAATTGACTGATAAAGTTTTTTGCAGTCCAAAATCTCATTAGTGGGGAGGAATGATCTAGGTGGCTCCAGAAATAGGAGTGGCCTTGAAAAAGCTCAAAAATCAAACTCATCGGATTGAAGTGAAACCATGACTAGATCGTAGTGCTCAAATCCGAGTTCGGTCAAAGTTCTGGTCAAATTAGGCCAAGTGGCAGTCATTGATGAGGCAACAATTTGGAAAAGGGACGACGCACAGAATCCGACGGTCGAAACAGCTGAATTTATCACCTCTTTAATTTTCCTAGTGACCCTTAAAAAATATCACCAAAAATTTGATTAATATTATCATTAAAATATATATATATATATATATATATATATATATATATATATATATATATATATATATATATATATATATATATATAATTTGAGGTGGCATGCCTCCACCCCCCAACGACATGATTTCAATACATATATAATTATGGGTCAGGCCACCAGAGACCCGGATCCACCCAACAATGCAATAGTGCCACGTTGATGAGGTTGGCGGGGGTCAAACTCACTCGACCCAGGTAGGTCGGCCCGCCAATGGGCGGCCCCATAAATGTGGTCAACCATATAACAATGAAATCGTCAAACAATTAAAAAATATATATATGTCGTTAATTCAAAACAAGTGCAAGCCACATATGGGGTGCGACGGGTTTCGAACCCGGTCCTCCCCTGTCCTATTTGCCTCTGCCACCAATGGGCCAACGAGTTGTCTGTTGTTAACTCCGCCCACGGATTAGTATATAAACCTTAAACATTTTCCATTCGACCAACGGGAGTAGAGCAGATTGATGAACCCTTAGCTAAACTGAGAGGGGGGGGTGAATGAGTTTAGTACATTCATGGACATCAAAATTCTTTTAATTAAAATCATTAACAAGTCATTTCATAAACATCTTAATAAAGAATGATCAACACACTGAATATGTGAACAACCAATAATTAAGCAGATTAAAACATCACATCATCACATAATCATCAAGCACATAGAAAACATATATAAGTAGAAACCCATAAGGGAGAAAACCACATCTTATTATTGTTGTGATGCAAAGGAAAGCTCCAACTCCCATCTATTTTCTGCAGGCTCCAACCTACAAGAGTCTACTACCTCAAATTCTGCAAGCTACAACTTGCAAGGAAGCTCCAACTCCCGTCTATTTTCTGCAGGCTACAACCCACAGGAGGCTCCTACCTCAACCAGATCCAACTGAACATCTATTAAGCTACAACTTGAAACGAGAGCACCAACTCCCATGTATTTTCTATAGGCTACAACCCACAGGAGGCTCCTACCTCAACCTCTGCAAGCTACAACTTGCAAGGAAGCTCCAACTCCCATAATTTTTCTGCAGGCTACAACCTACAGGAGGCTCCTACCTCACTCAGCTCCAACTGGAAATTTATCAAACTACTACTTGAAAGGAGACTATAATCACCTCACTCAACATGAAACTAAAATGTTGATTTACTTTGATATCAGCTCTGTTTTCCTCCACCCTCACTTCTGCCCTCTCTGCCTTCAAATCTGCTTCACATCAGCTCCAGATATGCATAGCATCTCTATCAGCTCTCTCACATTCTCCAGCTCTCTCCCATTCTACAACTCTCTTACATTCTTCAGCTCTCTTCCATTCTGCTACTCTCTCACCTCTCTATGCACATTGATATTACATGTTTTATACAGATAACTACGTACATCATTGTTTGCATTCTACAAGGAATTCAAAGTGAACAAGCCTGACCCTATGCCTTCCACTCATTCGATTCCTTACACTTCAGTTCATGTTATTACATCAAAAATAATCATTACAACACTCATTGGAGTTTTTCCTATGCATACGGAGAGTTGCCTTTGCATCACATACAATAAAAAATAATTAATTCATTTACATTTACAGTTACAGCAAATATATTTCACTCAGTCCTTTCGGCGCTTGGCTCACTGTGCATTTGTCCTTTCTGCTGTTGTCATTGTCTTTTATGTTTCTGTTGTTATATTATAATAGTTTTGCACAGACGCCTTTTGCCCGACTCAACCCATCTGGCACATTTCCAACAGTGCCACCATATGCTCTTTTTGCCCGACCCTGCCTATATGCCTTCCTTCTGTTTCCCGCAGCGTTCAGCCTTCTCCTTGTCTCAACACCCGACTCTTCCTCAGATGTTTCGCTGAGCCCGACTTGACCCATGATGCCTATCTCCTCATTACCGCGACATTCAACTTTCTCTGCCTTTTGCTTTGTGCCAAGTCACTTACCCGAGTCTACTGCCCGCGTTCAGACTTTTTTTCTATTATCAAGGCATAATCGTTGTTTATCTCTACATGTAGTGTCATGTTGTTTCACCCCAGTCTCATGCCGCATTCAGACTCTCCTTTGTAAATGTTATAAGACTGGACTTTAAAATATATTCCATTACCTTTGAAGACTATATCGCGTCCGCTTTTCTATCTCCTTTCGGCATTCCAGCATTCTACGTTATAATCCTCCTTTGCCCTCCGATGCGATTTAACAAAGAAAACCGCATACTTCCGGACTTGAAAACCTTTACGCTTCAACTTCGATCTGCATCGCGTCCGCTCTCTTTATTACACTTCGCACTTCGGCGAATCCAGTTATCCAATGTGCCTTCGTCCTTCTATGCGGTATGTGAAGGGTCTTGCCAGGCTTTATCGCAATTCTTTAATCACAAATTCTTATCGCATATTACTTATCTTTTCGCCTTTCGGAACTCCCGATAGACGATATGCGAAGGGGTCCCACTCAGGTTTATCGCAATTCTTCCATTCTCTGATGCAATTTCTCAAAGGAAAAACTCTTACCACCGGATTTGAAATATGTTAAATGGTAGTTCTGAGTTGCATCACATCTGGTCCCTTTATCGCATTTCGGCATTCCTTGGTACTTCTACGTTATATTCACATTTTCCACCTCTAATGTGATTTCTTAATAAAAGGCCTTACGTCTAGATTTAAAATGCTTTGGTCTTTAGCTTTGAAGCTCCATCGCGTCCGGCTCCTTTTATTGCACTTCGGCAAGCCAGCCTTTCACCGTGGTTCATGGGTGCTATCCCCTCTGAGCTTGCAATGTGCGATATGTGATTGGGTCCCATAGACGAACTTCAAATCCTTTAGATTTGAGCTTTGAAGCATATCGCATATGGCCCCTCTTCACATTTTGGCGTTTCAACGTGGTACATAAGTGTTATCCCTTCTGAGCTTTACGACTTGCGATATGCAATAAAGGGTTTGGTTCCCATCGGGGGTGCCACGTCACTGCCGCGTCATCATGCCATATCACCTTGCCACATCAACTTGCCACATCATCAAACTTTTGTTGCAATCTGTGGGGTCAGGGCCACGTCAGCGTGCCACGTCACTGCCTACATCACCGCCACGTCACCATATCGCACTTCGCAGTTTCTGTGTTTTTTGCGATCATCCTTCTGCTTGCGATTGTGATATGCTATTAAGTTGTCGTACATTATTTTGCACGCATTTCTTCTAGAAATTACCCTACTTGAGTCGTTGACCTACATGCGCACTGTTCTAAATGTGAAAATACACGACTCGACCCGGCTTGCACTATTCTGATTTCAGCCCGACTTACTCCTTTGTCTTCTCTGATCATTCTGAAGCTGCTCCTTGCCTCTTTGTTGCTCCTGTCTACTCCTTTACCTTAGATAATGATTCTAATGTTGCTCCTTTGCCTCCTTGTTGCACATTGATGCACATGGTTGCTCCTTTCTGCATATTATTGCTCCTTTGCCTCTATTCTGCTCCTCCAATGTACTTTTGCCTTATTTTCTTAATTTATCCTTTATACTCCAGTTGATCATGATCTGCTCCTTTGTCCTTAATGATAATTATGGTGCTGCTCCTTTCTGCTCCTTTGCTATCAATGACAATATTTCCAACATTATACCCCTTTGGCATTGATGGCAACACTTCCTCCTGCTTTCACTCTAAGAAGTGTCTATATTCCTCTACTTTCTTTTCCTCCCCCTTTGACATCAATGGCAAGGGGTTATAAAATGTTTTCAGTGTAGATTCCATCATTGCATTGCTCCTCTTTGAGTTTAGTATAAGCATCATTCATTCAGTTTTTTTGTTATTAAATGAATATACTCACTCCATCTATTCATTACACAGTTGATGAATCCTTTTGTATTTGAATGAATACACCTAATTCGCCATTGTATTTCTGCTTCCTGATTGTTTTGTATAAACCGTGACTATTGCTTTATGTTACACATAAGCATTGCTTTATATGTACTTCAAAATTACAAGAGCATTGTGAATGCATTGCGGACTTCATATGATATATCAACATTGTTGGGGTAACACTTTGAAAATCATTGAGATTGCATGAATATACACAACAAACTAATGCTATCACAACTCATGAGATTGTTGGAAGGCTTGTCGCAATAGAATGTTCTGTTCTTTTGTCCCTTGCTGCTTGATGAAACTCTGTGCATTGGTGAAATATCAACAATTTCTTTCTGTTGAAGTAAGCTTCAGATGAATCAATAATAGACTCTTGAACTTCAATAGTAAGATTAACACAACTAGCCCATCATACTACAGCTTTACGAATGATCTTAAGAAAGAGGCCTTGAAGATATATCAATATTGACTTGAGGAAGAGTGCAATTCTATCCAAGAATAAATTATACTTAAATGTTTAATATAATACTTCAAATGAAAACAGGGTAATGATCTTTTGGCACTTTTAATGACCTTTCCATGCTTTGATAACACAAATCGATATTATCCAGCATTTGCAACCAGAAGATACTTTTCACTAATCAGAGGAACGAGAACTTAATCCACACATATTATAATGTTGATAACGCTGGGACTACCTCCTTGATGTATTTCTGCCATACCACCACCATGATGCATACCATAGTATTCCGATCCTGAGGACCTGTATCATAACACAGAGGAATGTCCTTTCCAATCCTGAGCTTTTAGTTGTTCTTATTCCAAGGAGCTCTTCTTAGACTACTTTTATGGGGACTTTTTATGAGTTGCTCACCCCCATGGATGTTGCTTCTTGTCTATTACTGGTTGGATATATGTGTTGCTTCCTTGAGCAGCCCCCCCTGAGACTATGATGGATTCATTATGTTATTGAAGTAATAGGCTCCCCCTTTCTCTTTTCCTTCCATAGTTTATTGGGGTTCTTCATAATGTCTGCACTTCTTTTTTATTCACAGTTTGGTATGATTTGATTGGATTCCATCATCTGTCTAAAGTCTTTTAGTGTATATGGCAGCCTACAGTCATATGCTTTGTGTCCAAGCTTGTGGCATACATAACATCTTATTTTACCTAGGTACGTTTGAGCTGATGTATAGCATTTTGTGCTCCTTTTCTAACATAGTTTACATTCAACAGATTTATGTCCAAATTCATTGCATGAAAAACAGTAGCAATGGAAACGATTAGTGTACCTGGTGAAAAGTTGTCCTTTCCATTTGTTTGCTTGAGGGGGTCTTCTCATTTGCTGCATCTTTTGTTGGTTAAAATTGATATGCCTTGTCTTACAATGTGTTGCAATATGTCCTAGTTTATGACAAGAGAAACATGTGATATTTTTCATAGGAGGAAAGAACCTCCTTTGAGTTCTTCCGAACTTGTTCACTTCATCTTCACGAACAATTGAGCTTTTTGCAATTGCTTGCTTCTTCCTCTCATTCTTTGTCTCTTGATGTTGATGCTTGCTTATCAAGTTTTTGTTGGCTTCTGCTTCTATGGATCCTTTTTGAGTTGCTTCATAATCCCTTTCAATGTCTGCCTTCTCTGAGTTCTCCATGGAGGCAATCTCATCTCCGAGCTGCTTACACAACCTACTCCTTTCTTCTATCAGTCTTCTAGCTTAAATAATTTCAGACTCTAGTCTTTCATATTGTATATCTCTCTCCTTCAGCTAGTTATTAATCATTCTTCCTAATCTCCTTGCTTCTTCAAGTTGTGCCTTCAAGCCAACAATTTCTTTCTTATCCTCATATTTTCTCTCATCACATATTCGCACCAGTGTCTTAAGGTCTTTGTTTTCATGCTTCAATCTTTCTATTTCATTCAAGGATGTGTCAAGTTTGGCTTGTTCTTCAATTGTAATTTCTTCATGGCAGTCACATCCATTCACCCTAGTAGGTATCTCATTTTATTGACCTTTTTCCTTTTGAAAGGAAATTTTCTTCTTATTCTTGTTTATCTTCTACTTCTTGATAATTCAACCACTAGTGTCTCCTTCGCACATGAGATGCAATCTATTCCATATTTATTTTAGAAGTTAAATCCATTATTGAATCAAGATCCTTGTTATGAAGACTATTATATATTACACATTTTGCCTTGGCATTCCACTTTTGTTCTTGAAAATAGAGAGAGTCTTTTGAGTAACCATCACATACAAGCTTCCATACCTCAGGTTCATGAGCCATTAAATCTGTTTTAACCTTATCTCTCCATTCAGGAGAGTTCGTTGTACTCAACATGGGTACATTTTGATAGTCCATGACTCAACCAGATCTCCTTCAAGCTATTAGGCTTACACCAAAGGAACCTGCGTCGATACCAATTGATGAACCCTTAGCTAAACTGAGAGGGGGGTGAATCAGTTTAGTACATTCATGGACATTACAGCTATTTTCATTAAACTCATTAACAAGTCATTTCATAAGCATCTTAATAGAGAATGATCAGCAAACTGAATATGTGAACAACCAATAATTAAGCAGATTAAAACATTACATCACCACGTAATCATCAAGCACATAGACAACAGATATAAGTGGAAACCCATAAGGGAGAAAACCACATCTTATTATTGTTGTGATGTAAAGGCAAGCTCCTACTCCCTCTTACAACTGATTTTCTGTAAGCTCCAACCTACATGAGGCCACTACCTCAAATTTTGCAAGCTACAACTTGCAAGGAAGCACCAACTCCCATCTATTTTCTGCAAACTACAACCCACAAGAGGATCCTACATCAACCAGCGCCAACTGGACATCTATCAAGCTACAACTTGAAACGGAAGCACAAATTCCCATGTATTTTCTGCATGCTACAACCCACAGGAGGCTCCTACCTCAACTTCCGCAAGCTACAACTTGCAAGGAAGCTCCAACTCCCTTAACTTTTCTGCAGGCTACATCCTGCAGGAGGCTCCTACCTCACCCATCTCCAACTGGAAATTTATCAAGCTACAACTTGAAAGGAGACTACAATCCCCTCACTCAACTTGAAACTAAAATGTTGATTTACCTGGATATCAAATCTGTTTTCCTCCACCTTCACTTTTTCCCTCTCTGCCTTCAAATCTGCTTCATATCAACTCTAGATATGCCTAGCATCTCTATCAGCTCTCTCACATTCTCCAACTCTCTCCCATTCTGCAGCTCTCTTACATTACTCAGCTCTCTTCCATTCTGTTGCTCTCTCACCTCTCTATGCACACCGATATTACATGTTTTATACAGATAACTACATGAATGTTTGCATTCTACAAGGAATTTGAAGTGAACAGGCCTGACCCTATGCCTTCCACCCATTCGATTCCTTACACTTCGGTTCAGGTTATTACATCAGAAATAATCATTACAACACTCATTGGAGTTTTGTCTATGCCTACGGAGACTTGCCTTTGTATCACATACAATAAAAAATAATTAATTCATTTACATTTACAGTTACAACAAATATATTTCACTCATCCCTTTCAACTCTTAGCTCATTGTGTATTTGTCCTTTTTGCTACTGTCATTGTCTTTTTTGTTCTTGATGTTATATTATAACAATTTTGCACAAACACCTTTTTCCCAACTCGACCTAGCTGGCACATTTCCAACAGTACCACCATATGCTCCTTTTTTCTGACTCTACCTATTTGTCGTCATTCTCTTGCTCGCAATGTTCAACCTTCTCCTTGTCTTAACGCCCGACTCTGCCCCAGAGGTTTTGTTGAGCTTGACTTGACCCATGGTGCCTATCTCCTCATTATCGCGAAGTTCAACTTTCTTTGCCTTTTTCTCTATGTCGGGTCACTTACCCAAGTCTACTGCCCGCATTCAGACTTTTGTTCTATTATCAAGGCGTAACCATTGTTTATCTCTACACGTAGTGTCAGGTTGTTTCACCTGAGTCTCCTGCCGCGTTCAGACTCTCGTTTGTAACTAACGTAAGACTAGACTCTAAAATATATTTCATTACCTTTGAAGACTGTATCGCGTTCTCTTTTCTATCGCATTTCGGCATTCCAACGTTCTACGTTATAATCCTCCTTTGGCCTCCAATGCAATTTCACAAAGAAAACCACATACTTCCGGACTTGAAAACCTTTAGGCTTCAGCTTCGATCTGCATCGTGTCTGCTCTCTTTATCACACTTCGCACTTTGGTGAATCCTGTTATCCAATGTGCCTTCGTCCGTGTGATCTCCCGATATGCGATATGTGAAGGGTCCCGCCAGGGTTTATCGCAATTCTTTATGTTGGAAATACTGAGAGGGGGTGAATCAGTATTTCTTTTCAATTGTTAATTTTACCAGTTAGATCACCTATATTTAGAACACAAAATGAACAATAAGAATAATGATTTTATTAATTTCTTCTTTACAATAAATCACGTACAATAAATGTAGGGCTCCAACCCTAGATGAAAACACCAATCTTCAATCTCCCAGGTTCCAACCTGTATTTTCCAAGCACCGGCTTGGACTTCCAAGACTCCAACCTTGTCAATTCTAAGGCACCAACCTCAAGGGCTCCAACCCTATATCTGGTACACGCTCCAACCTGGTCTCTTAAGGAATCCTATCCTCTAGGCCTCCAACCCTATCTTCCAAGGCACCAACCTTGTCAATTATGAGGCACCAACCTCAAGGGCTCCAACCCTATCTTCCAAGGCACCAACCTTGTCTCTATGAGGCTCCAACCTCCTGCTTCATTTCTCGAAGATATATTTGGTTATACTTATTGCTCCCAATGTCTTCTTCAACGAGCCCTGGCAATCTTCAGCTTACTCTTCACTGTAATCTACACATCACGTCATCAATGACAACCTTTTCTTCGTAGAAGGTGTCACCGCTGCTCTTCATCATACCCAAACACTTGTTTCTTCAAGGTTACATCACGAAGGCCTTCAATAGTGCATCATGGTGTCTTCAATCATCTAAGGTTTCTCAACAAGATGTCTTCACCATATCCTCAACAAGCTTCTTGATGTTGGAATGCAAAGGATGTTATCCTATACTCCTTCAGAAGTCTTCACTTCAACAAAGCTCAAGTTAACACAATCAACTTCAAACCCATGCACTCAAAAGATGCTCCAAGACTTTAAGTCAGCAGAATTTTTCTTATGAGGCTACCACAAATGTCTTTAGTAAAGGTCCAAACAAAACTCCAGGAATCCTTTCAGTGCTTTATGACTTCACTCAAGAATTATTTAATGAAGCTTCTTAAGCCTGCATCTAATTGTCCTCAACAGGGTTATATGGTTCCTGAAGCAGCAACAGGACTGTCATAATACTCACTTGATTCTTTCCATATAAGCCCTTAATACAGTTAAAACCCTACGTCCAATCCTTCAACAAGAGACTCGGATTGATTTAAATCAGATCTAAATTTTCAGGCATAAAATTCAAGCTCCTGTAGACTTTAATTTTGTGGTGCAGTCTGAGCTTGTATGGAGTACAATTCCTAGCTACAACAAGTCTGTGGTATAACTTAACCACTTCAACAAGGATCTGAGCTCTTACAGTCAAAGTTATGGGATGTAATGATGACTGTCGTGAGTTCCAAGGTATCACAGGTTGTTGTACTGCGGTTTATATCCAATTTCCACCACATAATTTACCCAAAATGTCCACACTGTGATCTCTTTTTTTTTTTCTCTTCGGCCTCTTATCTTGCTGTTATGTATTCCTGAAATAATCTTCACCAAAATTTTTGATCAAATGAAGTGTTTTAGACGTCTATATATATTGGTTTTGGAGTTATATGAATAGACACATTGGTTGGGTGAAGGAGTATGAGCATACACAAGTCGGCTCAAGTCGGCTAGGCAAAAAATATATATTTTTCAACTTAAAAATTCAATTTCTCACAAACTACTAGGAGTTTCGAGCCAAGTAAGGGCTCATTGGAAAGAGGAAAAATCCTCTTTAAGATGGTCTAGGTGCCATGTTGAAAGATTACCTTTAAGGTTGGAAAATTTATTTTTCTTTGTGATTGTCCTTAAATTTTATGCATAAAAAGTTTGGGACAGCATGAGGAATGTTTGAGACAGCATGGCTTATTCAATATTTGGCTTCTTCATTGTTATCAATGTCATCATCGGATAATAGATTCATTATGTAGGAATGTAGCATTCATGTAACATCACGTATCAACTAAGTCATCATATACTAGTGCAGTGATATGTCATAGTGCAGCCTTCATTAATTTGTCAAAAGCTCCAAAGCAGTCTTCCAATCATGTCAAGGTGTGGTCATTATTCAAGAGTATGACTTCATCAATTATAGTCCTCCACTTCAAAGGCTTGTATAATGGCTTCTAAGGTCTAGATCATCAATCAAGGCGCATGATTCGCACTGGCAACATTATAGTTAGTTCGAGGACTTGTTCGGGCAAGACTTCTTCATTAGTGGCTTGACATCTTCGTGGCTTGGCATATTCATTGATGAAACCTTTATCAACCAAGATTTATGACATCATCATATGGAACCAGACATTTATTGTCTTCAACCTTATCATCACATTCTAGGGCATCTCAAGAATATTTTCCATATCGGTCAATTCCATATTGACATCAATGACAACCTTGATTAACACTTTAATTGCATATTCTTATCGCATATTTCTTATCCTTTCTCCTTTCAGATCTCTCGATATGCGAAATGAGAAGGGATCCCACTCAGGTTTATCACAATTCTTCCATTCTCTGATGCGATTTCTAAAAGGAAAAAATCTTACCGTCGGATTTGAAATATGTTAAATGGTATTTCTGAGTTGCATCGCATCTGGTCCCTTTATCACATTTCGACATTCCTTGGTACTTCTACGTTATATTCCCCTGCTCCACCTCCGATGCGATTTCTTAACAAAATGCCTTACGTCCATATTTGAAATGATTTGGTCTTTATCTTTGAAGCTCCATCGTGTCTGGCTCCTTTTATCGCACTTCGGCAAGTCAACCATTCACCATGGTTCATGGGTGTTATCTCTTCTGAGCTTGCAATGTGCAATATGTGATTCGGTCCCACAACCTGACTTTAAATCCTTTATATTTTAGCTTTGAAGCATATTGCATCCAGCCCCTCATCGCTCTTTGCATTTCAGTGTTTCAACGTGGTACATAAGCACTATCCCTTATGAGCTTTGCGACTTGCAATATGCGATAAAGGGTTCGGGTCCCACCAAGGGTGTCACGTCACTATCACGTCATCATGCCATGTCACCTTGCCACGTCATCAAAATTTTGTTGTGATCTGTGGGGTCGAGGCCACATCACCTACCATGTTAGCTTGCCACCTCACTGCATACATCACCACCACGTCATCTAGCCACGTCACCATATCGTACTTCACAGTTTCTGTGATTTATGTGTTTTTGCAGTTTTTGCGATCATCCTTCTGCTTGCGATTGCGATATGCGATTAAGCCGCCGAACACTGTTTTGCATGCATTTCTTTTGGAAATTACCCAACTCGACTCGTTGAACTGCACGCACACTATTCTGAACGTGAAAATACACGACTCGACCCAGCTTGCTTCCTTTGTATTCTCTGATCATTCTAATGTTGCTCCTTTCCTCTTTGTTGCTCCTTTCTGCTCCTTTGCCTTAGATAATGATACTAATGTTGCTCCTTTGCCTTGATCCTTTGCCTCTTTGCTGCACATTGATGCATATTGCTACTCCATTTTGCATAATGCTACTCCTTTGCCTCTTTTCTGCTCCTCCACTGTACTTTTGCCTTCTTTCCTTTATTTCTCCTTTATACTCCAGCTGATCCTGATCTACTCATTTGTCCTTAATGATAATTCTGGTGTTGCTCCTTTCTGCTCCTTTGCCATCAATGACAATATTTCCAACACGGAGGTCCGTGTAGCGAAACCAGTAGCAGTCCAAGAGGGTGAAACCCTGAGAGGGGTATCTTTTTTTTACGCTGAGAATATTCCTTTGGGATATAGAAGTGCCAGTGTTAAAACGGGGTCAAATTTATAGTCATGTTTCATGATTTTTCGTTAGGAATCCAACTGTGCAACCCGTTTCTCCAACAAAGTTCTCCATTTTCAGGCCATCCCCGTAAGTGGAGGTATAAGGTGTCATTTTGTAATTTATTTTAATTTATTTATGTTTCCATTTAATGAAAGAGACCTCCCCACATTAAGCAAGGCCCGGAGATGTAGCCCACATTGGGTGAACTCCGTAATCAAATCATCTTGTTCCTTGATCTCACGTTTGCTTTTGATTTCTGCTTCTTTTCATGTGTTTAAGTTACTTGGTTACATGCTATTTTATATGCAATTTTGTATGCATCCCTGAAGTAAAAGATTTGGATCACTCAACGAGGAAAACATATTCCATCACGTCAAGCTTGTCTCTGAAGTATACAAACTTCACTCTAGATAGACCCTTGGTGAGAATGTTTGTATTATGCTCATTAGTGGATATGTGTTGGAGCTCCATTGCTCCTCTTTGGATCATGTCTCAGAAAGAGTATTGCAAGAAGCCTTCAAATTCATATTGTTTCACGACTTATGACACAGGTTTAGATATAATTTTTCTTTGTTATACAAAGTGTGACAAAATTTTGCTTCTTATTAAACTAATATATCATAGTTGATCCGAAGTTGAAGTAGCACTCCCAAGGTGCATTTTTTGTCATCTACACTCTCAACCCAATCTGAACCAGTATATGCCAACAACCTCACTTCACCACCTAAGACATATCTCAAACCATATCCAACTATACCATGTAAGAACCTCAACACATGCTTTACTGTAGCATGCCTCGACTCAACCATAAACTAACTCAGTGTGCTCACTGCAAAGCAAGTAACAAGCTTGGTGTTAACCAATTACATCAAGTCTGCGATCAGCTGCTTATACCTCATGGGATCCACCAAATCTGAAATTGAAGTGAAATCACTCAGCTTATTCAGATTGGTCACCATATACATAGCCATGGACTTGCAGTCCATCATACCAAATATCCTCAAAATCTAGACAATGTACTTCCCTTGGGGAAAATATTATTTGATCTTTGCTACACCTCTTGTCCCAAGAAAATAGTGTATCTAGCCAAGATTCTCCATTTCAAACATCGAGGCCAACTCCCTTTGACATCAATATAGATCCTCTTGTGGTAATCTTGGTTGTTCCATAAGCAATTCCTTTTTCCATTGGTGCTCCCTCTGTCACATAAGTAAGTCCTTCTGCCACTGCCTAGCATGGTATCTTCAAAGAAAGGCATATTTCTCCTAGATACCCTCTGTCTCTAAGCATCTTGACAATCGCAACCCATGAAATCCTCTTAGAGGGTTGCTCCTCCCATTTTATCTAACTATATGGACCTTCAATACTAGAACCTCTTCTAATATTTTGGCGCAGTCTTGGATGTACATACAATTTCTCCCTCTTGAACGTAAATCACTCTTGCTAATTTTATTCTCAAACCCTTAGGTCATACAAGAACCTATACATTGAAGATTGGATCAAAAAATATATATCCTTGTATTCCCTCTTACTGGGAGAACCCTCTTGCCACAAACTTTGTTCATTCTTCACGATGTTGCCTTCTGCTTCCAGAATCATGATGTATCTGCAAACCTCATTCAGGAGGCCATGGAAGAAACAATTACAACCAAGAAAAAAATACAAACACAAGAGGCTCATGAAGGAAGAATAACAATAATCAAAGGAGAAAGATATGAAGTACTTATCTTTTGATTAAAGAATAAATTGTTGAGTGTTGTGGGAAATTGTCAACTCCCTCTTGATCCTTTCCTCCCTAATGAAGTCTATGTGCAATCTCATCAAGCTTAGATTCCTTTGTCTTCTTTTGAGGTGGATGCTCATCCTTGTTCTCAACATTAGCTGCTAATGCGTGTTGTCATTTTTTTTAATTTGTAGGGGCTAGGGTTTCTTCATCCTGCAAACTAGGCTTAGCAAGCCATTCATCGAGCTATCTAGCCACTCCAAAGGCTTAATAACAACCTAACATCAACACAAAGTCATTACACATGTTATCAAGGAGATAAACCAAGTATGCGTCACACCAACTCCACTTGCATTCAACTCTCCAAGTTTTTCTCTAGGGTTCCATCCCACAAACCCTACGAATTTCTTATCCAAGACTTCAATATAACTTGTAACCTCCAAGTTTTCTCTAATTCTTCCAACTCTTGTACCAGGTTATCCTTTGCCTCCAATGCTCACATAGAGATCAACTCCTTTGATCATTGTCACCTTGTTTCTCACAGGTAGGCTTCTCCTTTAGTCACTCGTGCTATATCAATCACCTTGTTGTTAGCCCCCATATTTCTGAACTATTCCTTGTTTTCCACCACAGTCTACAACAACCGCATTCTACTAGAATTATGATAGGCCTAAGGGTACTCAACCCTGCTCAGAAGGCTTTCGAACTGCTTATTTTGATCCTAAGGCCTTTACGCCTGCCTGAGCACACTTTCTAAAGCCCTTGGCCCTCTTCTAAGGTTGTAGATAATTTGATTTTTATTAACCTCAATCATGAATTTGACTTCATCCTTCAAACTAGGGCTAAGAAGGCTAACAACTCACTGTCTTTAGAACAAATTTGATTTCCCTAGGGCTTGTTCTCTTGCACAAGTGAAGTCACATCTCATTTTTTCATAGGCTGACGTCAAAGGTTGCTCCTTTAATAAGGCTCTGATACCATGTTGAATTTTCTACAAGATGCATAGTAGAAACCAATCTTCTAATCTGATAATTACCACCTAATGATCTTCAAACAATTTGTCTCATGCCACTGATATCATTGGGCAGTTACACACAAAATTTCAATAGTAAACGCAGTGAAAATGATAAGATCATAAAGAGACAACCATGCACAATAGAGATAACAAATTTACCCCGAGAAACCCAAATTTGGGAGAAAACCCAACAAATTTTTTTCTAGGAGAAATTATTCTTCAATAAGGTTTACAATTACAAAAAAAATCTATAAATATGTGCCAAAATCCAAGTCCAAATACTAGTCAAACCTGGTCAAAATTCTAGCCAAACAATTTTGGTCAAACCAACCAAAAAAGAGAAGTCAATGTTGGTCAATAGTCATAATTTCCGTCCCAGATGCGGGTGTTTAATGCTGGTACCATGGATACGGGCTTCTGGGTTGGCAAGTGGCATGGCCACATGGCCACCCACAGGCCCCAACGGCGAGCATTAAATTGCTCTAGCCGTCATCCCACTTACCATTTAATTCTACGCAGAGGTCGAGGTTGCTGCCATCGTTTCAAAATGGAGACCCAGAACCGTCTTCCTCCTCTACCTGGTTGTGTTTCTCATCTACCTGGATGCCTACCCCCCCTGTCTCAACCTCTGAGAAGCTACTGCCCCCTTGGATTCGTGGAGCCGAGCTCCCGCACGCCAGCAGGGAGACGTTATAGCCTTCTCTATTGTATAGAGATTCTCCCTAGCCACCACTATTCACAGAGCATCCTCTGTCATTTGAATTCCTCCCCTGCAAATTGCTTCACCTCCATCACTGTGTCTTTGTCTCTATGGCACCACTACCCTGCTTCTTCTTCGGCCCAGAGCACCCACCACCATCACTACGCCACCATTCCTCGCCTTCGACATCGCATGCGCTGCAGGCGTGGAAGTAGCAGAGGGCGGGCCGCTCGCTCGTCTCCCTCTTCCCATTCTGACGCCTCGCCTTCCTCCCTTTTGCACTTCCATGGCCGGTATCCTGCTACCCGCAGTGGGCATGGTCGCTTCGCTGGTCAGTCCTGTTCTTCTGCTCAGCCCTCTAATGTTGCGACCAATCCACCACCTCTGCCCCACCTGGACTCCATATCCTTTCCGCAGTCCACCAACTTAGCTCAATTTCACTTCCACTGCTCCATGGACTGCCCCCGTGTCATCGCCACCATTACTGTTTCCTTCAAGGAGGAGTTTGCCGAGGTTTCTAGCTTCCGCCTGCCCAAAATGCAGAAACTCCCCCACCATGACATCTCTTCTGCAGACGTTAAGGGTGACCCTGGTTTCGGCTGCCACAGTACATGCTCTGACAGTAACAGTAGCTCTGGAAGCAGCAGGGATGATAAGAAGCATGGCAAACAGGCTTCGAGCAAAGCCAGCGAGACCAAGGAGCCCCAGCATGCAGCAAACGCCACCCAGGACATGCAGGCCAACAACAACGACGAATACAGGTGTCTCGTTGTAGAAGAGACTCCTCCTACTCCTCATGACACCTAGGCTCTCAGGTTATTTCTGGTTTATCGTTTTTGGTCTTAAGGTCCTTGGTCACAAGGTTTTGTTATTTTCTGGTATCAATGTCTGGCACAATATGAAAACAATTATCAGTTTTATTTGTATAACGCTAGTTTCCTCTCACGAGGCAGCAAATCATACTCTTATTGGACTGGTTTCCCCTACGTGGGCAGTCCCATTTTTGTTGTTTTTTGCGAATTATGCCTTTGAATTAGGCTAGAGCTGCAAAGGCCTGTGCCTCCATGTACACTATGTTACACTAATAGAAATTAATCTTACTTAGAAAAAAAAATAGTCATAATTTCCGCCCTTAGTGAAGCTCTAACATGCATTCAAAGGCCTGTGGTCAACTCGTCCTACAGTTAGGTCCGTACTATGGTAAATGATCAAACTCTAGTCAACTTGACCTTCTTTCTATTGACACATATGATCGATTTGAATGGAAGATGTGAAGATCTAAATTGGTCAAATGAAGATGTCACATTGTTCATATATACTTGTTAAAATGGGTAAATTTTGATCAAGGGACACACCCTTTCATGGTGAGGCCACCTTGACCATTTTGAGCCTACATGATGCCCAAAAAATATTTGTTTTAATTTTAATTTCCATAATTCTTCTAGGCTGACTTAGGAGGCCTCTTGGCATGCAGGAATAACTCTCGATGCTACACAAAAAATAAAAATTTTGGGGAATTTTTTTGTTGGGGCACTTAAGGTTCCTCTTAAATATAGAGGTGGTTGATGGGTCCATACTTCTTTAACCAATATATCCTAATAGTTCAGAATATTCCTCTTATATGTTCATAAATTTGTTAGGAAGATTTGTATCCAAGCACTTGATTATTGTTAACCTATAGTTCAATTTGCTAATTGTGTTTTGCTTGAAGTTGATGTCTGTATGCTCGAAGTTCATATTTCTTGGCAAGATTTATTTGTTGTCTTTCATTATCAATGATTCATTAAATGGATACTTGACATTTGGAGCCTCTTTTAGGGGCATGTTTGAGATCCTTTCAAAAATCCATTCTTTAACATGAATCCTTCAAGTTACTCCCAAGTATCAAATTATTTTTTCTAGCTATTATGTGGTGGATTTTTTTTTGTTGATTGAACATTCATGCATAGGTGATCCCCTCTTCCGTTAGAGGTGAGGGATATACCTTGGTTATGTAGCAACACACTTGCTTAAGGCCTTTTCCAAATCATAGTTTCCCTTAAATATGGTGTCATCAAACCAAATGACTTAGTTATTCTTGTAAGCAATGGCCTTGTTGCCTAAATAGGCAACCACTTGATTAGCTGCCATCCTTAAAGAACAAAATATTGAGTTGCAAGGTTCTCAAGAGTTGTTCTAATCTATTACAATTGTCTCTTTGTCTCTCATGAAGTGTTGTAGTTGACTGCATTGAGATAGTCTACAATCAATTTTTAGTGCTCTTCAAAGATATCTTTTAGGACCCATTTTTCTCCTCCTCCCCAATGTTTTTTAAAGCAAGTATTTTTTATGTAGTTTTCTAAATTCATCTTGAGGAACTCAAATGTGATTGCTATAATGTGACTTTTTTTACCCTTGAGTGCACTAAATTGCCATGATTTTCTTCCAGAAACCCCTTCAAAATTGAAGTTGAATTATTTAGTTGGTGGGGATAATGATGTCCAAAATTTTCATCTCTCATTCTAATGTTTGAATAGAGAAACACTATTGATGTATATGACTTTACAAATGTAAGAAAAAAAAATAAAGATTTATAAAACAATTATGTGGACATAAGATGTGTCAAATTTTATGTAAAAATAATGGTGTCTTTCAATACATTTTAGGTATTTCAAAGCAACAGTTAAAATGGATTCCAAAATTTGCAGAAACAAAACAACAGCTCAACAAAGGGAGATCTGTAAATATTTTTACAAACACAATCAAGTCAATAATTAGACGATGTTAATTTTAGTTAACAATAGTATGTTCTATGCTTAGCACAATTACTTCAATGTTCCTTTAGCAGCCCAATGAAAATTTCCAATTTAGATTTAACCATTATTCACATTGACAGTAAAAGTAAAAAGAATATGAAACAAATTGCAGAAGACAAGCCAAGATAAGAGCGCACTAGATTTTGTGGATGCCAGGGAAAACCCCCAATGTGGGGAAAACCCTTTGATCAATTCTTCTTATTATTATATCAAAATTTTCAATAGAGAGAGAGTACAATAGTCAAAATTGACTTTACAAATTCAAGTCAAAAAATCCCTGTCAAAATCTGCAGTCAAATCAGCGCTAACCATAAAGTCAAAGATGGTCAATGCAACAATATAATTTCCTCAAAACAACTCGGTCTTCCCCAGTCAAACTTGACCTGATCAAGAGATCTAAGTCAGCCCAAAATAGTGACAAAGTCAACAATCAAACTGTTGTCTTGAAATTTGTGGTCAACCTGCAATTTGGTCTATGGTTAAAGTGCTCAAAAAACGTCATTTTTTGTGCCAAAATTTGCGGCCTTCTGAGAAAGAAATATCCCCAAAAAATCGAAGTCAAATGATGCCCACAAGTTGTTGGTCAACATTGTTCAAAATGCAGTCAACTCTGTAATTTCAGCCTTGCAATTTAGCTTTTGAAATTTGTCCTTCTTGATCCACACGTGTGAGAGAGAAGAATGCCCAAAGTAGTACGAACCAATGAGAGAAGGAGAGAGAATGTGTGAGTGATGAGGATGCCAAATGAGGTCACTTGTATTTATACAATTCGTTGTGGGTGAAGAGTCACGTCCATTGGGCTTCATGAGCCTACATGTTGATGTGGCCGACATGAACAATTTGCACATGTGGGCATAAATTCAAAAATTCTCTTCTGCTTGTCCAAATTGGATGATATTTATATCAATTTTGGTCCTCTCAAAAAGCGGAATTTAAAGCAATCATCATCTCCATCAAATGAGTTGTCCCAAGGTGGAATTCGGCCCTAGTTTCCAATTTTAACACTCCCTCTCAACTAGGGAGAATTCCACCTGCCAATCCATCATCAATTATCTTGTCATATTGTCATCATGTACCATTTTTTTCATCTCATCTATGCTCTGTTGAACCATGATGTAATAATGAAGAAGAATTGATCAAGAGCGAGTCACAAGACCTTACCACTCTCCACTGATAAAAGTCATTCCAGAGGTAGAACCTTAATTGATCCTAGATCAAGTTGTTGAATACCATGCATCCTAGCCATAGGGAGTACGATAATACACGATGCATCCATCGGTAGTGCTATGGTCCCTATCCACTTTTCCCAACTCATTGGCTAGATGAGAGGTACTTCCCATGAGTCCCAGACTACATGGGTAGGATGTATGTTGGGGCATCAATAGGAGAAGGTGAACCACTCATCTTATGCATATGTCAATCGTAGGCGAAGGTGAACCACTCACCCTACATACATGTGTCCGCAATCGTAGGGGAAGGTGAGCCACTCACCCTACACACATGTCAACCATCATGGGGTATCATAGGGGAAGGTGAACCACTCACCTTATACACAGTGCACCAATAGGGGAAGGTGAACCGCTTACCCTATGGTCACCCATAGCTCCAAGAAGTACCGCAAGCCCCCAAGAGTTCCTAGAGCTCAGTGTCCAACTTAAGCGGGACCCTCATAGGAGGGTATTTCCACGACTCCAAGTCTCTCTCGGAAGGATAATAATTTGACCTTCCCTAATGGTTTCATGAGGATTTTTGCGGCCTAATGTGTTTTAGACTTATTTCTCCTTGTTGTACCATATCCCGAAGAAAGTGGTACCTGATATCAATGTGTTTGGAGTTGTCGTGGAACACGGGATTATCTGAAAGGCGAATCCCACTCTAATTGTCACAATAGATCATGATGGTATCCAACACATGCTCAAATAGCTCACTAAAGGGCTTCCTCAACCAAACAACTTCACAACAAGCCATACTAGCAGCGATGTATTCAACCTTGTTGGTGCTTAAAGCAACCGATTTCTGCTTCCTTCTCATCCAAGATATTGAAGAAGACCCCAATGAGAAGCAACATCTAGGCGTGCTTTTACGATCCACAACATTTCCATCCCAGTCAGCATCAGTATATCCATGTAGCCTCAAATTTCCAGCAATATATCTTAGTCCATAGTTTATTGTTCCACAGATATATCTCAAGAGATTCTTAGCAGAAATCCAATTTATGGGATGAGGTTCGACCATAAATTGACTCAACGTATTCACAACGAAGCATATATCCGGACGAAATTTTACCAAGAACATCAGCCCCCCCACAAGTTATTGATACATGGAAGGATTTGTGAATTTGGTCCCAACAACACTTCCACATAGCTTCTTGATGTTGAGTTGCATCGGAGTAGACACATATTTGCAATCCACCATCCCACATCTCTTGATAAGCTTCACAATATATTTTCCTTGAGAAAGGAAATTTTCACCTGGCTTTTGTTAGAGCTCTAGGCCTAGGAAGTAATGCATCATACCTAGGTCATTCATCCCGAACTCGGAAGCCAAATACCTTTTGTATTGATAAATGAGAGGGTATGCACCTGTCAGGAAGAGATCATCTACATAAAGGACCAAAATGAGAGGCATGTTCTTTTCAACCTTGAAATATAGGTTAGGATCAACTTCTCTTCTTTTAAACCCTAGATTCATAAGATAGCTATCAACCCTCTCATGCCAAGCCCTAGGGGCTTGCTTCAACCCATAGAGGGATTCCTTCAACCTGCATACGTGTGTCCTTCGATCTTATACATTGAACCCCTCAGATTTTTCTACGTTGACTTCCTCCTTAAGTGAGCTATGCAAGAAAGAATTTTTCACGTCCATTTGGTGTAGGCTCCATCCTTGAGAGGCAACAAGAGCAATAATAGATCAGATAGTGTTATATTGGGAAGTCGGTTCAAACCTGGCCTTGAATTTTCTAGTACTCCCATCAACTACATGTTTGATTTTTTAAATCCATTTAGAAGTGACCACAAACTTTTCCGTGGGTCTAGGAACCACATCCCAGAAATCATTCTTCATGATTGATTCATACTCCTCATTCATCGCATCCTTCCATACTTGGTGTTTCACGGCTTCTTCAAACGTACATGGCTCAGATTGAACAATAGTACTCATAGCAGCTAAGTACCCTTAATACATGTTAGACTTCTTACTTTCACGAAATGTCCCTCTTGGAGCAATATGTCTTTCAACATCTTCGAGAGTGTCTTTGAGCCACAAAGGTCTTTTCCTTGAGGAAAACGGATCACGAGGAGGTGGATCAATGGGATCCATCGGGCCTTCAACATCCGGCATCAATTCATATGTCGAAGATTCATCCTGCTTTCCTGTAACATCATCATTGTCCTTCCTTGGGATAGGGATATATCTAGCTTTCCCAAGTGTAGAATCTTCATTGAAAGTGACATCATGGCTTATTTCCACTTCTCTTTGATTAGGCACATGGATTCTATATGCCTTTCAATTTTCATTGTAGCCCACAATTCTTCCCAGATGCATCTAACTTTTTTATTTTCTATGTAGGCACATGAAAATACACGGGACAACCAAATATTCTAAAATGAGAAACATTAGGTCTCTTACCATTGAAAACTTCTTCGGGTGTCTTGAAATCCAATGCTTGATGCGAGCTCCTATTTTAAACATATACGATAGTGTTGGCAACTTCTTCCCATAAGAACTTTGGTAAGCCTTGGTCATGAAGCATGGCATGGGTGGCTTCTATGCTTGTTCGATTTTTCCTTTCAGAAACTCCATTTTTCTCAAGAGTGTATGGAGTGGTGGTCTCCCTCTTAATGCCAACCTCTCTACAAAACTCATTGAATTCATTTGATTCATATTCGGTTCCATTTTCGATCCTCAATATTTTGATCTTCTTCCCTGTTTGATTTTTAACCAAGGCTTTGAAAGAACGAAACCATTTGAATACTTCGTCCTTCTTCTTCAAGAAATAGATCCAAGTTTTGCAAGAGAAGTCATCCACAAAAATTGCTTAGTATAAGTGTCCTCCCAATGATTTTATAGGCAACATGCCAAATAGATCAGAATGGACTAGTTGAAGAATGTCAGTAGTTTGACTTTAGCTTGAAGGGAATGGTCCCCTTGTAATTTTTCCAACCATACAACCCTGACAAACACCTTCATGATTTATGTCGAGCTCGGGCATACATGTGACCATATTCCTTACCTCAGGTAAGGCTTTATAATGAAGGCGAGAAAATATCCAGTGCCATATTTCATATTGAAGAGAAATATCGCAAGTCACAGCTCCCAAAGGAATTCCTCCAACCTGATAAAGACCTTCAACCCTAAGTCCAAGTGTAAATGCATCTTTAGGGTTTCTTTTCCAAATACGTACCTTTCCATCAATGAATACTACCTTGAATCCTTTATATTCCATCGCAGAAATAGACACCAGGTTCTTCTTTAAATAAGGTACATACAATAGTTCTTGTAGATGAAGGGTTTGACCTTGACTTTAAGTAAAGAGTGATGGTCCCTATCCCTTTCACAGTGTAGGTGGCATTGTCTCCAAGTATGATTTCCAAATTAGTCTTCTTTTCAATCAAATTTGAGAGGGCCTCGTTTTACCCAGTGAAGTGCCTTGAGGCACCACTATCAATCAACCAATTATCCAAAGTGTCCAAAGGAGAGGCAGTAGTGAGGGAAGAAATAAGATAAAATTCATTTTGTTTTTCTACAACATTAGTTTCCTCATACCTGGAATTTCTCATCCTTTTCTAAGGTCGACCATTACCATATTAAACAACGTGAGCATTCCTCTTTCCTTTATTGTTGAACATGTTTTTCCTTTGATTGCCATTGCCTTTGAAATTGTTGTGATTTTTATTTTTGTTGTCGTCATCTCGTGGAGTATCCTTCTTGTGAGGACACTCTCTAGCATAGTGGCCAAACCTGTTGCAATTGTAGCACCTTCCTTTTCTTCCTTGTTTGAACCCCTTCTTGAATCCTTTCCCTTGTCTCTTTGGACCAGCTTTGTTATTCCTCTTTGGATGAGCAGAGAAAGCATTAGGTTCATTTCCATTTGAAGGCTTGTCTCTCTCCATCATCCTTGCCTCTTCTTGAGTGCATCTAGCCAATAATTCATCGAAACTAGGAATCTTGTCATTGTTAATAATAGTGGTGTTAAACACATCCCATGCTATTGTGAGACCTCCAAGAGTAATGAGAGTGAGCTCCCTGTCAGCAAAAAATTCCCCAATAGATAGAAGATCATTCTTGATTTCTGTAATCCTCATGAAGTAGGATTGGATATACTCTCTTTTATCCATCTTGATGTTTTTCAACTTGTTCTTGAGAAAGAGGATTTGATTTGCATTGTTTACTTTGAAAATCCAAATCAAATTATCATATATCTCCTTAGATATTCCCAAATCAGAAATATAGGCAACCAAATTCTTTTGAATGGAATCAATGATAATTCTTTTAGCTTTGACCTCACCTTTCTTGTACTTTGTCTTTGCAGTAGCAGGTGCATTTGAAGGAGGCTCCACCATGTTTCCCTGCACATAGTCCATAACATCATTCTCTTCCAAATTCAAATCCAAAGTCATCTTCCATGCATGATATTAAGATTTTCCCTTGAGATTATACTCAAATTTGATGTATGACGTAGTCATCATTGAAGCTAGACCAATATTCTTGTCCAACTCTTTTCATAGTGATCACTTTTCTCTCTCTTGCTTGAGCTTTGTCTTCACCTAGGCTCTGATACCATGTTAATTTTAGTTAACAATGGTATTTTCTATGCTTAGCACAATTACTTAAATGTTCCTTTAGCATCTCAATGACAATTTCCAATTTAGATTTAACCATTAATCACATTGACAGTAAAAGTAGTTTGAACATGAAACAAACTGCAAAAGACAAGCCAATACAAGAGGACACCAGATTTGGTAGATGCTAGGGAAAAACCCTTTGATAAATTATTTTATTATTATATCAAAATGTTAAACAGAGAGAGAGTACAGTAGTCAAAATTGACTTTCCAAATTCAAGTCAAAACAACCCTGTCAAAATCTGCATTCTACTAAAGTTAAATCAACCCTAACCAGAAAGTCAAATATGGTCAACACAAAAATAGCATGTCCTCAAAATAGCTCAGTCTTCCCCAATCAAACTCGGCCTAATCAGGAGGTCAAATTCAGCCCAAAACAATGACAACTTCAACAGTCAAATTGTTGTCTTGAAATCTACGGTAAAACTGCAATTTAGTCTGCGGTTAAAGTGCTCAAAAAACCTCGGTTTATGAGAAAAAAATGTCCCCAAAATATTGAAGGCAGATGATTCCCAAAAGGTGTTGGTCAACGCTAGTCAAACTGTAGTCAACTTTGTAATTTCGGCCCTGTAATTCAGCTTCTGAGATTCTTCCTTCTTGATCCACACATGTGAGAGAGAAGAATGCCAAAAGTAGTACAAAACAATGAGAGTAGGAGAGAGAATGTGTGAGTGATGAAGATGCCAAATGAGGTGAGAGGTCACTTGTATTTATATAATTCATTGTGGGTGAAGAGTCACATCCATTGGGCTTCATGAGCCTAAATTTTGATGTCGTCGACCTGAACAATTTGCACGTATGTGGGCATAAATTCAAAAATGCACTTCCGCTTGTTCAAATTGGATGATCTTTATATCAATTCTAGTCCTCTCAAAAATATGAATTCAATGCAATCATCATCTCCATCAAATGAGTTGTCCCAAGGTGGATTTTGTCCCTAGTTTCCAATTTAACAGACAAGCAATCCAATCTACAAGACAAACAAAATCAATTTTTTTTTTATTGTATAAAGTTACATATCAATCTAGCGAACACCATTAGATACAAAATATGGATGAATCATTTAACTTGCATCATGTTGAAAGCTAATAAATGTTTTGATGAGACCACTAAAAAATAAAATAAAAAAATTGAACTCCTTAAGAATAAAGTCATTCTTCCACCTCCATGTAAGGACAAAATGGCTATCATTATTCTCTTAAAATTCGAACTAAGTATGGCGACTCGTAATGTATTAGATAGGGATCTAAATTTTGTGGTTACTCCCAGGAAAATCCGCCATGGATATTGAAGAATATCATAAAAAAATGATGGAACATATAAATACAAGCGGCAACTATAGAAAAAATTCCAAAGATTTAAGGAACAAGATGATGGAGGATATTACAAAAGCCATACTAAACTCATCTTTGGACGATACATAAAAAATAAGATCATTCCTAAAAACCCTATCTTGCCCCACATATATGGTCTGCCAAAAATTCACAAATATGGATTTCCTTTGAGGCCTATTGTGAATACAATAGGGTCTCCCTCATATGGGTTAACTATATTTCTAGCTGAAAAACTCAAGTGCCATGTTGGAAAATCTCAATCATTCATCAAAGACTCAGCTCACTTCATATCTAATTTAAAATCTACCTCTTTAAAAGAAAATGACTTTCTTGTTAGCTTTGATGTAACTCAATTATATACTAGGGTTCCAGTGGATGAGGCCATAAAGGTCATAAGGAAATTAACTCATGATGAAATTGTTGACCTTGTAAGGATATTCTTAAAGTATACTTCTTTCAATTATAGAGGGGACATTTATGAGCAAATTTATGGCATCACTATGGGATCTTCGCTCTCCCCAATGGTTGCAAATATTTTCATGGAAGCTTTTAAAGAGAAATCCATAAAAAATTTCCTACAAAACCAATACACTAGAAAATATTTGTAGATGACACTCATTTCATTTGGCCTCATGGCAGAGAAAAACTTTCAGAATTCTTGAACCACATGAATAACCAAATGGATAGCATTAAATTCACCATGGAACTAGAGGAAAATGGAGAACTGCCATTCCTTGACATCATTCTCTCCAAAAGGCAAGATGGTGGGTTAGCTCATAAATTTTATCGAAAAAAAAAATCACACTGATAAATATATTCAAGAAGACTCTCACCACCCTTCGCAAAAGATTAGTGTCATAAGCACCCCACCATCCATCACAAAAGATTGGCGTCATAAGCACCATTGCTACTAGAGATAAGAGAATTTGTGACAACAATCACTTAAATGAAAAGCTTGAACATATTACATAGGTATTTAAATATTATGGGTACAAGGAAAATCTTATTAAAAATATTATCAAAAATTATCTTCATAACAATAATAAAAAAAGAAATAAGCAGGATTTCATTAAAACTATTAATCTTCCATATAGACATTTTTAAAATATTATAGATTATCTACTATTTATTTACACATTTGGTCAGCTAAATTACGCAATATTCTTCCTTGAATCTCCTAATGAATGGTTGTGATACTTAGCTCGAATCGTTGATAAAAAAACTCTCCACGCAGAATTCGATACACTTTTCAATGCATACCTGCAAGAACACAAAAACATGGATCTAAGTGTCAAAGTAAATTTATTTATTGATTATCCCAATTGTATTTCATTTAATACATATCTATAGGTATTATTTCTTTACTCAAAGTAGATTTTGAAGGCTAAGCCTTCCTCTCTTAATGGTTAGGGCTCTTACATTTTTTATTAAATACCAAAGTTATAAAGCTATTTTATTTGTGACAGACTAAATTATAAAACATGCATGACTTGGGATGTTTCCATTTAATAGAATAATAAGTTCATGCATCATAAATTTAAATTAAAACATCAATACAAATTAACTACTTTCCAATGGAATAATTTCTTGTGCAATTCTATTTTATAAATATCTGAAAAATGTCGATTACTCTCAAGTAAATTGCAACAATTGAAATTATGTTTACCATCCCATAGGACCAATAGGTAAACAAGAGTTAAATTTTATTATTACATTGTTAATAAAAAAGGTGGTATTTAGATAACAATAATGTTGATGCAACAAAATTTTGGAATCCATAAAGGGGAGATTACGATGGAAGAGTATTTTTAGGATTATACTATAACTAGGCCAAGGGGAGCATCATGGAGTGTTGTTTATTCATGGTTGGTTCTATAGGGATGGTCAAACCATGGTGGGGGTGTTAATATCTCCTTTATTCTTTCGTATTAATGGTTCAAAATGATGGAAGTAGGTGGAAAAAAGCATAATCTATCGAGGCAAGGTCAATAATGTAGAGGGTAGGTTCATAGACCGAATCCATAGCAATGATGCCAAGAGTGGAGTCACAAGATGGCCAATCCAAAGTGAAAGGGGAGGAAAATTATGGTAGTGGAGAGGATGCTCTACACATTTTTCAGACCATGAAAGGGAGCCATGTTGTCAGGGTTACAAGGTTGGTGATGGGCATTGGGACTAACACCGCAAATAAAACTCGTATGGAATTTAAGGAAGGCCTTAGAGGAGATAGTATTGGATGTTGGAGTTGTTTTTTTAGGGAGGGAGGGGAATACAAATGAAGGTGGAGATATCAGAGCTCATTATTGAAAGGAAGAAACACAAGGCAAGGTGTGTTAAGCTTAGAGTTAAAATAAATATGTTAATCAAGATGTGGTTATGGATTAATGGTCGATGTATCAAGCTATGACCCTGGTTAGGAAATTTCATGAGAGGTTGACATCAAAAAAATCCATGAATATGTGGATCAAGAAGGTTTGGAGGGAATAGTTAAGATATGCCCCAATATATCACTCTCTTGGCATAAGGTTGGAAACTACTATTTGACAATGTATCAAAGAGGAGGAAATGATTCTAAAGGGAAGGGAAATTGGGATAAGTCAATACTGTTGCTAGAGGATTGGACTCCATTGTTATACCCCATGAGAGAAAAGGGTGGAAATATTGTTGGAATACTGAGAGGGGGGGTGATACAATATTTTGTAAATTTCAACAATTTAAGTATCAAAACAATTAACCAATAGCATCACATCAAATAAACACAATTGATATATGTACAATATTTTTATATTACACATGAAGCAACAACTTTCGGTTTACCAGCTACAACTGAAAGGGCTACAACCCCAAGATTTACTATCTCCTACTAGAAGGAGGCAACAACCTCCTGAACGAAGCTACAACTTACTTCCCTGGCACCACCGTACCACCCTATAGAAGAAAAGATAAAATAAGATCTTTGTGGGCTCCCGTACCAGGGACAGTGGCCCAACTACAAAAAATTCCAAATACTACAACTATAATCTTTTTCCAACTTCATATATGCCTCATGTCATATCAATAGTTCAACTAAGAAGTGCATACGTTAGACAATCAGACCCATAAGTGATCTTACCACAAATTTCTTTAATATCAATATAAAAATCTGCTTCCAAAAGAGGTCTTCAACAAAATTCAAATTTTGCTCTCGAGGTCTGCTTACTCCAATTCTCCTCCACGTTTACTTCCAGGGGGCTTCAATTTTTTCTACAAGGAAGCTCAAGAAGTATGGTTCAAGGTCTCCTTAATCAACTTCAAAATTGTTCCAAGGTTTTCTTAAGCCTATGTCACCAAAGTCTACTCCAAAGGTATTCACTGGTCTGTAGCTCCAGAATGTGTCAAGCTCACTCCAAAAATTATGCTTCAAAGCTGCCACATATCTGATACAAAGGTGTGTTGAAATATGTAACTAGGTTTGGTCTTCATAATAACATACGTAATAATGATTTTATGTATTTATTATAAAGAGAAAAAATAAATTTAATATTGTCATTCTTGAGGCATGGGTTTTTTTATCACTAAATTGAAGTTGATGGGATGCTCAACAGTCAATTCAGAGTAATTGTTTCAAACCAAATTTGGTTGGAACTTAGCCTTTCCAACCTCAGAGGGCTCTCTCAAGAAATTGTATGATATTCAATAGACAATGCATGGAACAAACATGGCTAACTCTTGAGTGCGTTTTGAATGGTTTTTATGCAGGTGAAGGATGTGAATTAATGGCTACCATTGGGCATGGAGTCAGAGTGGAACTCAATTGCATGGAAAACATCTGTCATGGAAGCTGAGGCATGTGTACTCTCATAAAAAACATAACTTGAATAGTAAACTATATGCATAAAGGAATTTGGAGCATGTTTAACCATGAATTCCAAGTGATTACACATAAAACAAATTGAATGAACATTAAAAAGGTAGATAAGATAATCACACATAAGATTACATGAAGAATCTCAGGTCTGAGAGAAGCTTTCTGCATCTATATATTACTGACTGAAAAATATTACAAAAGTAGCATATGGCATAACCTCAATCCACCCTCTCTAATCCTCTCATCTCCCTATTTATAGAATTAGACACCTTTATAGATGCCTTCACCTAGGTTAGACCTTTGAAACTGCCAAACACACCTTATCCAAAAAGGAACAGATTACAAAGAGAGAATATAGAGATATTTCTGTTTACAAGAGTTTAAAACCTAATAGGACTCTAACACCATTCACTTCACTAACAATCTTTAAATGACCCATACATGATGGTATTTATCAAACAAGACATATTTTCCTGAGGTGGAAATGACCATGACTAAGTAATAAATAACCACACTAAAATCTAGGGTTTGCTTCTCGGATTTTGAGGATGTGCTATTGTGCTTGATGATGTGTCAATAATGATGAGCTAGCAGCCTAATCACCTTCCTTGTCGAGTGTTCTCACCAACTGGAGTCTCCAATGATATACTTTAACATATCCAGATGACTGATGTGCTCCAAAAAACACGTAATGCTTCAAAAACATCAAAATTATCCCTCACTGCAAAAACAGAGCTCTTTAGGCAAGTCTGTAGCGAAGAGTTTTAACGTTCTTCACTTGGAAAATTCTCTAAACATTTTGACTTCTAAGCTCATTGGAGGGTCTTCACTAAGCCAAAATACTTAAATACATGCCTTTACATACTCCTTTTATGAAAAAATTTGGAAATTATGACATAAAGTAACCTTCAGCGAGTTCGTAGTGAAAACTCTGCTTTAAGCCTGGAGTACGCTACGAACTTGCCTGATATTTTCCAGATTTTGAAATTTTAAATTCTTACCTCTAAAAATTGTCCATAGCTGTGTTAAATGATGAGAGGAAGCATCATAAGGCAAAATTGGTTTAAAACATGTCTTACACTCCTCAATAGGCAGCAAGTTCATCCTCAGCATGTTCATCTTCCATTAAAAATGAACTTTCTTTTCTAAAAAATATGGGTCATAAATGAGCTCATATCTCCCGATCCTTGATAGTTTGTTATGAAACCAGCTCCAAAAATAGAAGAAAAGAGAGATCAACGCCTTAAAAATATCCACTTCGAGGGGGCAACCTCCAATACATTACATAAATGAACAATTCTTGGATGATACAAATGACAAAACCTCCACTCTATATATAGGAGTCCATGGGGCCACAATGTAATCCTAGTGGGGCCATAATGTAATACTAGCCGACCTAACAATAATAATGTAAGGGCACAATAATAACAATATGGGGGTTACAGGGGTACAACAATAACAATAAGGGGGTTACACTAACAACAATAAGGGACTATCTCTTTGTGTTACTATTATCCTCTCTTTAAAAAAAGTGTTGTCCTCAGCAGCGATGTCGGAGTCAGCTACCATGTAAATTCTCCTATCCTCCCTTGTAGAATCTTAGGTGGGTGATTCACTTCATTTGATGAGATGCTCGACCTTTCCAGTCGATTTTTGTAGCTATGTGGTTTCTTTATATTTACTTCAGGTTCCAATATGGTTTTTCCTTCCTCATCAAGTTCTGGCAATATTGTTTGAACTAGAAGTTTGTCCCCTATAACCTTTTTTAAGCATGAAACATGGAAAACTGGATGCACTCGTGAAGAAGCAGGAAGGTCCAATTTGTATGCCATAGTACCAATCTTTTGCAAAACCTTGTAAGGACCATAGTACTTTGGCGATAATTTATTATCCTTCTTAGCTTGCTTGAGGGACATTTGTTTGTATGGTTGTAGCCGTAAAAATACCTAGTCTCCCACATCAAAACTTCTCTCACTGCGATGTTGATCTACCTGTTGTTTCATTCGATTTTGTGCCAAATTTAGGTTATCCTTTAAGATTTGGAGAACTTCTTGTTATGCTAGATGTGATCCTCCACTGCTAGAACCCTAGCATTTTCCCTTAAAGAAGATGTGATGGATGGTAGATGATATCCATAAAGTGCCATAAATGGGGTCATTTTTGCTGCAGTATGGAAGGAAGTGTTATACCACCATTCAGCGAGAGGTAACCACTTGACCCATTGTGTTTGTTTATCAGATACAAAACAACGAAGATATCCTTCCAAACATTTATTTACTATCTCAATTTGACCATCAGATTGAGGATGATAAGATGAGCCATGAGCTAATTGAGTACCCAAACAAGAAAATAACTCCGTCCAAAAATTTCCAGTAAAAATGGGATCTCTGTCGCTCACAATAACCCTTGGGCTTCCATGTAGCTTTTGAATTCTATCCATAAATGTAGTAGCAACTGTACTTGCTTTAAATGGATGAGATAATGCACAAAGTGTGCATACTTGGTAAGTCTATCAACTACCACCATGATGACACTCTTTCCTTCGGACTTAGGTAAACCTGTGATAAAATCCATTGAAATCTCCTCCCAACGTTGAGTTGGAATGGATAAAGGTTGTAGAAGTCCTGGGGTCTTAATTGTTTCCACTTTATTCTGCTGGCAAACCAAACATTCCGCCACAAACTTTCGAATATCAGATTTAAGGCCATCCCAAAAAAATTCTTTCTTCACCCTGTGGTAAGTTTTTAAAAATCCTGAGTGTCCTCCTAAAGGAGAAGTGTGCAATTCCAGAAGAATCTTTTGTTTTATTTGGGAATTCTTAAAAAGATATAAGCGATCTTTGTACCATAAGGAATCATAACTAAATGTATCAGATGTACTAGGATCTTGCTGCAACTTTTGAATGAGTATCCATACATCTTTGTCCTTCTTCCATTCATCTCTTGCTTCGGTTATCCAATCTGGTTGGATAATAGAAATGGCACAAAGCAATGCTTTGACCTCTTCATTCTTTCTTGAGAGTGCATCTGCAACAACATTAAGCTTTCCTTTTTTGTATATTATTTCAAAGTCATAACCCAACATCTTTGTAACCCATTTTTGCTACTCTTCTGAAGATAGTCTTTGTTCCAAAAAGTGTTTAAGACTATCATGATCAATTTTTACCTTGAAGTGTCTTCCCATTAGGTAAGGTCTCCATTTCTTTAGTGCATGTAGTATTGCCAACATTTCCTTCTCATAAATATCCTTTTGTAAATAATTTCCTTTGATTGAACGAATTTCAAAATCAATGGGTCTTCCTTCTTGCATTAAAACAACACCAATTCCATTTCCTGAGGCATCACATTCCACAATAAAGGTTTTTGTGAAGTCTGGCGTAGCTAAGACTGGTGCTAGGCACATTTCCTCTTTAAGATGTTCAAAGGCCTTAGTTGCTTCAGGAGTCCATGAAAATACATCTTTCTTCAATAATGTTGTTAGAGGTGCTGCTATTCTCCCATAATTCTTAACAAACTTGCGATAATACCCTGTTAACCCGAGAAATCCTCGCAACTGCTTTATGGTTGTGGGGACTTTCCATTCCTTAATGGCTTTAATTTTGTTAGGGTCTACCTTAACACCCTCATGAGATACAATATGACCCAGATATTCCACCTCTTGTACTCGAAAGAAACATTTGGATGTTTTTGCATATAATTGTTTCTCCTGCAATAGTTTGAGCACCCTGTCAACATGTTGAACATGATCCTTCCAAGACCTGTTGTAGATTAGCATATCATCAAAAAATACTAGCACAAATTTTCTAAGGAAGGGTTTGAAAATGGAATTCATCAACCCTTGAAATGTAGAAGGTGCATTGGTAAGGCCAAAAGGCATGACCAAAAATTCATAATGACCCTCATGAGTTCGAAATGTTGTTTTCAGAATATCTTCCATCTTCATTCTAATTTGATGATATCCTGAACGAAGATCCAACTTAGTAAAATAAATTGCTCCATGTAATTCATCCAATAATTCATCAATCACAGGAATGGGAAATTTATCTTTAATGGTGAGCTTATTGAGCTTCCTATAATCCGGACACATTCTCCATGATCCATCCTTCTTGTGTACCAATACTACAGGAGCAGAGAAAGAACTTTGACTAGGTTGAATTATACCCGCCTCTAACATTTCTACAATCATATGTTCAATTTCGCTCTTTTGGAAGTAAGGATATCTATAAGGCTTGATGTTTGGAGGAACACTTCCTGGAATCAAATGAATAGCATGATCATGATCACGAATAGTGGGAGTCCTTTGGGAGTTTCAAACACCTTGGAATGATTGTCCAAGACTTGTTGGAGATCTGCAGAAATAGATGATTTTGATGTTGGAACTTCTAGAGAGCATAATTGTGCAATTACGCCTCGTTGTTCTTTCTTTAGAAGCTTTGTCATGACATTAGAGCTTATTATCCTTCCTGGCTTCCCTTCAATACCCCGTAATTCGACTTCCTTTCCTTCTGAAAAAAATTTCAAGAAAAGTTCTTGAAAATTAAAAGCTACCGTCCCCAAAGATTTTAACCATTGTACTCCTAGTACAACATCAGCACCTCCCATAGGAATGGAAAGCATTGGACTAGTCAATACATATTCCCCCATGGTTAGCTTGATATTATGGAATTTTACAGAGAAATTTATAGTTCCTCCATTTGCAACCATCACTTGACATTCTGGTGCTGGGTATAGGAAAAAAATTAATTCCTTGGCTACCTTACAATGAATAAAATTATGGGTGCTACCTGAATCAATCAACACTATTACCTTTTTCTTCTTGATATGTCCTTCTATCTTGAGAGTTTGAGGAGTGGTAATTCCTGCCAATGCATTACATGATATGGTCGAACTCATTTCTTCTTCTTCTAGGGTTGCTTCCTGGTGTATATCCTCTTCTTTTGAAGTTTCTTGTTCATTTTCTTCCTCCTCTTCACAATCTATGTAAAATAATTTCTTCTCAACACACTTATGACCTTTAGTGTATTTTCTATCACAACTGTAGCAAATCCCTTTTGCTATTTTTTCTTCCAATTGTTGTGGTGTCAACCTTGTAGGTTGTGGAAATCTAGGAGTAGCAACACTTCCCTCTTTATAGAAGTGAGTGGTAGGCTTCCTTGTCGCCATAATTTTACATTCAATTTTCTTGCCAACCTGAATGCCTTCTCCAATGAATCAGGTTCCAAAACACGAACTTCATGTTGGATGTTATCCTTTAAAGTACCTATGAAGAGATCAATCCTGTGTTCCTCTGGAATATCAGTTACCCTTATATTTAATTTTTGGAAGTCCTCAATGTTCTCCCCCATTAAACCCTTTTGATTGAGATTTATCAATTGGCTAAAGAAGTTGTTGCTCTTTGTATCCTCATAATGTGCTATCATTTCCTCCGTAAAAATTGACCAAGTGACAATTTTTTTACGGGAGCAAAGCCATCGATACCATACAAATGTATTTTGTTCTAAATGTAAAGTTGCAATGCATACCTTTTGTGTGTTTTGCACATTATTGAGATCAAAATATTGCTCCATCTGTAGTATCCATGTTACCATATCCTTGCCATCAAACTTCCTCATATCCATATTTGGAATATGGTGGTTCTTCAATCCAACATTAGAGTTTATGAAATCACGATTAACATTTATTTTTTTCTCATCATGAGATTCCTCTACTATCTTTTCGCCATTAGGAATCATTTCTTGTATCAACTTTGACAAACCTTCCTTCAAACCTTCCATTTTTTCTTCCATACCATCCATTTTTTCTTCCATACCATTCTTCAAACCATCCATCGTAGCTTCCCCGCCTTTATTCAAACCATCCATTTTAGCTTCCACGCTTTTCTTCAAAACATCCATTTCATTTTTTTTTGCTCTTTACGAGAGCAAATTTTGGTGCACTTGCTCTTGTAATTTTGATAGATCATGTTGCAATTCTTCATCTTCATAAGTCATGGTAGAGTACTCTGAGGGCTTAATGGGTGTTTAATTATTTCTAGGAGGAATTTTAGAACCCAATACTGATATCTATGCTCAATAGGCCTTTGGAATCACTTAAAACTGATTTTTCAAACAAGACTTATGCAATTTGAAAAAAAATACACACATTTTTCTTGATTTTGAGGAGCTCGATATTGAAACTGAATTATATCTGTTATTTTGGATCTTCAATATCTGAAATTTGGCCCTGACGTAGCCCTCTGAATCTTCTTTTGAATGCCACGGGTCTAACCTGATTTGGATTCTTGAAGACAAAGGTATGCCCAATCTCCTACGATGACCTAATTATGGAATAGTTCAGTAGAGCGAACTTGTATGACTTGCCATGTGTCACGGTTTCCTCCTTCGGCTCTAAAATTGATATAGAAAAAACTACATTATGTGTGTTTGCGGCCACTTTTTACAGAATCCCAATCCGATGCTCAGAGAGAGAGTTATGATGTTTTTCCCACGGTCACCTCTTTGAGATGAAATTCGGGAGCCTGAAACAATCCTAACTTTCACAGATCATATCTCCCAAAATATTGCGAACCAAGATCTGAAATTTTTACAGGAGGTTCCTTAGGCTTTCAACTTCACTCTGTGCAAATTTCAACTTCTGAACCCTCGTAGAAAAAAAGTTATATCGAAAATTTTGCGATGACCTTTTTAGGTGAAATTCAGGAGCCTGCAAAAAGCCCTAACTTCCACAGATCATATCCCCGAAAATATTGCGAACCAAGCTCTGAAATTTTGCGACGATGTTTCTCAGGATTTTGGCTTCGCACTCTAAAAATTCTCATCTTCTGAACCTTCGTAGAAAAACATTTATAGCGAAAATTCCACAATGACCTGTTTGGAGCAGCGAAACCCTAGAATCCAAAGCTCTAATACCAAATGTTATGAAACCAACTCCAAAAACAGAAGAAAAGAGAGATCAACGCCTTAGAAATAGCCACTTCGAGGGGGCAACCTCCAATACATTATTACATAAATGAAAAATTCTTGGATGATACAAATGACAAAACCTCCACTCTATATATAGGAGTCCATGGGGCCACAATGTAATCCTAGTGGGGCCATAATATAATCCTAGCCGACCTAACAATGATAATGTAAGGGCACAATAATAACAATATGGGGGTTACAGGGGTACAACAATAACAATAAGGGGGTTACACTAACAACAATAAGGGACTATTCTAGTAATATAAGGACCTAACATAGTTGTTACAAAATGGGAGGAGTTTTTTTAAATAAGATTGTTCTGAAGAAAAACCTCTCTTGATTTTTTGAAAACCATCTCGAGATTTCCGGAATCTACATTTGAAAGACATGTCTAAAATAGGGAAAAAATTAACTCTGAAAATAGTGCCCAAAGACATCTTCGAATCTCCCAATTTGTAATACCTGTGAGAAAATTGGAAGAGGTTAATGTTATTTGATCCATGTTTGACAATAACATCTCTCGTTTTTTATAACTCATCTCCGTTTACCCAGAATTACTCTTGAATTTGAATGCTTAAACAGTCAAAAAACACAAAAATCCCCTTGTATCTTCTGGCAGAAACGCATGCGGCCAACATTGGTGAAGGCCTGTGGAAAACTTGGATCCTCCATAACCAGTTTCAGGTCCATAGGTTCATATCTAACTATTGAACCTCCTGTGTTGGTCTTCTTATGTGAAACCATATCCTCCAAAACAGCGTTGCCCTGCTTGAACTCTTGACACCTGCAAAAAATGTATATGACAATAAGTTGTTTGTTGACAGAGGTGGAGACTAACCTAAGACAACAACTAGACAAAAGATAAACGAGAAAAATGGTGGCAATGGATCAATCAATTCACAACGATCGAAAGGTGAGTGATGTAGCTCAAATGGATGAAGGATATATTCGGAAAGGAAAGTGGGAGAGGAAAACAGAATGATGGTTGTGTAATGATGGCCAAGCATGAAATACATCGAATAATGACTCATAATAGGTATGCACATGATGACAAAATTAACCCTAACCACTGGAAAAATGACAACTCATTGATCCCCTTACCGCTTTCAAAAAAACACGAGTTTGTTGTGAATTCAGTTAGTGGGATGACAGATTCACTACGGAATTTTTAGGTGAGTCCGTAGCAAAAACAACCTGTTTTGCACAGAAAACACTGCAGACTCAGGTAAACCCTGCCAAGTGTCAAATATGACTTAATTAACCTCATGCATTCGGATTTTTGAAATTTACCTATGACAACACCTTTTTCACATGACTTATAAGCACTTAAACCTTTAAGACTATACACCAATCATGAAAATTGATCAATTTTCATGAATTTATTTAACCAAAACAACTTGACCTTACTAAAATTGACACTCATAACCAACCTAATTGTTATTAAAGATAGTAGGTTTCGTGCTCAAGGGAAATTTATTTTTAGGTCAAGCACCCATTGAGTGCTTCTAGGGCTTGTCTTTGAGTCAACAAGTCATAAGAGTCGTTGTCATGCATGAAAGACCCTTTTGGGCATGTTACATATTGTAAAGAAAAAATTATTTGAGTCAAATTAGAGTTAAAGACCCTCCAAGACCTTGCCATTGTGCCTCAAGAAAGTTGGCCTACATGAAATATCAAGTCGACCTCAAGGAAGAAATTTGTACCCCTATAAAGCCTATAAATAATAAGGAACTCAACCTCACTTGGACACACAACAAGCAAGTTCGGTCTCCTCAAGAAAGAAGTTGAAAAAGGACAAAAAAGAAGAAGAAAATCAAGACCAAATTTTTTGGGTTTCTCTCTCTTTCTTGTGTTAGGGTGTCTAAAGTTGTTGCGCAAGTTGAAGTGTTGGAAAGTTGTTGGGAAAGTCAAAGTGTTGGAAATTTGTTGGGAAATTCAAAGTGTTGGATAGTTGTTGGGGTCAAAGTTGTAGAATAAATTGTTGGGTCGAAGTTGTAGAAGAAATTGCTCGGTCGAAATTGCAGAAGAAACTGTTGGGGTTAAAGTTGTTGGATTCGAAATTGCTGGATTCAAAATTGTTGGAAAGAAATATCATCAAGGAGAAAGGTTGACTTGGTCTTGTAGGGGCCTTTGTTAAGGGTCTTAGGTCTTGGAATTCATCATTTGAATATTCTATAAAAAGAGAAGAATTGTTATGGGTTTTCCTCTCAAGAGGACACATTTTGGCCCTAGTTGATCACCTACATATTTTGTCCTCTTGTCTCATTGTTCTTTATGATTTGGTAGTCGTTTGATGATAATAAAACTAAATATAATCAAGATAAAGAAGAAGCTAATTAATTTAAGTAAAAATAAATCATAGAAAATTATCAAAGTAATAGAAATCACCTAATATAGTTGCCCTATATTTCTAAACATGGTATTAGAGCTAAGGTGACAAGGCAAGGAGAGGAAACTTGTAGAAGGACCATAAAAATGAATATCAAGAAAATTCAAGGCATCAAAGAGGACATCGAACCATCAAGAAGGAATTCACAAGGGTCGAGCAATCCAAGAAGTATCAAGGAAGGAACTAAGGAATATCATAAAAGACCTCAAAACCCTAGCTCATCCAAAGAAGGGTTACACACTTGAAGCATTCTTGGGAAGCTCACACATTTTACAATCATAATATCAAGGAAAGGAAAGACCTCAAGGACCCTACCTACACTCAAATAATAACTACACATTACAAGCATCTTGGAGTCTCCACATTCTAAGGAAGCAAGAAGAAGCGTTGTCATCATCATCAAGGTGACCTCCTTCTCATTGAACCAATTATCACTATCAAAGCATGCTTGAAGGAAAACATCTTCATCAAGAAGGCATCTTCTATTATCAACATCATCAAGAAAGGAATCAAGTTGAATATTTCATCATCTAGGAGTATCTTCACTTGAAAATTAAGTATATTTATATCTATGTCTGAATCTATCAAAATGGATTCTTTTTGCAAGGAGAGCAACAAATTGGTTGGGTTGTCAAAATTTCTTTCTAGAAGAAGAGGACAGATTTTCTCCTCATAGAGAATGAAGTTGTTGGACATGTTAAGGGTTCAATACTAAGCCTCCAAAGGAAGAAGCTCAAGTTCTAGCTAAATATATGAAAGGAGAAATAAGGGCTCAAAGGATCCCCTCATACCTGATGTAGCAAAGTTGGAGACATCAAATGAAATCTATGAGAAGTTAGTAGAATTGTTCTCCATAAGCACCGCTGGAGAATTCATATCTTTGAGAACAGATGAAGGTAGCAAAGGAAGAATGGATAACCTCATATCTTATAAGGGTGTCAGAAATAAGAGACCACCTACAAGAGTTGCATGAAGTAATTTCCAATAAAGAAATTACCATCGTGGTACTCAATGCACTACTTGATGAATGAGGAAACTTCGTATCAAGCATCTATGGAAAGAAAGAATCCACCCCAATCAGTGAACTCTAGTCATTTTGCAATATTGAAGAAACCAGGTTGAAGGAAAAAAGTGACGTAGGACCAAGCGAACAAATTCAAGCATGTGTTTCCATGGCTAGGAGAAAAGGAAAGATTGGAAAATTTGGTCCTCAAAAAAAGAAAATCGATATGTCAAAGATCCAATGTAATGGTTATCATGAATATGGGAGTTTCAAGAGAGATTTTCTAAAACTAAATATGAAAAACAAGAAAAGAAAAGAAATATTTAAATCCCATATCACCGAAGAAGTAGAAGAACCTAAGAAGAAGAAATCAAAGAAGGAGGAAATGAAAGATCTCTACTACGACTGAGATAATCTCCTTCACGTAGTTCCTTTCAGTTTTTGTGAAAGATAGTTATCATGGTATAAATAATTGTAAGTATGATAGGATGCATCATATTAATATATGACATCATATTAGAAGCATATTATTGAAGCAAGATCTCGTAACATCATTATAGAAGCTTGAAAGGATAACTGCAGTAGAATTCTATATGGTTGCAGTAGTCATCACAAAGGATGTAGTTCTTGGTAGCCTCATTGAAATCATAAGTAGTATATATGTGTGGAATAAATACATCTATCATGGTAAAAGGAAATCATCATCATCATTAGGAAGCATCATTTGAAAAATGAGAGATCCTCTGTTGGAATCTTCATTAGAAGGTTCACTTCTCTTGGAAGAAGCAAGTGTCTCATTAATAGTTCCACCTTGTATGGGAATCATTGTTTAGAAGGATGATGGTATGTTGACAAAGGAGTGTAGCATGTCAAAATGGTTGAAGAACTTTCAAAGGAAGATGTCGAAGGAAGTATAGATGACCAAAAGGAGAAAAGAGGTATGTATATGTTTGATATATTAATTCATGTCATCATCTAGTTGCAAATAGCATGGGTGAATGCTCTACCTCATGAACATGATCGAAGAAAAGGGATATCTTCCTTTGGAAAGATGCATGAAGGCATGGTTCACATATTCACAAGATGAAATCAACATAATATGTCCTCATATGGAATATGAGGTGGTTGATAAAGATGAAGTAACTATGGATGGAAGTTCCCGGGGAGAAATATGTGAACAAATAAAGAAGAGATCGTGAAAGATGCAACTATAGTCACGTAAGAAAAGATAAGAAATCAATATTCGATGACTAGAAGAACTGGCTATGACATCTCCATTTTTAGGTCCTTATATTACCAATTTAGTCCCTTATTGTTATTATTTTAGCCCCCTTATTGTTATTGTTGTACCCCTGTAACCTCAATATTGTTATTATTGTGCCCTTACATTATTATTATTAGGTCGGCTAGGATTATATTGTGGCCCCATCGACTCCTATATATAGAAGGAGGTTTTGGTCATTTGTAGCATCCAAGAATTGTTAATTTATGTAATGTATTGGAGGTTTCCCCCTCAAAGTGGCTGATTTTTAAGGTGTTGATCTCTCTCTTCCTCTATTTTTGGAGTTGGTTTCATAACATTTGGTATTAGAGCTTTGGATTCTAGGGTTTCGCTCCTCCAAAAAAATTCATAGTGACATTTTCGATATAAATTTTTTTCTACGAAGGCTCAGAAGCTTAAATTTTTAGAGTGTGAAGAAGAAATCTTGAGGAACAAGGTGGAAAAATTTCAGATCTTGGTTCGCAACATTTTCGGAGATATCATCGGTGGAAGTTAGGGCTTTTTGCATGCTCTTGAATTTAACCTAAACAGGTCATCATGGAATTTTCACTATATATTTTTTTCTACGAGGGTTCAGAAGCTAAAAAATTTACAGAGCAAAGCCGAAATCCTGAGCAATGTCATGGAAAAATTTCAGAGCTTGATTCACAATATTTTCGGACATATCATCTGTGGAAGTTAGAGTTTTTTTAGGCTCTTGAATTTCATCTCAAAGAGGTGACCGTGGGAAAATCGTCATAACTCTCTCTCTGAGCATCAGATTGAAATTTTGTAAAAATTAGTTGCAAGTACACGGATTGAAGTTTCCTTTGTATCAATTTAAGATTCGAAGGAGGAAACAGTGACACGTGGAACATCGTACAAATTCGCTCTTCTGAACTAGTCCATAATTAGGTCATTGTGGGAGATTGGGTATAACTTTTTTTTGAAGAATCCAAATCAGGTCATACTTGTGGAATTCAAAAGAAGCTCCAGAGGGCTACTACAGGGCCGAATTTCATATATTGAAGATCCGAAGTCACAGAGATAATTCAGTTTCAATATCGAGCTCCTCAAAAGTAAAAAAAAAAAGGTGTGTATTTTTTTTGAATTGCATAAGTCTTGTGTGAAAAATCAGTTTGAATTAATTCCAAGGGCATATTGTAGCATAGATATCAGTATTGGGTTCTAAAATGCCACCTAAAAATAATTCAACACCCATTAAGCCTTCAAAAGTCTATACTATGACTCACGAAGATGAAGAAATGTGACGTGACATATCAAAATTACAAGAGCAAGTGCACCAAATTTCGCTCTCGCAAAGAGAAACAAAAAATAAGATGGATGGAATGGAAGCTGGCATGGAAGCTAAGATGGATGCCATGGAAGCTAATATGGATGACATGGAAGCTAAGATCGATGAAAAAATGAAAGACAACATGGAAAACATGAAGAATGATCTAAAATCAGACATGGAAGGTTTGAAAAATTTGATACAAGAATGTTTCCAAATGGCGAAAAGATAGTAGCAGAAACTCATGATGAGAACAAAATAAATGTTAATCAAGATTTCATAAACTCTAATATTGGATGGAAGAACCATCATATTCCAAAGATGGATATGAGGAAGTTTGATGGCAAGGATCCCGTAACATGGATACTACAGATGGAGCAATATTTTGATCTCAATAATGTGCAAAACACACAAAAGGTATGCATTGCAACTTTACATTTAGAACAAAATACATTTGGATGGTATCGATGGCTTTGCTCCCATAAAAAAATTGTCACTTGGTCAATTTTTATGGAGGAAATGATAGCACATTGTGAGGATACAAAAAGCAACACCTTCTTTAGCCAATTGATAAATCTCAAACAAAAGGGTTCAGTGGTGGAGCACATTGAGGACTTCCAAAAATTGAATATAAGGGTAACTGATATTCCAGAGGAACACAGGATTGATGTCTTCATAGGGACTTTAAAGGATAACATCCAACATGAAGTTCGCGTTTGGGAACCTAATTCATTGGAAAAGGCATTCAGGTTGGCAAGAAAAATTGAATGTAAAATTATGGCAACAAGGAAGCCTACCACTCACATATATAAAGATGGAAGTGTTACTACTCCTAGACTTCCACAACCTACAAGGTTGACACCACAACAATTGGAAGAAAAAAGAGCAAAAGGGCTTTGCTACAGTTTTGATAGCAAATACACTAAAGGTCATAAGTGTGTTGAGAAGAAATTATTTTACATAGATTGTGAAGAGAAAGAAGAAAATGAACAAGAAGAGGATATACACCAGGAACCAGCCCTAGAAGAGGAAGAAATGAATCCGACCATATCGTGTAATGCACTGGCAGGAATTACCACTCCTCAAACTCTCAAGATAGCAGGACAAATCAAGAAGAAAAGGTAATAGTGTTGATTGATTCAGGTAGCACCCATAATTTTATTCATTGTAAGGTAGCCAAGGAATTAAATTGTTTCCTATACCCAGCACCAGAATGTCAAGTGATGGTTGCAAATGGAGGAACTATAAATTGCTCTGGAAAATGCCATAATTTCAAGCTAACCATGGGGGAATATGTACTGAATAGTCCAATTCTTTCCATTCCAATGGGAGGTGTTGATGTTGTACCTTACAATCTTTGGGGACGGTAGCTTTTAATTTTCAAGAACTTTTCTTGAAATCTTTTTCAGAAGGAAAGGAAGTCGAATTACGGGGTATCGCAAGGAAGTCGGGTAAGATAATAAGCTCTAATGTCATGACAAAGCTTCTGAAGAAAGAACAACGAGACGCAATTGCACAATTACGCTCACTAGAAGTTCCAACATCAAAATCATCTATTTCTGCAGATCTCCAAAAAGTCTTGGACAATCATTCCAAGATGTTTGAAAATCCCAAAGGACTCCCACCTATTCGTGATGATGATCATGCTATTCATTTGATTCCAAGAAGTGTTCCTCCAAACATCAGGCCTTATAGATATTCTTATGTCCAAAAGAGCGAAATTGAACGTATTATTGCAGAAATTTTAGAGGCTAGTATAATTCAACCTAGTCAAAGTTCCTTCTCTGCTCCATTAGTATTGGTGCACAAGAAGGATGGATCACGGCGCATGTTTCTGGATTATAGGGAGCTCAATAAGATCACTATTAAAGATAAATTTCCCATTCCCGTGATTGATGAATTACATGGAGCAATTTATTTTACCAAGTTGGATCTTCGTTCAAGATATCATCAAATTAGAATGAGGACTAAAGATATTCCAAAAACAACATATCGAACTCATGAGAGTCATTATGAATTTTTGGTCATGCCTTTTGGCCTTACCAATGCACCTTCTACATTTCAAGGGTTGATGAATTCCAATTTCAAACCCTTCCTTAGAAAATTTGTGCTAATATTTTCTGATGATATACTAATCTACAGCAGGTCTTGGAATGATCATCTTCAACATGTTGACAGGGTGCTCAAACTATGGCAGGAGAAACAATTATATGCAAAAACATCCAAATGTTTCTTTGGAGTACAAGAGGTGTAATATTTGGGTCATATTGTATCTCACGAGGGTGTTAAGGTAGACCCTAACAAAATTAAAGCCATTAAGGAATGGAAAGTCCCCACAACCATAAAGCAGTTGCGAGGATTTCTCGGGTTAACAGGGTATTATCACAAGTTTGTTAAGAATTATGGGAGAATAGCAGCACCTCTAACAACATTATTGAATAAATATGAATTTTCATGTACTCTTGAAGCAACTAAGGCCTTTGAACATCTTAAAGAGGCAATGTGCCTAGCACCGGTCTTAGCTACACCAGATTTCACAAAAACCTTTATTGTGGAATGTGATGCCTCAGGAAATGGAATTGGTGTTGTTTTAATGCAAGAAGGAAGCCCCATTGCTTTTGAAAGTCATACAATCAAAGGAAAGTATTTACAGAAAGTTATTTATGAGAAGGAAATGTTAGCAATACTACATGCACTAAAGAAATGGTGACCTTACCTAATGGGAAGACACTTCAAGGTAAAAATTGATCATGATAGTCTTAAACACTTTTTGGAACAAAGACTCTCTTCAGAAGAGAAACAAAAATGGGTCACAAAGATGTTGGGTTATGACTTTGAAATAATCTACAAAAAAGGGAAGCTAAATGTTGTTGCAGATACACTCTCAAGAATGAATGAAAAGGTGGAAGCATTGCTTTGTGCCATTTCTATTATCCAACCAGATTGGATAACCGAAGCAAGGGATGAATGGAAGAAGGATGAAGAAGTGTGGACACTCATTCAAAAGTTGCAACAAGATCCTAGTACATTTGATACATTTAGTTGGAAAAATGATTCCTTATGGTACAAAGATCGCTTATATCTTTGTAAGAATTCCCAACTAAAACAAAAGATTCTTCTGGAATCGCACACTTCTCCTTTAGGAGGACACTCAGGATTTTTAAAAACTTACCACAGGGTGAAGAAAGAATTTTTTTGGGATGGCCTTAAATCTAATATTCAAAATTTTGTAGCGGAATGTTTGGTTTTCCAGCAAAATAAAGTTGAGACAATTAAGACCCCGGGTCTTCTACAACCTTTATCCATTCCAAGTCAACATTGAGAGGAGATTTCAATGGATTTTATCATAGGTTTACCCAAGTCCCAAGGAAAGAGTGTCATCATGGTGGTAGTTGATAGACTTACCAAGTATGCACACTTTTGTGCATTATCTCATCCATTTAAAGCAAGTACAGTCGCTACTACATTTATGGACAGAATTCAAAAGCTACATGGAAGCCCAAGGGTTATTGTGAGCGACAGAGATCCCATTTTTACTGGAAATTTTTGGACGGAGTTATTTTCTTGTTTGGGTACTCAATTAGCTCATAGGTCATCTTATCATCCTCAATCTGATGGTCAAACTGAGATCGTAAATAAATGTTTGGAAGGATATCTTCGTTGTTTTGTATCTAATAAACAAACACAATGGGTCAAGTGGTTACCTCTTGCTGAATGGTGGTATAACACTTCCTTCCATACTGCAGCAAAAATGACCCCATTTATGGCACTTCATGGATATCATCCACCATCCATCACATCATATTTAAGAGAAAATTCGAAGGTTCAAGCAGTGGAAGATCACATCGAGCATCAGCAAGAAGTTCTCCAACTCTTAAAGGATAACCTGAATTTGGCACAAAATCGAATGAAACAACAGGTAGATCAACATCGCAGCGAAAGAAGTTTTGATGTAGGAGATTGGGTATTTTTACGGCTACAACCATACAAAAAAATGTCCCTCAAGCAAGCTAAGAAGGATAATAAATTATCGCCAAAGTACTATGGTCCTTACAAGGTGTTGCAAAAGATTACTACTATGGCATACAAATTGGAGCTTCTTGCTTATTCGCGAGTGCATCCAGTTTTCCATGTTTCATGCTTAAAGAAGGTTATAGGTGAAAATATTCCAGTTCATAGAATATTTCCAGAACTTTATGAGGAAGGAAAAATCATATTGGAACTTGAAGCAGTCACAGAAACAAGAACTCGACAACTACGAAATCGATCAATTTCAGAGTATCTCATCAAGTGGAGAACTTACCCACTGAAGGTTCTACATGGGAGGATGATAATTTTATACAGAAGCACCCAGAGCTACTCAAGCGTTGAGGACAACACTTTTTTTGAAGGAGAGGGGCATGTTAGGTCCCTATATTACTAGCTTAGTCCCTTATTGTTATTAGTGTAGCCCCCTTATTGTTATCATTATACCCCTGTAACCCCAATATTGTTATTATTGTGCCCTTACATTATTATTGTTAGGTCGGCTAGGATTATATTGTGGCCCCATGGACTCCTATATATAGAAGGAGGTTTTGGTCATTTGTAGCATCCAAGAATTGTTCATTTATGTAATGTATTGGAGGTTGCCCCCTCGAAATGGCTGATTTCTAAGGTGTTGATCTCTCTCTTCTTCTATTTTTGGAGTTGGTTTCATAACATCCATAGAGAAGGTATATGTTGAATAATGTAACTAGTTTCGGTCTTCATAAATGTATTTGAGTCATTATGTAATATACTTATCAAAAGAATGAAAAGAAAATTTTATTATTGTTACAATTGTTTATTAAAGCATGGGTTTCGTGCTTGGGTAATCATGTTTTAGGTCAAATTCCCCATTTAGGACTTCTAGGATTTATTCTGAGTCAATAGAGTCATTATACATTTAAAGAGACCCTTCTTGGGATTTTGAATCATGTAAAAATGTTTATTTTTTAGTAAAAAATGAATTATGTCACCTCCACACCAAGTCGACCTCAAGGAGATCAATTTGACCTCACCATAAGGGTATATATTGGAGCAGTTCGATTCATTTGAAGGCATGAATCTCACAAAAAAATTGATATCACAAGAAGAGCTGGAAAAAATGCGAAATAGGGAAGAAGGGCTAAAAGAAGTGTGAGGTTGGAGAAAAAGAAGTAGGAAAGGAAAAAATCAAAGTTTTCGACTCTCTCTCTCTCTCACGTGTGGGCTCCTCTAGAATATTGAAGTCTTTTTGTCTATATCGAAGTTACTGCTATTTGTAGCCAGTTGTTGCCAAATTGAAGTTACCACTACTAAGTCGAAGTTTTTACCGCCATTTTTCGTTGTCTCAAGTGAAGATGTTGTTTCAAGATCGAAGTTATTAGGTCAAAGAGAAGTGTTGCATCATAGTGTTGCTACTGCTGATGCAAGGTCTAAGTTCTGAGAGAGCTGACTTGGTGTGGAGGAAGTCTTTGTCTAAGTCTAGAGTCTTGGATTACCTTAGGAAAACTATTGAAGGAAGAATTCTTGACTAGGTTTTCCCCTAGAGTGAGGTTTTTCCCTAGATGTCCGCCTATATCTGTGTACTTGATCCTTATGCTACGATTTCGGTAATTTCTTGATGAATTAAGATAAAAGGAGAATAAAAAGTTAATAATACTATAAGAACATCACAAGTAGTTATCAATAATAAGAACAATTTTCTGCTTTTCTGATTTTCTAACATGGTATGAGAGCTTTGGTGAAGAAAGAGGAAAAGGTAGTTTAATGGTCTACTGAAAGAAATGAATCTCAAGAAGTTGGGAATCATAGAAGGAGACATTATAGAGGAATAATCTTACTATCTTCAAGAAAAATGTCTAACACAATAAAGGGAGAGAACAAGCTTTAAGGAGCATCAAATTATAGGCCATGGAAAAAGAGAATTGACCTCAGTCTTGAAAATAACAAAGTATTGGATTTGGTTTAAGGGGAAGTAAAGAAGCCTACTGAAGAATCCAGTGATGCAGATAAGGTGAAGTTCAAATAATTAGAAACATTGTCCATGAAACTAATGGTAGAAGGCATAAAGGACAATCTTGTCCCATATATATCCAATATTGACCATGCTCAAGAAATGTATGAGGCTTTGTCAAAGTTCTTCACTATCAAGAACATTGGTCAAGTAGCAAGTTTAAAGAATGAGCTAAGGGATACAAAAATGACTAAAGGTGACATTGTGACTTCCTTCTTTGTAAGGATAGCTAGAATTAGAGATGACCTTCTAGCCACATATGAAATTGTACCAAACAAAGAACTAGTGATAATTTCATTATTGGGGTTGCCACCAACTTGGAGCGATTTTGCTTCAGGAATGAACAGTTGGAAAGAAACTCCCACATTTCAAGAATTATGGAATACATGTAGCGAAGAGGAAATTAGAATCACATTAGTTTCCAACAATTAAGAAGTTTAAAATTCCTACATTGCTCATCATATGAAAGGAAATTTCAAGAAGTCAAAAGCATCAAGAAGGAAGGTTGACATGTCCAAAATAGAATGCTATCAATGTCATAAAATGAGTCACTATAGAAGTGATTGTCCTGACAATCCAAAGACTGAGAAACGGGAAAGGGACCAAGCCATTGTTGTTGAAGAAGCATCTCCCAAGAAGAATAAATTCTAAGAATCAGATATAAGGGACTTGCACACTACTAAGTCCTTTGTTATAAGACTTAGTTATTTCATTTTGTATTTTTTGATTGTTAATATTTATAGGTTTAACATACTTTTTGAAAGATATTTTAATTTTTTTTATAAGTTTATAGGTATCCCTCAAGCTTGGAGGGATCCATCACCAACTTCCTAAATATAATTATCTTACTCCTTTTCAATTTTGGTTTCCTTTACTTGTCTAAGTTTGTTTATATTAAATACTAATCACATTTCTATTTCTATTTTCTTGATTAGGAAAAGGCTTGTTGTATACTCAAAGATTTTTAAAGAAAGATTAACAAGACAAATCTTTGGAATTATAAGGTTTGTCAAGTAACAAAGGTATGCCTTAAAATATAAAGCTTTGATCTCTTCATGATAAAGTTATATTCATTCTTTTTTATATTCTACATTACTAACATTGTTGTGACTAGATTTCTTGAATTGTAAAGATTCTTGATTGGGTGATTCATCATTAGATAAATCTACCCTCCTCACATCTTTGATTATTCTTATAAAGGTTCTCTAGAAAAACTTAACCTAAGCGTATGTCAATGACAATATGTGAAATCCTATCCTACTTAGGGTTATTGGTGAAAAAAATTGTTCTTGATGTTGAAGGTTTTAATGTTTGGGTTTTTGGTATGGTTATGAAAACCCTAACCTGTTAGGGTTGAATGATGTTATCTGAAATCCCAAACCTTCGAGGTTTTGATAAATTAGGGCTTGCTATGTTATGTATTGAAACCCTTTACCTTTAGGGTTTGGTAGGGTTTGTGAGCAAGACCTTTATTTAGATATTTTCCTAGGAATGAAACCCTAGGCATATGTTTGTCCATCTAATAAAATGTTTGAATGTGTTTGTATCATTGGGTTTGAATAACTCATACTTGTGCATGATGATGTGATCCTAGATATATGTGTTTACCTGATTATTGGTGGTCATAAGTTCTAGGGTTTGGAACTAAGCCCTAGTCAAAGTTTGATAATCTAGGAATATAGTGAATTATAAGGTTTATAACTGAACCTTAGTAGAATCTCAATTCTATAATATATGATGACAAGTTATTGAAGTCTGAAATTGAGCTATGATTGATTTTGGTTGTTGAAGCTTAAAGTCTCATGTATGAAATCTAGGGTTTGCACTAAATCCTAGTGGGAAGTCTAACATATGAATTTTAAAGGTTGTTAGATACATTGTTATACTTTTTTGAATTTTTTCTAGGATTACCATATAAAAGAATTCATCCTAGATATAATGAGATTGATATCTTAATTGAGTTGTTGATGTGATTTAGGATTTGGAACAAAACCTGGGAAAGAAGTGAAATATTGAAGTAAAGCCTCTTGTTGATAATATCTATAAATATTAGTGCTTCCATTATTATATGACTTTGATATAGTTAATTTCATGCTTCTATAGATTTGGTGGTACTTGCTATCTAAGTTGTGCAGGTACATAATCTTCAGATGGTGAAGATGTTCTTAAAGCATGATGAAAATAAATAATTATGGTCAAGGATGGAAGCCATGAAATATTATCCAATGTTTGATCTCCCTAAGTTAAGAGGGAGCCTGGATAGAAGAAATCTCCCTAAGAATGAGAGGGAGAGCATATTATACTCATGATAAATATCTTAAAAGAAGAAATTGGAGAATAAATTTTAAGGTGTTGGTTGTACAATATGTTGCTACATGTGAAGTAGGAAAGGAAGCTGAATAATCTTCTATCAAAGATTCATTTATAAGTCCTACCGTGGAAAGCAACATCAAGACGACCGAAAGACCCTGAAGATATCTATGTACATTTGAAAGTTTGTTACTAATTGGGGTTATGTCTATACAGGAAATATCTCGGAGATTTGATAAGTTTTATAAGGAGAGATTTGTTACTAATATGTTTGATTAGGGAGGATTTGCTACCGATTGGAATAATCGGGAGTGTTGAGGCTTTGTAAGTGGCATGTTGCCTAGTTGTATGTTAGGGAGGGTGGTGTTGGTCATAAAGCTCTGACCTCGGATACACACCTAGATCCTTGGGTTGATGGTTAGTAAGTAAGCCCGATGGTACCTAGAGAGGTTGAAAGCTTTAGTCCATCTTAGTCCCACCTTGGATAGATTCCCTAGTCAGGAATCTAGTCCATGGAATTGCGATGCCTAAACTCTTCATAGTTCATATAGTTTGAGATCTTCCTTGTACTTGTTATGAATATCTCCCTAGTTAAGAGAGAGTGCTGAAGAATGTAACTAGGTTCGGTATTCATAAATGTATTTGAGTCATTATGTAATGTAATTATCAAAAGAATGAAAAGAAAATTTTAGTATTGTTACAATGACTTATTAAAGCATGGGTTTCATGCTTGGATCATCATGTTTTAGGTCAAATTCCCCATTGAGGACTTCTGAAATTTATTCAAGGTCAATAGATTCATTGTACATTTAAATATACCCTTCTTGGGCTTTTGAATCATGTAAAAACGATTATTTTTTAGTCAAAAATGCATTATGTCACCTCCACACCAAGTCAGCCTCAAGGAGATCAATTCAACCTCACTAGAAGGGTATTTATTGAAGTAGTTCAATTCGTTTGAAGGCATCACTCTCACAACAAGTTCAATATCACAAGAGGAGTTGGAAAAAGTGTGAAGTAGGGAAGAAGGGCTAAAAGAAGTGTGAGGTTGGAGAAAAAGAAGGAATAGGAAAAAATCAAAGTTTTTGACTATCTCTTTCTCTCTCTTGTGGTAGCTCCTCTAGAAGATCGAAGTATTTTTGTCTATATCAAATTTGTTTCTACCAGTTGTTGCTGCTAGTTGCTGCCATATCGAAGTTTCCACAGCTAAGTCAAAGTTGTTGCTACAAGTTTTTGTTGTCTCAAGTGAAGGAGTTCTTTCAAGATCGAAGTCATTGCATCAAGATTGAATTTATTAGGTCCAAGATACATATTTCATCATAGTGTTGTTGTTGTTGCTGCAAGGTTGAAGTTCTGATAGAGTTGACTTGGTGTGGAGGAAGTCTTTGTCTAAGTGTAGAGTCTTGGATTATCTCAGGAAAACTATTGAAGGAAGAATTCTTGACTAGGTTTTACCCTAGAGTGGAGTTTTCCCCTGGTTGTCTGCCTATATCTGGTGTACTTTATCCTTGTGCTATTATTTTGGTAATTTCTTGATGAATTAGGATAAAAGGATAACACAAAGATAATAAGAATATACGAACATCACAAGTAATTATCAAGAATAAGAAAATCTTTCTGCCTTTCTGATTTTCTAATAGTATGAAGACCCTGATAAGGTTTGTAAAATAAGGAGACCCTTGACATTGAAAGTCTTGGAGATGCATTTATGAATGTGCAAGATGTTGATGTTGCAAGTAGTTGATGTCATGATGAAAGGTCATCATAAAAGGGTAACTTTGATTTGATGTTCATTTTGATTTTTGAACAACAACTAGTTGGTTTGAAACAAGGCTATAGAAAGAGATTTGTAGATGTCACCTACAACCAAGAATGAATGTAAGATCTTGAAAGTAACATGACTTGGAAAATGGTAGGTGGATGAATAAAAACTAGATGTGGACTAGAAGATCCCTTTCTGATGAAGAGAAGGATGACATGATTGATTCATGAAGGAAAGTGATGAATGGTTGATTCCCTACGAAGATAAACCTAGAAGATGAAGGCTCCATAATGAATAAGATGAAGTTCATGACATCTAAAGTAGGAGACATACTAGCAGCTGAGAGTACCATGATCTCCAGCAAAGATCTATTGTTGAACAAATGCCTAGTTAAGAGGAATCTTCGATATATTCCTTTTATAGGAATGAGTTTGTCCAACTTGGTTAAGAGGGAGTGACAGATATGGTTCTCTACTTCATGTGTCATGCACTATACTAGGACTAGCAACCATAAGTCTTAGTGAAGGCCATGAGGAGAGATAGACACATCATTCTTGTCTTCATATTGTGAAGAAAGAATGGAGGATTGGGTAAACATCTGAGACTGATTCTGATACTCTTTAAGGATGAGGTAGGGATTCCAAGATAAGAGTATTCGAAGAGGAAATTCCTTAAGGATGTGTCATTCCAAGATAGGAATTGTCCTGAAAGGACATACCCTGTGAACACCTGGGTGGGGTATGCGCCTTGAGATACAATGATGATGGTGGTTGTCAGTCATTGGTCTCCCCAGCATTTTTCTATGATCTTGTGGGGAGATAGAGTTGTTGGTCAAGGCCTTGATATGTGACAATGTTGGTTGGTATGATGAGATGCTTTGGTATAAGTTGATAAGATAGTTTATGAGATGGCTTACTAATTCGACTCTTCTTATGAGAATTATTTAGTTTGAGAATGTCCAAGTACCTTGTATGGATTATGAATACCTCGCTAGTTAATAGGGAGTGTTGAAATATGCAACTAGGTTCGGTCTTCGTAATGAAATATGTAATCATGATTTTATGTATTTATTGTAAAGAGAAAAAATAAATTTATTAATTTCATTCTTGAGGCATGGGTTTCATGGCCAAGGGAAATTTATTTTTAGTTCAAGCACCCATTGAGTGCTGCTAGGGATTTTCTTTGAGTCAACGAGTCATAAGAGTTATTGTCATGTATGAAAGACCCTTTTGGGCATGTTCATATTGTAAATAAAAAATTATTTGATTCAAATTAGAGTCAAAGACCCTCCAAGATCTTGTCATGGTGCCTCAAGCAAGTCGACCTACACGAAAGATCAAGTTGGCATCAAGGAAGAAATTTGCACCCCTAGAAAGCCTATAAATAAGAAGGAACTAAACCTCATTTGGACACACAACAAGCAAGTTTAATCTCCTCAAGGAAGAAGCTGGAAAATGACGCAAATGAAGAAGCAAGACAAGATCGATTTTTTTTGGGTTTCTCTCTCTTTTTAGTGTTAGGTTTGTAAATTTGTTGGGCAATTCGAAGTGTTGAAAAGTTGTTAGGCAAGTCAAAGTGCTGGAAATTTGTTGGTCAAGCCGAAGTGTTGGATAGTTGTTGGGGTCGAATTTGCAGAAGAAACTATTGGGTCGAAGTTGCAGAAGAAATTGTTGGGTTGAAATTTCAAAAGAAACTGTTGGGGTCGAATTTTTGGAGTCGAAATTGCTGGAAAGAAATTTCATCAAGGAGAAACGATGACTTGGTATTGGAGGGGTCTTTTTCAAGGGTCTTAGGTCTTGGAATTCATCATTTGAAGATCCTATAAGAATAGAAGAATTATTGTGGGTTTTCCTCTCAAGAGGAGAGGTTTTGGCCCTAGCTGATCGCCTACATCTTGTGTCCCCTTGTCTCATTGTTCTTTATCATTTGGTATATGTTTGATGATAAGAGCACTAAATATAATCAAGAGAAAGAAGAAGTTAATTAAGTTAAGTAAAAATACATCACAAGTATTTATCAAAGTAAGAGAAATCACCTAATCTAGTTGCTCTATATTTCTCAACAAGATGACTTCAAGTCTACCCAAAAAGACTTCAAGAATGTATACAAAGGAGAACTCCAAAAATCTTCCCAAAAACTTGTTGAAAATCTACCCAAGGTTTGCTCCAAATCATATCAAAAATTTTATTTTAGGTCATTGAATAGGTCGAGGTTTGAGATCAAAGAAGGCTCAAAATATTTTGAATAATAGGTGAAGTTTGCACCTCCTTCATAGGGTCGAGCTTGTTCACTCAAGTCTGTTCATAGAAGGGTTGAAGTTGTAGGATTGGGTATGTCCAAAGAGGGGTTGAAGTTGTAGGCTCGGGTCTATCCACAGGGGGCCAAACTTTTCCTTACTTCAGGCCTACCTTAGTCTTAAAATAGGCCAAGTTTAGTTTCTTTTTAAGGGTCGAGGTCTGCATAAATATAGCCTAGATATTTTTCTGAGAACTGATAAAAAACTGCCAATAACCATAAACCAAAACAAAGAAACTAGAACCCAAAACGCTTTCTTATTTTCCTTCCTTCAGATTTTCGTTTAAGCATAAGGCCTCAAAAATTTGACTCGGACTTCTCCTTTTTTTGGCTACCTCGGATCTCCAAATTACTTTCTTTAAACTGTCCACAACTAAGATAACATATAGTGGATGAGAGATCCTAGATTAGGGCCAACCTACCCAATGAAACATTGCTTCTTTTATTGGAGCTGACATGATATTTTTGTGAAAGGACATGACTATATTTGAAGTCAACTTGACAGAGATGAACCAACTAGTTTAGGGGAGGCTTAAGACACTTAAAAAAATCAATTTTTGACTTCCACATAATCTTATTTCAAGTTGATTAGGACACAAGGTTTTTGGTCAATAGTTTTTACTTTCTTGAAGGGATTGCAATGAGAGTTAAGGAAAAAAATCCTTGGGGCAAATATGTTGGTGCGAAACCCATTAATTGGGACATGAATATTTACAAATTAACATCTCTCCAACCAGGAGCACCTATGAAATGTGCCACATATCTAACAAAATGGTATGACAAGGGCTATCACTCTAGGAGGTCCTTGTAACCAAATTCACTGAAATGTGCATGCAAATTGTCAAACAAGTATATCCCATTCACCCTTTTTCATCAATGACAAAATCTTCCAACAATCTCCCCCTTTGTCATTGATGTCAACATGTATGTTCCCCCTGTTATCATGCTCCTCCTATCTCCATGCTTCACTTCCTTCATCTCCATTTTTCACTTCCTTTTGTATCCCCCTTTGAAACTAATGGCAAAGGGTGACTTGTGTCTTTGGGGCTACTCCCCCTTAACATATGGCACTTAACATGACTCTTGTATTCTTATCCTTCCCTTCTTTGTTGTTCATATGACTCTTTTTCTTGGCTGCAATTTTCTTCCGCTCTGCTTGGTCTAGAATGTACATGTTGTTTTTTCTTCTTATGGTTGTTGCAGCCAATCTTCCTAAGTCTTATTTTAATTCACACTTTCGAGATTCTAAAAATATATTATATCCTTGATCACACATCTTACCAACACTGAGAAGATTGTGCTTCAAATCCTTCACTAGAAAAATGGTTTGTGCCTTCATATGTTCGCTTCTAATACTTTGCACACCTCTTCCAAGTATCTTGACAGAAGAGTTATCTCCAAATGCAACATTATCGCTCGTTTCTCCAGTCATGTGTTGATCATCCATTGTCTATGTACCATTCATATTCTTTATCTTCAACAATCAATGCTAAGTTGCAATCTTCCTTCATTTTATTTTCCCATTTCAAAGTTGGCTTTTATGTCTTTATGATTGGAGCATTTCCAAGCTTGCAATCATGTACCTTGTGACCAATATTATTGCATTTGTAGCACACAATATTATGATTCATTAGTAGTTCAAATGGATTGTAATTTCTATTGGTAGGAACATGAATGCTTCCTAATATGTTCCTTCCATAATCATTCCCGCTTCTTGCATAATTGTATCTTGTGTTTATTTTACAATGGATTTCTTTATGCCCAAAATTTCTGCAGGAGTAATAATCATACCAAGAAAAATATTTTCATATCTGGGAGACTAGGATGACCTTCTGAAGATTTTTTGTCTTGGAGGAGGTTCAAAGAATTGTTTATTTTGGATGCTCTTGGTAACATCAACAAAACTTCTTGAAGTAGCAACATTTCCAAATTACTTTTTATTTTCTTCCTTCAAAGGCTTGGAGCTTGTGCCTCCCTTTCTTGAAGATGATCCCTCGTAACCAAGACCTATTTTATCTCTTAGATATATTTTACCTCTAAGAATGTTATCCAACACTAGTGTGTTGTTCAAGTTCTTGTTAAGTTTATCAACTTTAGCTTTCAATGTTACAACTTCTTCTTCTAGTTTCTTACACTCTTCTTCATCTAGATCTCCATCACTTCCTCAATTATTTTTTCTTCTTCAAATGAAATTTTAAAGAAGATTTCCTCATCATGCTTTTTAAGAAAGTTTCTCAATTCTCTATTTTTATTTCTAAGCAAGGAATTTTCCTTTCCATTATTCTTCAACTTTTCTTGGAAATCTTCATCTTCCTATTCGGTCTCCAATTATTTTTTGAGTCCCTAGAGAGAATATATTCTCATATTTGGTTCTTCATTATCTGAATCATTGACCTCTTCATCATAATGGTCATTATCTTGATTTTCTTGAGTTCTGAGAAGAACTTCTCTTGTGTCTGGTTCTTCTATATCACTTTCTTCTAAAGAGTTGTTGCCCTCTTTAGAATAAATATTTTTCTTATGAAAGATTTTATTTTCCTTAAAATGACATATCTTAGCATAATGACCTATTCTACCACATTCTAAGCATTTAAAAGGTGACTTAATTTTGTGTTTTCCAATCCCCCTTTTTAGCTTCCCGATGAAATTTCCTTCTTTTGCATCTGAATCATCGTCTAGAGTTCCTTCCACCTTCAAATATTTGTTTCTTGTCTTCATTGTGGCTTTAAAATTTGTTTCTCTAGATGATGATTTGTATTTTGTATATATTCTCATTTTGTATGTTGCGAGAGTATTATGTAATTCCTCCATTGTCATCTTGGTGAAGTCCTTGGTTTCTTCTATGGCAGATACCTTAGCATCATATTTCAAGGGAAGTGAACTCAAGACCTTTTGTACAATGAAAGGATCTTCAAGTTTTTATCCTAATCCTATGATGGCTTTGACAACTTCAGCTACTATGAGTAAGTATGCCGCAACATATTTTTCATCCATTTTTTCATATTTAAAAACATAGATCTATACTTTTGAAGTTTGACCTGCTTGACTTTACATCAATTCCATACAAAGTTTTAAGTTTATCATGTACTTATTTGGTTGTGGTACAGGTCATCACCTTGGACTTAATGGTTCTTGACAAACTACGCATGATGGTATGAATATATTTTGAATTGCAGCTAAAAAAATTCTTCTCATCAAGATAAATTGGAGGATTTTTAGGAACTTTGTAACCATTTATGATGGATAACCAAACATCCACTCATGCGTCCTTCAAGTAGGTTTCCATGCAACTACTCCGTAGTGGGCAATTATTTCCATCAAACACCAAAATTTTTCTTGAAGAGATGCCTTCCATTTCCATATTTGCCCATGATCTTCCCTCCAGTGATTAGACTGTTAGAGGGTAACCTAGCTCTAATACTAATTCTTGAAAATATTTAGGGAGGTGTTGGGGGGGGGGGGAATCAATGTTTCGTAAATTTCAAAAATTTAAATATCAAAATTATTAACCAATACCATCACATCAAATGAACACTATGTATATGTATATATATATATATATATATATATATATATATATATATATATATATATATATATGTGTGTGTGTGTGTGTATGTATGTATGTATGTATGTATGTATGTATGTATGTATGTATGTATGCAATATTTTTATATTACACGGGAAGCAACAAATTCTACAACTAGAAGGGCTACAATCCCAAGATTCACCAGCTCCTACTGGAAGGAGGCAACAACCTCTTAAAATAAGGTACAACTTCATTCCCTAGCACCACCCTTCCACCCTATAGAATACAAGATAAAATAATATCTTCTTGGGCTCTCGTACCAGGGAAAATATCCCAACTACAACAAAATCAAAATACTACAATAGCACGCCTTTTCCAAATTCATATCTGCCTCTAGTCATATCAATAGTTCAACTAAGAATTACATACCTTAGATAATCAAACCCACAAGTTATCGTACCCCAACTTGCTTCAATATTAATATCAAAATCTGCTTCCAAAAAATGCCTTCAACAAAATTCAAAATCTTCTCTCAAGGTCTACTTCAAATCTGCACTCAAGGGGTCTTCTAAATCTAGTCCAAGTCTACTCCACGACTACCTCAAGGAGGCTTCAAGTTCTACTACAAGGAATCTCAAGAAGTCTAGTTCAATGTCTCATCATTAAACTTCACAATTGGTCAAAGGTTTTCTCAAGAAATGTTGTCAAAGTATGCTCCAAAGGTCTTTAGTGGTCTACTTCAAAAGGTGTCAAGTTTGCTCGAAAATGTATTCTTCAAAGCTGCCACAGATTTTATACAAATATGACTTCAAGTATACCCAAAAAGAATTCAATAATGTATTTAAATGACAACTCCAAAAGCCTTCCCAAAAACTTGTTGAAATTTTTCCCAAGGTTTGCTCCAAAGCACATCCAAAGTGTTTTTCCAGGTCTCTGAATAGGTCGATGTCTGAGGTCAATGAAATATCAAAATATATCGAATAATAGGTGAAGTTTTCACCTCCTTCATAGGGCCAAGGTTTTTGGCTCAGGTTTGTTCACAGAGGGATTAAAGTTGTAGGCTCAAATTTGTCCACAAAGGAGCCGAAGTTGCAAGATCGAGTTTGTCCACAAAGGGGTCAAAATTTTTCCTTACTTTAGGCCTGCCTTAGTCTTCAAATTGGCTGAGTTCATCTACTCTTTAAGGGTCGAGGTCTGCACAAATATAGTTAATATCTTGTTCCAAGAAATGATAAAAAATTTCCAATAAACATAAAATGAAAAACAAAGTAACCAAAACCAAAAATTCTTTCTTAATTTTCCTTCCTTCAAATCTTTGTTTAAGCACAAGACCTCAAAAATTTGACTTGTACTTCTCCTTTTGTTTGCTACCTCATATCACCAATTTTCTTGCTTCAAATTTCCCACGGGTGAGATAATATATATTGGATGGGAGAGGATAGATTGGGGCTGACTTTCCCAATGAAATGTTGTGTCTTTTGTTGGAGTTGACATGATATTTATGTGAAGAGACGTGACTATATTTGAAGCCAACTTGATAGAGATGAACCAACTAGTTTAGGGGAGGCTTAGGATACTTAAAAAATCATTTTTTGACTTCCACTTTGTCTTCTTTCAAGTTTATTAGGACACAAGGATTTTGGTCAATATTTTTTACTTTCTTGAAGGGATCGCAATCAGACGTAAGGCCAAAAATCCTTGGGGCAAATATGTTGGTGAGAATCCCATTGATTAGGGAATCAATTGTTAAAAAATAATATCTCTCCAACTAGGAGGACCTACGAAATGTGTTACCAATCAAATGAAAAAGTATGACAAGGGACATCACTCTAGGAGGTCCTTGTAACCAAATTCGTTGAAATTTGCACGCAAATCGTCAAACAAGCATTAGCCCATTCACCCTTTGACATCAATGAAAAAATCGTCCAACACATTGTAGGTTAAGCTACATTTTCTTTGTTTGGATTTTTTGTTGGAAAGGGATCTTACCTTAATAGGAAATAAGCTAGGTATGCAGACAACATCCATGCCTAATATATGTGTGGAAATGAAATTAGGTGATAGGTTACTAGATGGAATTGACATTTAGATGAGGAATATATATTATATATAGGACATTAATTATGTGAAGATCGCCTTTAGGTGTTCCTTTTTCCATATCTATGGGAATATTTGAAGAACTTTTCAAGGAGGAAACTCCATACTAGGAGGAGATCATCAATGTGAATATGGAACAGGATGAAAATTTCAACTTGAGATAGGAAGGTTTCATATAACCAAAGAATTATGCAACCATCTCAAGAGGAGATAAAGGTAAGGTTTCACCAAAAGAACCTCCTTCTCTATTGTAGAAAATATCCTTAATGATATTTCTATAGCAAAGAAAACCTCTCCCAATACTAAAATAGGCATATTTTTCTTTTTGATCGAGAGGAGAGAGTGATGTAGGCTAAGACATTCAAATTTGTAGATGTAATACATAAGAGGGAGTCTGCTTTGAAAAAGATCGAGAAATACAAAGATGTTGCTACATTAGTTAATCTTGAAGAAAAACGTGAGTAAGAGGAGATACTAGTCATTATTTCTTTACTAGAAGGTCGAAAATCAAATTGTATAGGGAGAGCAAGTAGAGAGGGTGACAAAAAGTCACTTTTAAAGAAGCGATCTCCAACTAGGTTGGTGGTAGTGTGAATTTTTTGGTGAAGAAAAAGGTAGCAAAGAGTAAGGTGGTCAAATAGCATTGATAGCATCAATCCTACATAATCCAATGAAGAATTCACCCTCCATTTCAAAAAAATATATCAAATTAGATCTACAAGGTATAAAGGTGTAGAGATGGAGGGTTGTCTCATGGAAGGACTAGATTAAGATCATATTGGTATGTAGTTGAGTCTTGGGAGGAAAACTTTAGTCGATCAAGCTGTTAGTCAATTTATATGTATAAATCTTGCTACATTTTATTATCAATTTGGGGTGTGTAACCTTGTGAGATGTGGACACTATATGTGTAGGATCAAATCATTTATAGTATGATATACCTAAATTATTCTATTGATGTCTGTAAAATGAAATACTTGAAACAAAAGACGAATGCATCATCGAATGGTCTCAATATATCCACAAGTTTTTCAAATCATGTTGTAGTTAAGTGCTAAATCTTCAAGATCTGAACCTTTCTACAACAATACTTTGTTTTGGTGTATTTTAGAATTTGATTTAATAAATGGATACTAGAATGAAGTATATTGTATGAAATAAATGGAATGAAAGACAAATGCATCATTGAATTATACCTTATTTTGTAAATCAAGTTGTAGTTAAGTGTCCAATTCCCAAGATCTAATTATTTCAATAATACTACTACGTTTTGGTAATATTTCATAATACAATCCAATGAAACTAACTATGGAAAAGAAACACACCACACTTAATAAATTAAAAGCAAGCTTAATCAATTTTGGTAATGATCATAGACTTGTCCTAATCATGATATTGAGTGTGGATCATGTTGTCACCAAATGATCTCCTTGCATGATTTTCCATGAGCTATTGCTCCTTTTGTAAGCAATCTTTGATCAAATAAAACATACTTGCATAAAAGAATAAATTAAGACATGTGAAGTAAAAGGCTATTGTGATCTATTTGGAGTGAGCCCAATTCTTCCAAGAACAAAGTAGCAACCTACTCTATAACATTCATTGTAAACTAAATGAAAGCATATTATTAATAGAACTAAAGATTGATAAACTCTGTGAAGAGAAATAACAATAAATTTTATTATATTCCATCATAATATGGACATATGCTCCAAGAATTCCCCTTCAAAGAAAATCTTATTTATATATAAATTTTCTTTGAGAATAGGTTAAATAATAAGTAATTCAAATCCACAAATTTCTCATGCAGTTACAACCATTTACTAGTAAGTAGAAACTAAAAATCAACTAGTAAATAATTATAATATCTTTGCAAATAATTCAAAACTGATCAAACTAATCGTGTATATGGTCCATGATTCTTCTACATCTAAGATGGTTGATGAAGATGAAATTCAAATTTGAGACTAGGAGATAAAAATTGTACATTTTTGGAATCTCCAGATATACTTGTAATCATCACCAAACTCATCCAATTTTCAAGGATAAGTGAAAACATGTTATTTTTCTAAGATTTAATTATAAAATCACTTAAAATTCTAATTTAAATGCAGGGGGGAGATATGAAGCCTATTTCCACATATAAACATTAAAATGGCCTTAATACAATGTTACAAAAAAGTAGAAAATGACTAAATGTCAAGGAAAATATTAGTAAAAAGATGTGAAATAATGATATTGTTAGGATGCAACACAAGCTAACATGCACATGAACATGTAAGTTCTTTTAGATAAACATATAACAATTCAAGGGATCCTTGGAGCAGGGAAAGCACAAGCACAAGGGTTTATAATGATAGTTATCTTCTACAACATTTAGGGTTTGGGGAGTGCCCCTAAGAGCAACTCCCTAAAGCGAATGGTTACTATACATAAACTATATGTGATTTTTATTCAAGAGTCTATACTGGAGTAGCTCAAGCAAAGGGATTATTGATGGCAACATTCCCAAGTTGAGATTTTGAGGCCATCAATGTGAAAATGAGATAGAGAGTGTTATTTTGCACTATTACAATTCCCTTGAAGGGAGGAACATCTCCTCTCTTCCATCAAAAATATGTGTTGAGATTTACTAATTTGAGATAGGTAAAGTCTATACTGTTCCCAATATTGATGGTCCCTTTCTAATGAGGAAAGAGTTTTGGCATCAATTTTTGATGATTTTGTAGCAAGGAGGGACAATGTGATTGTGAGAAGCAAAATGAATTTCAATGTAAGACAACATGAATTGTGGGGGAAATTTGGGAGAATGGATACCTTACCTGATTTCTTTCTACAAAAGATTGAGCAGTTAAAGCTTTGTGATTTAGAGCCATTTATTGTAAAGCCTACATGGAGGAATAATCATATAATCATTGGAGGTATCTATAAAAGACTTTACAGGTTCATGTTAGATGAAAAAAAATTGGTTGAAGTAGATAGGTTCAAAACTTAGATTGCTCGAGGTGGAGCATCAAACCATGCCCTAGATAGAGGGGGTAGAGGAAAAGCTTTCAAGTCCCTTTAAGTTCAAATCACATTGGATTAAGGATTTAAACTTTTTAGATTTGGTGCAAAATGAATTAAAGCACTATGGTAATGGCTTGGAGGATTTCGCAATGTTCCAATTTAGTGATAATCTAAAAAGAATCGAGAAGAAAACAATTCGGTGGGAAAAGGTGAAGTACAAGGATTCTCAAGAGAATATTTGGAACATAGAAGAGGATATTTAAAACATCTTTGAATCCAATATGAGTCGTATATTCAATAAAATTAATTGCATAATATTAAGAATTTGGAATTCCAAAAAAAAAAGCTCTTAGAGTGTGAAGAATCTAAATGGCACCAAAAGGGTTGAGTTATTTAGCTTGTCCAAGGTGATGATAATATCAATTCTTTATAATACACTAGAATGCAAAATAATATCAACACAATATGGGGCATTTCAAATAAACAAGGTGAACACGGGAGATACAATTTTTGGGACATTACTGAGGTAGATATTAATGAATTGAAGTGGCTATATAAGGAACCTCCAAGAACAAACATAGTTGAAATTGTGATAATCACTACCTTTTTTTCTAGTTTTGTATATCATGAGTGAAACTTGGATCTTACAACTGATATTTCTTTGGTATAACTTGAAGGATCGCATGACTTTTTTCAGAAAGGAAAGAGTCTTAGGATAGGTGGGTGGCCCATTGAATTATATGATGGATTTTTTGAGTTGTTAGGGAAAGATTTGTTGTTGGTTGTTGAAGAATCAATGAAAGTGGGGAAGGTTTTGGGTCCTTGAGACACCACCTTCTTATCCATGATCCCTAAAAGAGGTGTACCTTAAACTTTTGATTATTATAAACCAATATTAGTATGTAATGTTGTTTACAAGATCATCTCCAGGTCTTAGTGAGAAGTATAAAACCCATGTTATACCCAACTTTATTAGGTGAACAATTTGAGTCTTTGAATGGTATAAAAACCCATTAATCCATAGATATTATTTAGAAATTCCTTTGTTTATTTAGTGTAAGAAAATTTCCTCCCTCATTGTCGAATTGGATCTATTTAATACTTATGATAAAGTAAGTTGATCCTATATGATATTGATGTTTCTACACGTGGGCTTTTGTAGTGACTTGGTTAATTGGGTGGAAGGATGTTACTCTTTTGTTTCCTTTTAACTCCCTAATAATTATTTACCACTACTTTATTCCATCCCTCTAGAGGATTGACACACAGTCCCCCCTCATCCTCTCCTTTTCATTTCGTCTAATAGATGAAGGCTTAATCAGATGTTTGATTCATGAGAAATACAATTGAGCCCTTGGAGGGATAAATATGGGCCACATCATATCCCTTACCTTCTATTTGTTGGCATTGTGTTGCTATTTGGAAAATAAAACTATGAGGGATGCTTTAATCTATTAATAAGATCTAGTGCTATGCTATAAAGTTATTGGAATGGACATTAATGAAATGAAGTCCTCCATTATGTTTCTTCACATTTCAATATGTCAATATAATTTTTTTAAGGAAATGTTGCCTTTCTATGAAACATTTTTTTACTGGTCCTCAAATATATGAAAATTCATCTGAAGGTAAATGAATGTGGAATTATGAACTAGCTATGGTTATATAGCGAAACTAAAGGCATGATCTCAACCTAGTATATTTGATGGCTCTCTTTCGGGGTGAATACTAACACTAGTAAACATAGCGTTAGAGGTAATACTAATATATTGGCACTCATTGGCCTATATCCCTAAATGGATTTGTCACCAAATTAGCAGAAAAAAACTTTAGTTTCTTATGGATGGAGGAAAATGAAACGGAAGAAATAACACTAGTGCGATAGGACACATTGGCGAAACCAAAGAAGATTGGGTGTTACATTCTCAAGAATATGTTTCACTTTGGAAATGCTTTAATAGCTAAGAGCTTGTGGAAGATTTTGATTAGAGAGGGATCATGGAAGATGGTGATTGCTTAGAAGTACATAGAACCATTGCTGGTGTTGGAAATACTGAGAGGGGGGTGAATCAATATTTCACATCAGTTAGTATATTTTTAATTTCACAAAGCATTAAATGTTATTAGCACAAGATAAACATAAACATCCATCAACACCATTCAATAATGCATAACATTAGAGATAGTAGACATATATATATTTTTAGCTAGAAACCCCTCCAGGACAAAAACCACCAAACGACTCTTAATATTTTTCTTCAAAATATTTACTTCAAGTTTTTAGCTCCAACTGAAGGAGGCTCCAACCCCATGATTTACAGGCTCCAACCTGTAATATGCTCCCACGCTTTGTTTACCAGTTGCAACTGAAAGGATGCTCCAACGTCTTAGATTTCATGCTCTAACTTGACGGATGCTCCAACTCCCTATTCACCATATACTACTGGACGAACACTCCAACGCCTTGTGCAAGCTACAAGCCTCCCTAGCACCACCCTTCCACCTTGAAGTGTTCTCAGTTTCCAACCTTAAAGAAACTACACTCTCTTTCCTTGCACCACCCTGCCACCCTAATCAATTGGCAAACCACATTTCACAATTTTTAGACTGGATCCACCTATGCTCTAAGTTAATACAAAATAACTGCAATACAATCTATGTTAATTTTGCATATCATTATCAAACCCTGGTAGCCTTACTACTCAACTTTTCTCAAACTCAATAATCAATCTGACCATTGCACAATTTGCCAGCTAATAACTCTGATTTTGTACATCAAATCCTAGCTTTCAATATCCACACATATTTTCCTTTTCTTGATCTTCCCATGAAACACTAATGCCAATCCAAGTTGCTATTGCTCCAAACATCAACACTGTATACTAAATGTGGAAACATCATTCTCTAGGACTGTCACAATGTCATCATGAATACTCACGGTCATTTTTGCATTGATGTCAAAGATACACCATCATAGAGCAGTTGTCATAAACATTTTTGTCATAGAAATACTATCTCACTATTACAGCTACACAAGATTAATGCAGTCTTCAATCAACAAAAGTGAAATGGATTCCCTCACCGTAGAAACCATATTAAAGGTTACTCAACTATCATCTAGGTCATACAACATTGTCAAGCATATGACGTATTACCTCAATATTCAAACCATCTTACTAACCAATAATCTCAAAAAAAACATGCTCAAGGTATAATCCTGCAGGTACTGTCACCTCCAAGTTCACAGTCATATCATTGTCATTACTGTTAGAGTGTCCATGTCATATACCATGGATTATTGGATCTCAGTCACATATCAAATCTTCTGTCATTCATGTCACTGTCAAATAAGGTAACTTGACACATCAGGGATTATATGCATTATTGTCCAGGATTTCAAGCATGAGGAACTTGATCAAAAAAATATTGGCACTACCATACATTATAGGAGACATAATGATATCTCCAAGTCACTCATGTACCATTGTCATATAAATATTTTTAAGAGGCATTGTCACACTAGGTCACATAATCACAGTTTTATAACTGCTTAAGCCAAGCAATACATCATATGTAAACTATCATCAAAATGTGTGTGTGTGTGTCAATAAGGTCACAACATAGGTATAATGTAGGTTTGTTCCTTTTGCAATAGTTCATCTACTAACATCAAGCCCGGCTGAAAACATACCTTTCAAAACTTCTATTGTAGCATCATGATATAGTCCATAAATGACAATGAGACTTTATTGTAACCTTTTACAACTTGCTACTAAAAACCATTATTGCATTTGGATATGAAGTGACTTACTATAAGATTGATGTTCTATGCTTGATACAATATGATACAATCTTATGCTTCTACCTTAGCTCAGATTCATTTATTCATGAAGTTAGATTCAACGGGAATAATTTAGGTCTCGAGCTCAAACCCATAAATGTGTTATGTATTGGGACTATTTTGTCAACCTTTCACTTCTTCAAAATAGGCCGCAAGGATTTCAAGATAATTTTGTTACTAGAATTGAAGACCAAAAACATGGTTATCATGTTGGTATAGTATAGTGTATAGGTTCATAATATTCTATGTGTAGTTATGTTAATGTAATATGGTGGAGACTAGTCCTAACTTGAATTTGATATTGACTTGTAGGAGGGACACACTCTTAATTACCAAATCTATCACTTAGAACTCACCATTTGATGGTGCAAAAATCCTATGTTGGCTATGCTTCAAATTTTCGAGAGTCGACTAACAGCACTCATCTAGGCGTCTAGAGTTCGATCTGGAGAATAGGCTATGGTGGCTCCTTATGGAGATATCGATCTCTAAGATAAGGGTGTTTTCTTGGTGTTTTGGAGGTCGTTATGGCTAACCCTTCGCAATCGGAGTTACCCAGTGAAGTTGTGGCCTTTAACAACCTGGTCACAAACGGGCCAAAGTTCCAAAAGGCATCCACCTCAAAAAAATTTGAGAAAATAGGTGAGATCATAAAGATTGTTATCTTTGCTCCTCAAGCCAGAGTTAGGGATTTGTGGCTAGCATATCGGGGGATGATTGGGCAGTTTACTGGTTTATGGCCTTCACCCAAGTCAGTTTTTTCCTGGATTGCTTAGAATTGGAAGTATAAGATGAAAGGGGAAGTGTACTCTTCCTTTTTAGGGAAAGGCTTCTTCACCTTATACTTTGAATTGAAGGAGCTCGTATTTTATGGGGCCTCAATGTTTGTACTTGGACAGATGGAACCCCAATTTCAACCAAGATTGTGACATCCCCATTGTTGTTCTAGTCAGGGTGAAGTTTTCATATTTCCATCTTCATTGTTGGAATGAATCCACTTTCAAACTGATTAGCAACTCATTAGGGAAGTATATTGATAGCACTAAGCCCAGGGAGGGGTTATTTTCTTGTGCATGAATATGTGTAGAGGTTGATAAGGAGAAGGTTCTCTCGGTGGCGATTAATCTCTGTATGGATGATTGTACCCATATCTAGGAATTGGACTATGACCAACTCTCTTTCAAGTGTAGAGTTTGCCATGAATATGGTCAATTTGCCCAAAGTTGCACCAAATCTACTAGACCATAGGAAAATAGAGGAGATCAAGGGGAACAATGGCAACACGCTGAGAGGTGTAAAGGCCCAGTCAGACAACCTCCATCAAATCAAGGGAGGCAATCCCAGCAAGATAAATTTCTAGGGGATAATAAGGCATATAAGGGACAAAGCAAGTTCGAGTCACACAAGCACTCAGAAAGGATCTGAGAACAAGTTTGAGGTATTGTCATCATTAGTAAGGAAGAAGCCCCATCCCAAGTAGATCAAGAGGGAAAAATTTAGCAACAGAAAGACTCCCTCGACAAAGAGTGCCCTAGAAGAATCCTTCGTGCCCTTTGAAGATTCGTCAAAAGAAGAGGAATAGGCGTATAGTTCTTCCAAAGACGTTGTTGGCCAGATCCCTACAGTAAGCTATGTTGAAATATGACACTTGGAAGTGGTTTCTAGAATCTCAAATATGGATATGTATTTTTCAAACTCCACCCAGCTCGCACGTGTGGACCTCCAGCGAGAGATCAAAGGAAAAATGTAACATTTTTTACTAGTCAACTTCAAACATGTTTTCTGAGCGAATGAAAACAAATTTTGGAAAAGGAAAATATGGGTTTTTTTAGCACGAGCCCAATTAGGTTTTGAGCAAGCACTTTTCTCAAATTCGTTACAATTTGAGATATTTTGGGGTTTTTTGAAGATCTATTTTGTAAATTGCGTGAGAAAACAGTTGGTAATTTCACAGTAAACGCCCAGTCACCAAAAGGATTGGAATGAAATGTTCTTTAGAAATTTTGTGGCAAGGAGATAATTGTGATCATATATGGATTGATCTTTGATCCTAAAAACCTTAAAATATATATTTGATTTTGTTTTCAAATTGATTTACTAATGCAATGAAATTGTGAGTTTCTCGTTGCTTCAAAAATCTATAAATTGCAGTCTCTTTAATGAGGAGAGAGATCATATGTCAAGGATGAACATTAATTTGTAATTATTGTTGCTAATTGAAGAAGAAAACTATGTTTTTTTTTTAATGAATGCAATCTCTTTTATGGTGCAATTCTGAATATGACTGGCGACTCTAGTTTTATGATTTGAGTTTTTAAGCATCTCACACTCACCAGGAGGGCCCCCTGAGGATGTGTGAGAGATAGTATAGTTGTATTTTATTTTTACTTTTTTTCAATTTCTTATGCTTTGCAATTAGATCATAATTTTCTTCATTCAATCGTTCAATTTATTTAGATGATTAGTTTCATTTCAATACTCTATTTGATTAACTAAATTTGCACTAATTTTTCTTTGTTTCATTATAGGTCAAGCATTTGATAATAAACCAAAAACACCAAAAGATTTACCTCAAATTGTCTTTTAAGCTTAAGTATCATATTTATGTGTGAAAGGATATGATTGACTTTGGTTTAGAGTGCACATATCAGTAATCTTTTTTAGGCTTCCATAATTATTATTTCATTTCTCTTTGTTTGATATACTCTAGAATAGTTTTTTATTTCAGAGTCTTGTAGCATTTATATCAACTTTACTTTCACGAATTGATAGACTTAGTTTTCTTTCCAAGTTGATTAGATTAAATTTCTCTTCAAAACAAAATATACTAATCTTGTCTTTTCAAATTCATATAATAATCTTGTCTTTCAAGTTCACTAGAATATAGATTTCCATTGTTAGAATATATCTTGAAATCCTTTCTTTAGAATAAAATTGCTTTGAATTCATTTCCAATTCTCGAGTTTGAATTTAAAAAAAAAACAAAACAAAACAAAACAAAAAACATGTGCAATTAGTTATAGATAAATTTTCATTACATTTTTGCATCTTTCTTATTTTCCTTTTTTTTTAATTTGAATTGAAAGTAGATACCCTAGCATATATAGTGCACATGTACTTCACAAGTTCACAGAACCCCAAGTTTGACAATTACTGACAAGTAATTTAACAGTCAATTAAATTACCCAACAACCATCCACAACCCTATTGTGCATAACACTTTTCATGTGTTCTTAGAGTTCCAACCATTGACTTGCATTGATGTGATTCTGCCAATTGCATCTTCATAAGAAGAGTCCTCTCATGCTCAAACTAAGGCAAACAAAGCATACAAATTTGTTGAATAGATCTAACACCTCCAACAACATGTTCATGATATCCCATAGAAAGTTAATGCCAAGTACAAGTAGTGACATGACCAACATTGGGTTCCACATAAGTTTTAAATTGATGATGATACATGGCTACATTTGTAAAAGAGTGCCTCACATGCACCCATAAGAAACATATAACATGTTGAAATTTGCAACAAGAAACAATGAAATGGGCATCCAGAAACAACATCTAGAAAATGGCATCCAGAAATGGCTACCATGGAGGCTTTTGATTTAATTATGTCTTAATTAAAATAGAAGAAATATGTGTCAAAATTATTTATCCCTTAAATAATTTGGACAATAAATTGTAATCTTATCTCATAAACACTTGTAATAGTTAATTGAGTGTGATAGACTCAGTCAGCTCATGAATTTCGAGTTAAGGGTGGTTGGTGAGGCATGTAGAGTGATTCTATGTGTTTTAGAGTTCAAGTTGCAGTTAAGTGCATGAGTTTAATGCATGAGAAATAAGTTAACTTAGTTAAGCGAGTTAAAGTCAGTTGAACTAGTTGTAACTGTTTGTTGCACTAGTGAGATATCAAGTGAATTAAATCAGATTTAATTCACATGCATTGATCTACCATGCAACTGATTATTTACTATTAATAGTTGCATGCATGTCAGTTCTAGTGGAGATCCAATTGAGACAAAGGTTAAAGGGAAGTTAACTATTAGTTTTATTTTTAGCAAACTACCCAGATGCAGTTAAAACACCACAGGATTGCCCATGATCCTTGCGCAGTTGAGAAAGGCCGAAATTCCCAATGAATAGGCATTGCATTCCTCATGAATTGTGTGAGCAAGGCAGGCTGAAGACATGCTGAGAATTGGCTAAGTGTTGGCCTGATTTTTCCTGGATCAGGATGAGACGATTATCAAAGTGCAGGAGACTCTTGTGAGAAGAGTGCGTCGTAATTGTTTCATGATTCCTTGGTGAATATGAAATAGAAGATAGAGGGGTTTTGAGCACCAAGATTTCTCTGGGAAAATATATGTGTTGTGGTTTGATTTGCTTCTTTCTTTACTTGTTGTGATTGGCGATCCTGTTTATTTTCTGCAATTGATTTGTACAAGGATTCAATATCTAGCTTTAGTACATTTCTTGATCGGATTGAATCCATTGATATACATATGTTTGTATAATTTCTACATAACACTCTAATATGGGCCTTATACCTTCACAAAGGATGTGAGTGAAAATGATTTTGAATAATATTCCCCCTTTCATTGTTTTACACCCAATATTTATTGTGGAGTTGCTTTGACCATATTTTCCACCTTTGTTGGACACCTTGGCGATTGCTGAGAATTTGGCCTCCTAAAAAATTCAATCTTCACTACATTAAGTATGCTACAATGAATCATATCATGGAAATAAAAACAAAGGGTACCCACTAGAAAAATATACAATTCTATTAGGTTGTGAAAGTAGGACATCTTCTTCACTAAGGCAAGTGGCTGACCAAGAGTCAAGCTCAGCAAAAATGTTTCCCCATAAAATGAGGGAACTTGATGCAATGGGGACCATTGCTTCCTGAAGAGGAAATATTGATTCAAGTGGAAATCGATGACCACCCACCTCTTCTATTGAGTCATCATAATTCTCCACCTTGGTAATTTATTGTTAACTATAGTTTTTTAGGTCCTAAACTTCTAAGCCAATTTTGAGGCCTAAAATAATGTTTTTTTGGCCACTAAGGGGCATGAGCTTATGCAGGCCTGCTAAAAATTGTACCTTTCATTTATAAATCTCCAATAAGCTATTTTGCACCTCAAATAGAGATCGTATGGAAATGTTACACCCTTGAGAAGTTGAAATATCCATTAACCACCTTGGGGCCCACAATCATATTGGTGCTTCATCTCCTAGGGTTAGAGTTTTTGCCTCTTATGGTTAGTACTTTATGTTAAAAGTATGTTTTTTACCTCTTTAATGGTATCTTGCGAATGAGTGTAGCCAACACCTCTCTCTTCAAAGATAAGCTACTGCAATTCTAGCTTATTTATATTGATATACATTTTACAATATTTTATTTTTTCTTTCATGAATAGAATCTAGGTTTCATTGTATTGTTGTGCTTCTACAATATTTTTGTTTGTGTTTCCACTCATATTCTTACCTTTCATTTCGTTCTCTATACAATCCAAGTCATAGGCTTAATATATATATATATATATATATATATATATATATATATATATATATATATATATATATATATATATATATATATATATATATATATATATATATATATATATATATATATATATATATATATATATATATATATATATATATATATATTATTTAGAGATCTGATCCAATGTGGTCTTACTTTTTTGGAATATTATGTATCATATTCATCCAACATTTCCATAGGTGACCATCAATCTCGAACATATTGTATTATATTTGGGATTTGATTCAATGTGAAGATATAATATCTTGGACAATCCTCTTTTATGTTTTCTTTCATGGCATTCATGTAGGGGAAGATGAAATTTTGAGCTTTGTTTAAGCACACATAATGAATCATTCATGACCTGAAATGTATCATTAAAAGAGAATATTTTTTTTTAAATATCTTGGATCTATGTTGAACATTTTTTTTATTAAACTATCTTAGCATTTCTTCATATCATGATGGAAAAAATACATTATATGAACCCTTTAGTTTGTTTGTTTTTTCTTTTATTTTTTCTTTTCAACTAAGTACATATTGTGATACCTTATGAGGCAATATAGTTACCTTTTCTATCTAATTGAGATGGGGATTTGAATCCATATCTCAAATTATCAATGCATTTGTAGAATCCATCTAGAGAGAATGGTTGTAGCTTATCTCTAGGAAGAGATGTGTTGGCTATGCTTATTGAGAAAAAAAAAAAAAAAAAAACATAACAAGAGGCTAAAATTGTGTCTTATAAATGTAAACAAACCCCTAAGAGGCAAAAACATTGATATGCAAGAACCTCGACCATAACATGAAATTAGGGCTATGAGAGAATGTTGAGTTGGATGAATTTAAGTTGTTTATAAGTAGTGGAGTCTTGTGGGGTTATGGTTTTTCACTTATTTATATATTTTATTTCTTCCTTAGCTTGTTGGAAAGAAAATTAAAATGTTGAGTTAGCTCCTTCAACTTGTGTGTATATGGGGTGAAAAAGGAATGGGAAATTTGTTTAAAATTTAGGACCCAAAATTGTTGAAATTTGGACCATATTTTGGATGGCCTTAAATGACCACTTATGTTAGTGGCGACATGAAGTTGAGATGATGGGGGTGTGAAGGAGATTTTGATAGAATTGCTACACAAGCTAGGTATAAATGATGTAGAGATTCTATTAGATAATGTGTTTCGAAAATGACAACTCATTAGTGTAACATTTCTAGAAGGTTAGTGGAAGACATTGATTGTTAATATGCCATCAAAGTAGCACACTAACTCGAGGGACTAATATGGGTTCACTTAGAAACCAACATTAATTGCATTAAAGCTAACCCAAAATAGTTATCAACATGCATTTTAGCATATGGAGAAGCCTAAACTCACTAAGAGCAAAAATAAACTTGAAGAGGTGTAAGAGCTTCTATATTTGCAAGCAAACCTCCTATGGTTGAGTGATTTATCCATGTAATGTTCGAGCAAGGTCATTGAGTGGTGTTAGTGTGCTTAAAAGCTTACATTGTAGATGTAATACCTGAGTTTTAACCCCTATAATGTATTGGATTGGTTTATGTATAAATTTTATATGTGTGGTAACTATAATAATGATAGTCAATCTATGTGAGCTTGAATAAATGCCCTCATGTGTAAATGATGTAAATACATTTACATAGATTACACTATGGAGCTCAAGGCCAAGCCTCATTTGGTTATTAACTAATCATGTAGATATTGAAAATATACTTTCATGGAACATGTGGTGGGCTTTCCATGGTAAGCTCAAGGTATGTAAATATTAAAGTTGGAATATAAGATATAATGTTCTAAGATAGTTGCAAAAAGCATAAGAGAGACTATGATCCACTAGAGGGGAAGAGGAAAGGGTCCTATGGGAAAGTATTCCTCTAATGCCAAATGTCAACCTAAGATTTCATCTCCCTTTTATTGTGTGCCTCATTGACACCATCTACCTACTTTTAGTTAGAAGGTCAATGATTGGATGCATGTAAAAGGTTGGTGAGGAAGTATACCTCATGCAATTATTGGAAGTTGGGCTAAGTATAACCATCATGGGAGAAATGTAAGAGTACTTCATTATCTTGTTAGAAGAAAAGTCAACCATCATTCCCTTGACTCTCTCCTTGTCATCGCTCTCACCATTCTCACATTCATGCATTCACTTCATTTCTCATGGTGTGTTCTCTATTAGCTACTATTTTTTACCTATAAATTAGAATATGATAAAAATTGACATTGTGAAAGGGGAATTTGTAAACCTTAGGTGAGAGATAGAGGGGCCATATATGCTTGATAAGTCAAGGAACCTTCTCCCATTGGTTATTTGAAAACTAAGTTTTGTATTTCTAGGTTATTCCCAGAAATCATTCAACATAATGGATTCCTTTTTCCTGTAACAAAGACCATTGGAAGGGAAGGATATCCTAGAGGGATTGTCGAGCAAAGAAGGGGAAGATATTTTTGTGTTGCATAGGGAAATGGAAAAGAGTGGCATGGTTGATTGATGGTTGAATTTGATGTCTAGAATGCTCAATAGTGAAAAAATTGGCTTAGCCATGATAGAAACGATTTGGGTTGAGTGAGCTATGAACTTGTAGCTTTGATTTGTAACTTGTAGCTTTGATTTGTTTACCTTGTTGCCCTCATATCTTGACTTGGTGGTGGCATCTACACTAAATGCCTATGGTTGGGTAGATATTTGTTTGTAATCAACTAGTTTTTTGGACCATTATTGGTGAAAAGATATGATAAGAGCTTCATCCTTGTCTATAAATTTGAAATAGAATGTTAGATTTACATCGATTATGCATGTTGTTTGTGATTATGTTTAATTCTAAACATGAGCAATTGGTTGCTATGAATCTATTAATCCATGTTTAGTAATTTCACCCATATTATTAATTGACTTTGTGCATACACTCAAAGAATTCTTGGCCTCTTATGGAAGGCCATCTTTGTTTTAATAAGGTGAAATGGTATTTAAGAGCCCAAAATTTGTTGTCCCATAAGCAACTACTTGTCACATGAGATGGGGATGCCACTAAGATACCTTCTATTGGCGGTAAGTATTTATTTATTTTTATTTTTATTTATCTTTTATTTTTACGAAAGTTCTACAAGTGAACAAAAGGTTGTGTTTAATACCTTCTATTGGTGGTAAGTATTTATTTATTTTATTTTGTTTTTTATTTATTTTATTTTTAATGAGAGTTCTACAAGTGAACAAAAGGTTGTGTTTAAGATGTTGCTAGCTAACATTCATTCTCTTTAATTGATTTTCATTGATGATATGGGTCCTTTTTTGAATCCTTGATATGGAATTTTGGTTAATAAACCATCTTCACATGTAGTTGGTTTTGATTTTGATCCTCTTGATGCTTATGCACTATAAAAACATCACATATAGCTCAATGAATTGAATTTCCACCAAAAATCCATGCTAACCACATATCTATTAGGCACGAAACCTCTCTATGCTTAAATGATCCAAAGTTAAGATGTATCTATGCTAATTTTATATTTTCTTCTTCGTGCAGTGAAGTGGTTACCATGTAATTAAATATGGATCTATGTTTATCTATATATGTATGATAATTTAAGGATGAATATTTTTCCGTTAATCATTTTCTCTTGATACAATGATGTGTGTAAGTAATCTAAATATTATCACTGCCACAACAAAATCTAGAATCTTAGTGCAAAGCTTCACTAAGTGACTTAGATATTGAGTGACAATGGGAGTTTCACCATTGTCACCCTAACAACTACTCCCCTCATTTTAGTGAAGTATAAATATCCAACACAAGGGAGGATATGCACTAAGAAAACTTAGGTGACACTTGGCTTAATGTGTTTTGGTTATTTGATCCCTAATATCTACTCGAGAAACCTGGAGCCATAAGACCCTTTGAGATCAAATATGGAAATTACCTGTCAAAACTACCTAAAACCCTAATTGTTTGATATATTAAATTGGTGGTGATTGAAGCAGAACCCTTATGGGGCATTTAGCTTAATGTGTTTGGGTTATTTGATTCCTAAGATCTACTAGGGATACCTATATGTCACTAAAACAAGGGGAGTAGTTATTGAGGTGACAATCTTGACACTCTCATTGTTGCTCATTGTCAAAGTCACCTAGTGAGGCTTTGCATTAAGGTGTTAGATTTTGTTCAAACATTTTTGGAATTATTGCCAAGAAGGAACTACTACCATCTTCTCTAGATTTGAAGTTTATGCTTCAACCTTCTATTTATGAGTATACATCAAAGCCATTCTTGAGTGTGCTTATTGGTGACTCCATTAGAGGAACATTGTCCTTATTCCTTATATATCTTTAAATATTTTGTGTTTTTAGGGTGGAAAAAACACATTTTAAAGGCATTTAATATTCATGCTAAAAACTACACGAGTCTACATTGTGAAAATATAATGGATTAAAACATGGATCCATGGGATTTGCAGGAATTATATCTCACTTTTGAAATAAGTGTATCCCAGGACAATCCCAGGACACCCAAACTAGCTTCCACCTAAACATGAGAAATGGCTTCTAAAATTTGAGGGTGGTGTGTACAATGTTATCCCACATGCTATGTTATGATGTATATTTTAGGATGAAAAGAAAGATAGGATGATGTATTGATAAGACTATTCTTGTCTTTGCAACAAAATTAGAGGGTTGGGGTTGAGAACCATTGCAGTTCAAAAAGCATACTTTCACTCAAAATTTTCCTTAGGAAATTCATTAAACATTGCGATAAGAGATTGTGATTTAAAGACATTGGTCAAATTCTATCAAAATACTTATGAAAGAGTGACCCTTTTTTACCTCTTTGAAGAGAACGATGAAGCATTTATAGAATAAGAAGAGTCTCCTATGTATTTTGAAGATGGTGAAGCCACCAATAGAAAACACGAGGAACGTATCCATGAAAACCACATTGAAGATAATGATCTTATTAAAGATTTTGATAAAGCATCTCATATTGGAGATCATGTTGAAGAAACCACTCTTTCTCGTGAAGATAAGGAAATGGTAAGAGACCAAAGTTAAATTTAGTGGATCCAATGGCAATGACAATGAGTATCTTCTTGTATTGTTTGATCTGGCAATAGTTACAGGAATTGGGCTTGTAAAGAACAATTATAAGGTGTGCCTTATATTGGAAATGTTGTTTAGCTCCTAATTGCAGGCCTTATATAGTGCAACCTTGTAAATAAATAAAGCACCTAAAATGTGTACCAATTTGGAGGTTGAGAGGAAGAGAAGGGTGAATTAAATGACAGCCAAATTTATAGGTTTGTTTATGATTTCAAATCAGGGAGGTGTCTAGTTTGTAAGTGGGGTGTGACAAGGCACATGCAAAAACACACACATGTGTGTGTGTAGTGTTGGAGAATTAATTGAGCCAACTTGCAGGTGCTATAAAAAAGGTGATTTGTTAACAAACTAACTTATAAGTGTTTTTAATTATTGATATTTGAAGTATTGGAGCCAAGCTTTAGTCTAAACCTAAACCTATGCTGGCCCATATTTGGGAGTTTTATTGGAAGCTTTGTATGTGAAGTATTCACCTTAGTAGCTTTTGTCCACATTGGTGAAAAATTGGAAGTCTCATGTGCTAGATAATAATTGTCGTTTCGTCTTGGATACCTTTGGAAGTGAATTAAATGACAACCAAATTTATAGGTTTGTTTATGATTTCGAATCAGGGAGGTGTCTAGTTTGTAAGTGGGGTGTGACAAGGCACATGCAAAAACACACACATGTGTGTGTGTAGTGTTGGAGAATTAATTGAGCCAACTTGCAGGTGCTATAAAAAAAGGTGATTTTTTAACAAACTAACTTATAAGTGTTTTTAATTATTGATATTTGAAGTATTGGAGCCAAGATTTAGTCTAAACCTAAACCTATGTTGGCCCTTATTTGGGAGTTTTATTGGAAGCTTTGTATGTGAAGTATTCACCTTAGTAGCTTTTGTCCACATTGGTGAAAAATTGGAAGTCTCATGTGCTAGATAATAATTGTCGTTTCGTCTTGGATACCTTTTCCAAAGGTTCATATGTTCACATTGCATGAAGGGAGCTAGCCCCTCTTGGATGATGTTGTGGAAATATGGGGCTTTTGTGTAATATCCTGATTTTGACACTTGAGTTCATTAGTAATCAATTGTCATTAAATATGTTGATGGAATTGTATTATCTGTGTCTACATGGATGTGTCGTTGCTGTAACAAAAATGAACTCATTGAATCAAAAAACAATGTATATGTAATATAAATGGTTAATTAATAAATATGTAGAGACAACTGACTAGGAACATGTGAGCACTAATATGGGCCATGATACCATGAGTGGGAAAGCGACAAGGGCATTGAGGGGAATTTTATTTTCAAAGCCCTATGAAATTTTATTTTTAATTTGAACCTTTTCCCTCTTTCCAAAGAATCAATTTATTTTGAAGACTAGATAGTTGGGAAATCACCCTCATAAATATGGAATTCGGGGTGGTAACTATAATAGTTTTTTATAATTTAATGGAAGGGTTGGAAGTACATACCTCGGATTTTGAACTTGACCCATAGATTTCCCGGGAGATTGAAGTAAATGTGGGATTGTATAGCAACAAATTGCATTGAATATGGAAAAGTTCTAGAAAGGGGCATAGATCCATGAAGGAAAATGGGTTTGAGACATTCATGGAAGAGGAATGCATTCATGCACACACACAAAGACACCGATAGAGAGCAAAGACACATGAGTGCCATAACATTGGAAATTGTGAGTGGAATTTTTCTAATCTCGAGCGATATGGCGATTAAATCATGATGGGTGCCCAAATATGCCTAGAAATTTTCCAATCATGGATTGGAATGATGTTGTTGTGTTTTGGGCTCCCTAAAAATGTTTTTTTTTTTATTGTCTAACTGTAACACCCTCTTCCCACATCTACCCAAGTAACCAGGCAACCGAGATAAACATGTAACGAGAGGCTACTATAATGAGATTCAACCTCCTATGTGATGTTAAGGAAGTGGAACCGACGGAAGCACAACATACAAACCTTGTACAACAAGAAAAACACCCCTAGGAGGTAACCAAACGATTCAGGCCTCTTACCCCTAGGTCCCACTAACATTTTGGCCTCTTTGATCCATAGATGTGCATAAGCTTGCAAGCCATCGTCCACGAGGCTATAGCCACAGGCATAAAATTGCATGCCAGCATCCAAGGCCCCAATTCCTCAGTTCTGTGCCAGTGTCCCTTGGGATTTGAGCCACCTTTTCAGGCCCAAAACCTAGTGCTCTACCCAGAACTTCATGAAAAGTTCAGAGATGATAAATAACAACAGGAAAATGATACAGAAACAATCACATCAATAATAACTCATCTTGACACCTCCTAGACATGACAAGAATTTTGTAAAACATGTCACAAACATTGAAACTACAGGTGTAGACAACATATTTGAGCACAGGGGACTCATACTTATCTGAGAATCTCTAAGAAGCATTTATTCCTTTCATCATTAGCTGCAATACAATCTATTTGACCATAAATACAATGTGCATTCATTTACAAGTATAAACATGGATAAATCCATACATCATCTTTGATAAAATACATGCTTATAACCAACATAATTTAACAACAGAAATACCATGGATACAACAACAATAGAATCCACATAATAACCAATACATTCACATACCAAATACCAAAGGAATGAGCTCTTCATTACTGAATGTTAAAACCAATCAGAGGTGGGACTTCCACATTCCACCCAACCATAGATTGGTTGAGCGAAATCTCTCTTCAGCCATTCAACCCCGTGCCATATTCCAACCATGAATGTGGGACTCAAACCAAAAGAACCAACCAGGGCATCCCGAGGCTAAACCACCTCACCCTTGTCCATAGAAATCAAGCTTTACCGTAATCCACACCGGATCATTGGGCCAACACAATAAACATGTCATAAACGGCTTTACCATGATCTATATCCGATCACTAGGCCAACATAAACATGGATATCACCAGATTCTCTCCACCTAAACAGTGAGGAATTTTCCTGTCTCCTAGTCTCTCAGGATTTACCACAATCCACAATCTGAATCAGGGGTCACTATGCCCTAAACCGAGACAACACCCTCTAGGATTTACCGTATATCCCGCCATTCACTCGTAAGGATTCCTAGGCCTAATCAAAGGAAGCCACCTCTCAGGGTTTAACTTAATCCAATCTCAGATCACTAGGCCCTAAATCGAGGCAACACCTCTCAGGCTTTATCGCAATCCAAACCGGATCACTAGGCCCTAAATCAAGGCAACACATAAACCAGTTCTGTGTCATAATAATAATATTTGGAGATCCACCTCACTAAGCTTCAAATCCATCTGATAATCCAACTAAACCAAAAAATGAGAACTCCACAACACCATGGCTATCCGGAAATGGAAAGGTTAGGCTGAAAACACTGTCACACTTGGAAAAACCCATGCCATGATAGAAAAGAACCACATGAAATACCATGGAAGCTAAATCTAGCAAGGGAGACACACATGAAAATCGATACCTGCCAAGGATCCTACTTTAGCTGCGTGATTCTTGCTCCTCCTTTCTTTCTTCCTCCTTCCTGCTTTCTTGCCTTTCTTGGTCCAATTCCAAAATGCTCCAAGCAACTCTAAGTGTCCAAGTGTGTGTGTGTGTGTGTGTGTGTGTGTGAGAGAGAGAGAGAGCTCCAAAATGAAATGACAAAACGTAGCAACTGATCCTCATAAGCCTTTTTATAGATGAGGCCTCTATTTTCTTCATTTTCCATTATTTTCCTTCATTTTCCTCCTCACATGCAACCTGGGACCTTTCATCTCCCTTTTCTCCTAATTTCCATTATTTTCATAAATAAATGTGCCAAAAATTCCATTTTCCCTTTCCAAAGCCTTTGCCTTTGCCTTTTCCAATTTACTTAGCCATAATGAACCAAATGAACAGCCACTAGGATGTTTTACTCAACATCCAACTTGGAATAAGTGTCCCATCAATTGTGGTTATTATTTTTAACTTTTATTCCATGGAATTTTCACCAGGGCTTTTACACTAACATTTGCAAAAAGAGCTCTATACCCTAGCTAAGTATATTGAGTTGTGGCTTGATGTGTGTTACTTGAGCATGACATGCAAGAGGTGGATAAATCACTGAGGAAATGTAGAGCAATGAAGGGATTCCTTTATTTTTTTTACTAACCAAGTTTAGAGCTATTTGATGATCATGGAGGCTAATATTCAATTGGGAATGGATATATTTGACATTATCATATGTGCAAAGGAGAGATGCTTTCACTTGGCTTAGTTACGGGTGAATTGCTAGTTTTCTCCTTGTGTTGTTATGGCTAGGCTAGGGGGTGGCCGACTATAGAAAGTTGATGTGCAGCTAAGCCTATGGTTGGGTGGAAAGACTCACTCCCAGATTGGTTTCTAGTTTGGAATTTCAGATAAGTGTTGTCTATGTTCATGTGATTATGTTCAATTTGTCTTTGAATTTTCGTTGGTAAAATTAGAGGTGAAAAAATGTATGCCTAATCCTTTCATGGAATTTGGAATGTGTTGCATATGATCAAATGTCATTCATATTAGATATATGTGTGTGCGCGCCATGATCTATAGTTATGTTGAGTTTAATATATCTCAATAAGAGTGTATGTTAATCCAAATTTTCTAGATATTTTTGTGAAATAAAATGATGTTTGAAGTGCAAAAATTAAGCAAATTGATGCCTCAAATGGAGAAATTAATTTCCAACTCAAACACATGGACTTGCATAAATTTTGGGGGTAGTAACCACTGGTAAGTCCACACATTCACATTTTTAATCCTATCTATTTATGTGCTAAGAAATGAATAAACTATAGTGGGTAGTAACTCCTTGTAAGTATGCTTATTTACATCTAATTCCTATCTATTTTGATACAAATGCTTGTTTAAATTATGGTGGGCACTAATTCATGGTAAAATATGTTTATTTTACATGTGTATAAAAACTTTCCTTATTCCCAACAATTGAATTTGAAACTTCAAATATATAAATTGATATGTATTTTGAAGCAATGTTTGCATAAATTTTAGGGTTAGTAAATGTTGATAAGAAATTTTATTACTGCAGTAAATGTGGTAGCATAAATTTTAGAGTTAGTAACTATTGATAATAAATTTTATTACTTTAGTGAATGTGGTAAATTCTAGCAATAATCTATTCCATGAAAGATTATTGCATTATGTATATGAAAATATTCATGTGCATTAATTACTTACATTCAAGAATCGCTCATATATGAAGAGGAAGAGGAAGGGAATTGTGGGTAAGATTTTTACCCAAATGTGATCTTTTAAAGCTTGATGTGGAGAATGTGCTTCCTAAAATTCATTGATTTCTTTAATAAAGACAATATTCTTTAACGTGTAATGCAAATTCTCCTAGATTAGTTGCAGAGCTTGCTAAAATCTACTCCATCAGTTGTTAAGATAACTCATGAAGCTTTTGCCACGTGAAGACATTAAATTACATCTACGACCCATAAATCCATGGTGAATTGACGGGTTGGATAAAGCTTTCAAAGGTTAACACAATATTTTTTTTTTACGATCAAAATTACCATTGGAGTTCCATGGATTTGGTGAGGTTCTAAAGCTTACATGACAATTTTTGGTGATGCCCAATAATACCATCCAGGGGTTTGAAGTTTGGAAAAGAGGTAAAATAATAAATTTTGACGACGACAAAATATACTTACGGGGTTCACTGAATTTGGAAAGGTCCTAAAGTTACATGAAAAATTTCACCGATGGGCAATGAGTCAATTTGTGGCCAGTATAAAGGTTGAGGAATTTACTTCACTGACAGATACACAAAAAGTTTGGGGTTGATCTCATCAACCGTTCGTAAAAAGCTAGGAATTTTACCCCATCGACAATTGAGGAAATTCATTTAGATTAGATTATTGTATTCTTTGTCATTCATCTTGATGGTTTCAAAGTGGAAAAATCAAAGGAATCAATTTATAGGAGCAATTTTATCGGTTGAACCTAGTTTGGAGAATATGAGTCTTAAACCATATAGGGTCAATTTGGGGTCTTAAATGATTTTTTTGTGGGTAAAACTTTATTACTTAAGCATGAGATCTCGTGACACTACTCTAAACTCAAATACCTTTCCAACAATGCAAGAATCAAGTCAATAAGAGTTTAGATACAAAAGTTATGCCTCTTGGAAGTTGACCTATCATGATTGACCAACATAATTCAAGAGGATGCTACATCATGCCCTATTACTCATGCAAAAGGGGCTAGTTACATGTGGACTATGAATAAGACTTTAGAAGGGTCGAGTTGTAACCCATGTTGAGGGTTGAACGAGTCCATCTAACCCCTAGTTCTATCAGGCTATGTTATAATCGAGCCACTAGGAGGAAAAGGGGTTTCATTATATTTGCTAGCATTTTGTTCCATAATAGACTAGAGTAGTTGAGTGTTGATAGAGAGAGAACATAATAAAGAGAGTTTGTGTTCTATAGTAACCTAGGGGCCATAATTGTGAAACTCCACAGAGAGTGCCTTCTCCTTTGTACTTACATCATTTCCATTCCAGAAAAAAGAGCGCAGAGCAACCTCACCTTCTAGCTAGTTTATCTCCTGTAAGGGTTTCCCAGAACATATATTGGTGTTCATTATGGTTTGCGACTGGTTATATTTACTTGTTCTCTATTTTCCACATATTACCTATTACATGCATAAACCATAAAACAATGATAACAAATTAGGAATCTAAAAGGAATCAACTATTCATAGTATAGATTTCTACTTGTTTCACAAATCTATTGTGATGAGTTGTCTATGTAATATCCACAATAATTTACATATCATAAATATTCTAGGTTGCACTATGGGCAACTTGTGGAATTCTCTTGATTGTCGATGAAGCCTTCGACACTTTGGGAATTTGCATGTGGACTATGGTCACAAGTGAGATTTATTATTATTTAAATAATGGTAAAATAAAAAATATGGATTTAATGGATTAGTTTTTGGCACAATCTAACTCTTCTACATTTTGTTTTGTTTTTTTTTGTGTTTTTAAGTGGAATTCAACAATTTTTTTTGTTGGCGAAATCATTGTTTTTTATTGCTTAAAATGCATTTACGAATGCATGAATGGATTTAACACCCTGAAAAACCATTGGAGCACTTAGATTATGCAGATTTCACAAATCATATTTGTGATTCCAATAAATCCTTGCCAGATTTTGGGAAAAATTAATTCGAAAATATGCCCAAAAACATCAAAATATAGAAGATTTAGACGACAACTAAGTTTTTATTTAAATTCCATTCACATTAATACAAAATCAAAATAATTATAGCTAGTAGATGACATGGTTAGGTTGGATGGCCTTGGTGCTGGCTCAACACCCCTCTTGGTGTGACACGTGGTTTAGGTGCCACATCAACTACCATGTGGCAGTTGCTTAGTAGCACTAACGTGGTGCTAAGGGTGAAATATTCAAATGACCATATCTCAATGATCGAGACCTAGATTTTTAATAAATCTTATGCCGTTGAAAAACCCTTGACAAGTAGAAGGTGATGGAAACCTCAGAGAAGAGTTTTGAGCTGGATAAGAAAATTGAAAATTTGATACCTTGTAACCTAAAAAAGGTATAGAGGGGATTGGGCATGTCACTGTTTTCTGTGCCCACTTTGGAGGGTTTCATGGCAGGTTTTGGAAGACTAATTGAAAATTCCTTATGTATTGAAGGGCCTTTGGAGGTTGGATGCTACAATAAAGGAACTTTATTTTCACCTTCTTTGAGAGATGGGTCATGTATGAAGGATCATGCCCCTTAGATTTTGTACAAGTGGCATAAAAATCCCCAGATTTGTGTAATTTATATTATTTAATTATGAAGGGCTCTTTTTTCCCCTTTGTAGGTTAAAATAGGGGCTTTAGTCTCGAAAAATAATATTTTAATGTAAAGGAAGTTAACCACTTCCTGTGTGAACAAAGGTGCACTTCTTCCCATTTTCTCATGGTTGGATTGGGGGAGAAATCCCTTATTAAGTCTAAATTTTTTGTGGTTTTTGTATTCTTATAATTTGGCTATGGATCGGTAAGTAAAGCAACCTCTTGGGAGTCCTCAATGATGTGGATTTTGATCTCTTTCCATGGTGATTTATGGTGAAGCTTGGATAAATACTCAATAAATCTAGTAAGTGGTCTTCTTTTATCTTCGTTGGTGTTTTATTGCATGAATTGTCAAGTATTAAGCGAGTGGGCACAATATTTTGTTAATTATCCTTGTTAAGCAAACCCTACCTACTATGTCTTTGATGAAGTAGCAAGTGGGCTCCTTTCCCGAATTAATCATTGGAAATTGAAAGTTTTTATCCAAATCCCAGAATAAGTGATTGGAATTACCCCTAGTCCATTTTGAGTCTTGTATCAACTCAAAATTCTTCAAGTGAGTTGTTCCTTGACCCCATATGCCCCCAAAAAAATATTGTCAAGTTAAGGCACTGATCTTCTATCCCCCCATACCTTTGTTTTCTTTCAAAACCCTTATACAACTTTGTTGGGGTTTTACTCTCCCTTGTAATTCTTTTATTATGTGTGTTTGGAGATCTTCCCTTTGAACTCAAATCCTAGAGTTACTAAACTCTAACAATCCTACCCTATGGGAAACCCCCCTTGAGTCGGGGTAGAGTGGCCAAAAGTGAGAAGAGGGTTGTGAGTTGACAATGCCTCCCTCTAAGGTATAACGAGTCTCACACTTGAGCTTTTAGGCTTTATCTAAAGAAGTGCACACTTTTGTTGTAACAAGCACTGCCCCTCAACATAGTCTCCGAATTATGGTTTTCTAAAAACCTAAATTTTTTTTGAAGACAAAGAGACATTACCTCAAATGTGTAATTAAATACATAAATATTTTAAATGCCCACTCATAGCTATATAATTAATCGATTGCTCATTCTCATTGTCAAGAGGTAGTAAACAAGAACATCCCTTATTAATGGTGCACTATAGAGGAACCTTCCTAAGGGAGGATCAAGAGGAATTCTATAATTGTATTCAAATCATAACATCTATTTCAAAGCTTGAATTGTTAAAGAATCCAATAGTTTTTGTGAAATGATGGTTCTAAAATTGGTTCAAAGGCTTTGTTGGTGACTCAATTTTGGTTACTCCATGGATGTGACACAATTGCTTTAAGGAATTTTACCTCACAACCTTGGTATGATGAAGTTATTAATCCCCTCACAAGATTTTCATACATATCTTTATCTCATATATTTATGGACAAAAATAGACTTGTAGATTTACTATCAAATACCAAAGTAGGGCTAGAACGAGGAACCCAGGTCATCTATATAGTCTAGAATGGACAATCAACTGAATATAACCATGAACCTTTTGTCCTAACTTTGAAAATATTTGATTTTTTATTCATTTTTTAATTGTTAACCATGGACTACTTTTAAAACTATAGTTTGATTGGATAATGGAATGTTATGATTATCATTTTTAATTTTAGAAACAAATATAAATATAATAATCTAAATATAATTTAGATATTTTTTTGAAAAGAGTCATAAACATAGAAATATCGAAACAAAAACTTAGTTGCATTGGTAAATGCCATAAACATTTTATTTTTGTTCATACCAACATAGATTTATCTTACATTTGGATCTACCAAGCGCCAAGAGAGATCACGTCTGCAGTTAAGACGGATCTAAGCTTGTACTCTTTGCCATGTTTTTGGCCCTCTGTTATGAGGCGTGGGTTCAATGCTCATTGAATACATTTGGATCTACCATGTGCCAAGAGAGATCACGTTCGAAGTTAAGAAAGATCTAACCTAGTACTTTGTCATATTTTTGGTCCTCTAGGGTTCAATGCTCCTTAAATCCATTAAATTAGAGTATTTCACAGAGCATACAACCCACCTAGATTGAGTCGGTAAAGCGTGGTCCCAAAAAAAAAAGAGAAAAAGAAAAAAGAAGACGAAAAAACAGGAAAGAAAAAGGAAACTTCTAGGTACCTTGGGCAACACTTAACTCTGATCTAAGTGCTAGGTATTTCTCAACAATATCTCCATTGCGTGGTATTTCTACTTACCCTGGGCAACACCTAACTCTAACATGAAGTGAAACGTATATATACTTGCTCGAGAGTCGGGAATCGTTCCTGAGATTATAGATACGATGACATCGTCTCCTTCACAGTCTCGGTATCAGTCGCCTCCATACCCGAGCGCTTCGAAGCTCTCGGATTCCATGTGCTATGACGCTTACTCCGCCTCTCTAAAATGTAAGTTCCAATATTTCCTTTAAACTTTGCCAAATTTAGCATAAATTATCTTCAAATTAAACTTGTAGAACAAATCGTTCCATATATACTATAATTCTGGGATTAGTGTTGGAATTACTAGCCTGATGTAAAAAACTTTGAACTGTGTTTTGGTTTCATGGCCAGCAAAGTGCCGATTTTTTCTAGCAGGGGACATCTTTCTCCTTTAAGAGTATACAGTTTGTGACTATTTCCAAATATGGAAAGTTTAGATGGGTTCAGGTAAAGTCTGGTGCCATATTTATGAAAGGTTTGGCAGCAATAACAGACACAGCTTCTAAGAAAATTTAAATTGACAAAATTCCAGAGTAGTCAGGATCTTGATGTAAAGGGAATAGGGGCTTTTATTTATTGACTGGCATCACTTTGGAGAATAGAGGGCAAGGTGTCCACAAGATTTAAACCTTCGTCTCCCTACAATAAACATCATTTACTTACCATTCAACCATATAGGCCAATGGACCATGGTGATTGGGATCTCAGTCACTTTGCATATCACAAAATGAAAATTTCATGGGTTTTCAAATGGGAATTCAGACAGAAGTAAAGCAGGAAGGGTTATGTGCAATTAATAACGACGGGGAGTTTGTGTTTATGGCGTGGGCGTGGGTCAATCTTCTAATAGAAATGCCGAATTTATGGGCCATGGCCCTAAAGCGACCTGAGTGAAAGAGCAATGGGGATCCAACATTGAATTGGTTCTCTAGTAAGCTTGCCAGAGTATTATGCCATCCATTGGGGTTCCGTTCTTGCTATGCCCCGCCCCACCGAAATGGCACGAACATCAAGGGGGTGTGGGGCCAGGCACAAGTCCTAAGTGATTTTGGCAGAATAGTTAGATCTTGTACCTAAGCAGAAGGAACTCCGCTTTATGCGTTGCAGCACCTTGGGGCATGTTTCTTGGAGTCCTTCCAATAAAAGAGAGCAACAGGGAAGCTTTAATTTGAAAATCTCTATTATGTTACAGGAAGATAAGAATATAATCACATTCCAAGAAGTACAAATAAGCTGGTGAGTCAGGTGGCTATTGAAAGAGTTTCCTTTCAGCCAAACAGTAAGACTTTAAGATCAACGAGGGAATGCTGGAATATATTCTCCCTGACTGATTATTGTCTAGAATTGGAATCTGATTGGCGTTTGCTTAATTTTTGTAGTTAAAAATAATTGGTTAAAATGCTGGTTGCCTTTGTAAAGAACGGATCTAAACTAAGTTGAACTGTTGACCTCATCACTTTGTTGCTCATAAAATCTTGTTAACTATGCACTTGATTTCAATTAGAGGGCCTGTTCCAATGAGAGCTATTAAAAGGCAAGGGAGGGAGATTGAAGGGAGTGGGATTATTGTTTTAGACAATTTAATGAGGAGAAATCAAAGAAATAGAAGCCTATGGTCATTGCATACCTTAGTCATCACAATCTAAGTAGCAAAATACCATTCATCTTTCAGTCATCCTTGGAAAAGCCTTCCCTGCGTTTTATGATTAACCAAACTAGTATCCTCTATGGCTTGTCCCACAAATCATGGCTATTTTACTTTTCTTTCTGGGAAAGAAAACATTACACATCCTGGGGTATCAAGAATGTAAATGTTTTAGCTAAGGAATTGTGAAACAAGGTGATAGACCACCTTGGAGGGCTTAAGAAAGAAATGACCATACTTAAGTTGTCATACCAGAACTGTTCAAGTAGTTCACATTGGTTAAGGATGATTTGCAAGAGTTGAAGTAATGGTTCATTGAAGTCAAGTAGGGAGCACCGATCAACGAAAACAAACCTGCCTGAAGAGAAAGATGTACTACAAAGCCATGTAGAAAACAATGTTGCAGCTTTGAGTTTCTCCATCAATTATGCCTTGAAAGAAGTTAAAGTTCAATAGAATCACATGAAGGACAATCTTAGTAAACTTAGTTGTCAATTTGACCATGAGGATATACACATTTTTACCTTGTTCTACTCTTTTTAGTGTATGTTATAGACCTCTCCGTGTTTGAATGTATAAGGATAATAGTAAAGATCAAGGCCTTAAATTGTTGAGATTTAGAGACAATGATAAAATGAATAGATATTTATATCTGGGCATGCTTAGAGACATAATTGCATAACTGTTAATTTTGTAGCTTTGGAAGGTCTTTTGCATAGGCTGGTGTCTTGCATGCAGGAGAAGAAGTCCTCCTTAGGTGGTTGTTCGAGAGGAGCAACTAATATGATCTTGTTCTTAAGTTTCAACTTAGGAAAAAGTACATTGATTAATTATTTAATTAATGTTGACTTTGGTTTAATATTTTTTCGAAGAACAAATAAATAATTATTGAAGTGACTTAGATCTAATCTTCCTAGCTCTGAATCACTTTGGAGATTAGGGATTTGGCCCATGGAGAAATTATAAAGAGAACCTATGGGAGAGGATGAAGACACAATTATAGTGCTGTTGTTGAGAAAATGATTTTCTCAAGGAGTGAGAGACTCCAGGACTGAAGAGAAGGGAAAATGATTATAGCAGTGGAATTTTGGGAGAATTTTTCAGGAAGGTCATGTCCAGGAAAGAGAGGCCGAGTTATTTGAAGAGGAGGGTCGAAATATCTAGGGGTCAACTTTCTCAAGTGCACAGGGGCCATATGAGAGGAAAAGGAGGGTCTGAGTTGCTAGTGAGGGAGGCTAAATTCTCCAAGGGCCAAATTCTTCTAGGAGTGCCAATTTCCAGTGGGCCAAATTCCTTGAAGCCGTTTTCCAATGGGGCTGATTTTCAGGGTCCAATAGTTGTAATTTTTCTATGTATTCTCTGTAGGTCTAGGCCCTAATTTTGTAGAGTAAATTAAAGTGAAGGAAGATTGTGTTGGGAAAAATTGTTCTGTTGTAGTGTGATTGATTTCCCTTCTTTTATTTCCAGTGCATTGTAATTTTTGAAAGTTAAAATACCAATGATTTTATTTTTCAGTGGTTTTCACATTTTATTGAGTAAATAATTTCTGGGTATAAAAAAATTGTTGAGGTATAAATAAATCAGATCTGGTATTAGAAAATTAACAATAACTGTTTGGCCTGATATGTATTTTATGGGAAATGTGAAAATTTCTAACTCTTGACTAACATAAATCCTACTGCTTTTAACTGATTTGCAATATCTTACTTGTATTTTTCACTTAACAAGTTATTTTCTGAATACTTCATTTAAATATTAATGCAAATACTAAGCAACCTACACCAATATACAGACCAAGTACTGAAAAATAAATGAGACAACCACACAAAGGACACTTATTTTTGGACAATTGTCCCCGGAAAAATCCAATGCGGGAAAATTGGTGCAGTAGATCTGAGGGTTTGTGTTATTAAGCAACAGTATTCTGAGTACAACTAGGGTGCCAAATCGGCTCACCCAATAAAGAAAATCCTCGACAGACAGATAAAATAGTGAGTTTTACCTCACACTGCAAGCCCTGGCTGATCCAAGATCTGAATTGGTGAAACCCCAACTCCCTCTGCGTTGTCTCTACGCAGTAGATGCATAGCCCTGCGTGGGGATTGCTGAAGTCTGTGTCACCTCCTCTCTGCGCTGATCTACCTCTCAAAAAATTGAGTTTCAGCCCTCTTGACTCAGAAACCCCGATCTCCAGCTAAATCTCGGACTGTCTCTTAGAAGCTCTGCGTTGCCCTTGCGTGGGCTTGCGTCACCCTCTCTGGGGCTGCGTCACCTCTCCTGGTGGCTGTGCTGCTTCCTTTGCTGTTTCTTCTGCCCTTGCTCTGCTATGTACTCTTGGTCCTTCGACCAACAACAGCTTCTGCCCCTCGCTACAACTGAATCACTTAGATCTTATCTTCGTCCGAGTACTGCTCCGTCAGAAAAATTCAATCTCTAGATTCAATCTTTGTGTGTGTTCTCCAATTGACCCTCAAGCCTTTCTTTATACTCTTCCTGTTGAGAAATCAATGACCGTGATCTAATCCTTAATCAATGACTAAGATTAAATTAGACGTGATCCTCGTCAGTTAGAAGCTTCTCACCCACATGTTAAATTAATTCACTTTAATTATTTAAATTCCCTAAGTTTTAACTTAGGCTCCATTTAAAATAATTAATTATTTTAATAACTTTCACTCCGGGTGGAATTTCTCCAAACAATTTCTGGGTTTTGGAGATCTCACGTGTTCTAGCCCCTCCACAAAATTTTGAAGCTAGAGCACATCCAATGCTACCAAAAAAATCAACACTCTCTCTTAGCGAGGAATGTGCTTTAGCAATACTTCTTCACCAGAAGCATCACCCTGATCCTCGACATCAGTCCTCTGTGCTGCTGATGCTCGGCTTGCTGGCCCTCATCCACTGCGCTGCTACAATCTGTACTGCTGCCCATGACTCTGCCATTGTCACTGCTGCATCTGTACAACAACTCCCTCTCAATATGCTACATCATGCTGCCCATAACACTGCCACTGCTAACTGCTGCACTGCAACTCAATTGCTGAGAGTAAAGCAACTGAAAAACATCCCAAAAATCTGACATGCTGGTCAGTTTGGATCATAGTATTAAAAACTGGAACCGGTGGATCTAATGAACCGGTAACCGGACTGGAACCAGTCTAACCGGTACTGGTCAGGTCTAAACGAACCGGTTTTTAAAAAAATACATTAAATAATTATTTTTTAATTAAAAAAAATATTTTTAAGATTTGCAACCATGATTCCAAGCCAATAGACACAAAATATGCAAAGTTTGCTCATTTATATACCATGTAAAGGTGAATATATCAAAATGACTTAGAGTGCAATACATATCATCGAAAAAATACATAAGCAATGAGGCTCTAAATGACCCATAAAGTCCAAAAACAATGCTACAAGCTATGAGCATTGAGGCCATTGGCCTACATAGTACAGTGACAGTCTACTACAAATGTACATATATGATATTATTAAATTCTAATTAATGATCAACATTATCACTTGAAACTTCTAATCATGATCAAAGTTCAAACTCAGACTTCAGTTGGTTGAACTTGAGTCTCCCGACTCTCGACTGCCAAACTTTGCAACTGCTCCAGTCACAAACTTCTCTATTGGTTCAGTGACTTGAGTCTCAAACTTCTGAAGGTATTCTGCCCTAATATGCCCTATTACTTCATTTGGTGCTCCACATGGCTTTACATGGCCTCCTATCCCAGCCAAGTGTTGCTTGAACCTGTAAATACCCTCTCCTGCAATAGATTTTTGGCAATATTTGCAAATCATTTTGCCATCAATCATATCATAATGAGCCCATGCAGTATCCTTGCCTTTTAGAGTCATGATGGCTACTACTTAGCTCAAGTGGCAAGCTTCAAGCTCTATGCTGCTCCACTACTCCAACAAATACTCAACACTCTCCAAGCTCTCAATCAAACTCACAAAATCTCCAAATGAGATGGTGTGAGACAAATGAGAGGCTGCCCCTGCTTATAAGGGATTGGAGAGGGTGTTTTTGGAGGGAAACAACCCTCCTCTTCCCTCCAAAACAACCCTAAATTGGAAAAATAAGCTTGCGTGGGTCCTGTTTGCGGCCTTGGCAGCTGATCGGCCGGTTAAGGACGGAATTGGCCAGTTTATGGATAAACTGGCCGGTTCCGTTCTTAAGCGGCTGGTCAGCACCTGTTTGACTGGGAAAAAAGGCGAGAGGATGGCTTAAACTGGGTTTTTAGACCGGTTTTGACCGGCCGGTTTTTAATACTAGGGTTTGGATGCACCTCCATGCTGGAACTACCTCTGCTGCTAATCTGCGCTGACTCTTTGGTGCCACTGCGTTGCTGCTGCTTTGCATTGTGTAAGCACTGCTTTGCACCACTATGCACTGCGCTGCTGCTGCTGCTTCTGCTCTATGTTGCTTCAGTCTTCGACACTCTAGCTCTGCCATCGTCTCTCCATCATCCCTTGCACCAATTGACACACGTCACTCTACTACTGTCATTAAGGGCTCCCGTCGCTGTATGTGATCCAAGAGTTTGGGCACCTCAAGGATCCTGCCCCTCATCTGAAGTTGATCTACAGCTCCATATCGCCCCACTTCTTAGGTGCATGAGCACTCATGGCACATCCATCATCATCATCCTCATCAACGTGAGTTGGAGCAGCCTTCGAGTTAGATTCTTCCTTGCCCTTCTTCTTCAAAGGACACTGCATGGTGAAATGTCCCAGTTCCCCACAGCTGAAGCATCTGACCTTCGAGAGGTGCTTCTTCTTCCTTCTCTGGTGCCCTTGCTGTCCCTTAGATGCGAGAGACGCATCTTCCTCTTCCTCCTTCTTGACTTAGATCCCTTTGCTGTTGCTTCCTGCCTTGGTCCACCGTCTGATCTCTTCTTGTCAAAGAGCTGCCCACATCTCTTCCCAGCTTGGAAGAGCGGCCTTGCCCAAAATTCCTTGGACAAAAGTCTCCCAGTCTTGAGTGACTGCATTTAGGGCAGTCCTGACCATAAGTCCACCATCTGGTATAGCCCCTACGGAATCAAGCTAATCTCGAATCCCTTGCAATTTGATGAGGAAGGGATTGATCTCTTCTCCCTTCTGCATCTGAAACAATCTCAGCTGGTTCTCAAGCAACATGTTCTGCTGGATGGAAGATCCTTGGTACATAGTGGTCAAGGCCTCCCACATCTCCCTTACTGTGGTCCTCTCAGTAATGTGTGGGATCACATGATCCTTGACTCCGTCCATGATCATGCGTTTTGATTTTGCCTAAGCCTCCTCGTACTTCTTGAGAGGATCAACACCTACTGGAATAGCAATCTTGTTCAAAGCATGATCCTTGATGCGATGTTCATCCAAGACTGCCAGGATCCTGGCCTTCCGGATGACAAAGTTGGATGCTCCATCCAACCTGTCCTGATCCCTTAGTCCATTCACGACCAACTTTGCTTAACTAAGTGTTGAACAGGTTCCTTTCTCCCTCTTCCGCTGCTGCCCTAGCAAAACTCGGATCTGGATGTCTTTGGTGCTAGAAATCCTCTAAGAGACAAGCTCCCTATGAATTTCGATTTCCTTCACGAAAATCATTGTACCAACAGATGTCGAAACACTCCTCTCTAATCTTGCTTTGCTGTTGCTCAACACTAGATCTAGATTTCTTGGCAAGGTATATTCTGAGGAGCTGCTTCTGCCCCACTAGACACTGTTCTGCACCAACATAATCAACGCCCCACCAACAACTCCAGAAAGAAAACTGTACTGCACCTCCAGCCACGACAATCCGGAAAATTGAGAGTCAACAACCTCTGCACTGACCCAACAAGCACTGCGCTGCCTTCTGCAGCTACAACGTCACCCTAGCAGGCTAACGTAGGCTCTGCGTGAGACTTCCCAGGTGACTGCGTCACCCTTCCTCTGCCTCTCCTACCTAGGACTGTGCTGTCTCTCGGGACAACTGCTTTCCCGCTACAGACTTTCTTTTGTCTTTTCACTGATGGCTTCAATCCTCCTTGATCTGCAATCGCTCTGATACCATGTGAAAATTTCTGAATCTTGACTAACATAAATCCTATTGCATTTAACTGATTTGCATTACCTACTTGTATTTTTCATTTAACAAGTTATTTTTTGAATACTTCAGTAAAATATTAATGCAAATACTAAGCAAACTGCACCAATATATAGATCAAGTACTGAAAAATAAATGAGACAACCACACAAAGGACACACTTATTTTTGGACAATTGTCCCCGGAAAAACCCAATGTGGGAAAACTGGTGCAACAGATCTAAGGGTTTGTATTATTAAGCAACATTATTCTAAGTACAACTAGGGTGCCAAAATCCAGCTCACCCAACAAAGAAAATCTTCGGCAGACAGATAAAATAGTGAGTTTTACCTCACACTGCAAGTCCTGGCTGATCCAAGATCTGAACTGGCGAAACCCCAGCTCCCTCTACGCTGCCTCCATGCAGTAGATGCGTAGGCCTGCGTGGGGACTGCTGAAGTCTGCATCACCTCCTCTCTGCGCTGATCTGCCTCTCAGAAAATTGAGTTTCAACCCTCCCGAGTCATAAACCCCAATCTCCAGCGAAATCTTGGATTGTCCCTCGGAAACTTTGCGTTGCCCCTGCGTGGGCCTGCGTCACCCTCTCTGGGGACTGTGTCACCTCTCTTGGTGGCTGCGTTGCTTCCTTTGTTATCTTTGCTGCCCTTGCTCTTCTATGTACTCTTGGTCCTCCGAACAACAACTGCTTCTGCCCCTCGCTGCAACTGAATCACTTAGATCTTATCTTCGTCCGAGCATTGCTCCGTCAGAAGAATTCAATCTCTGTGTGTGTTCTCCAACTGACCCTCAAGCCTTCCTTTATACTTCTCTTGTTGAAAAATCAACGGCCGTGATCTAATCCTTAATCAACGGTTAAGATTAAATTAGACTTGATCCTCGTCACTTAAAAGCTTCTCATCCACATGTTAGATTAATTCACTTTAATTATTTAAATTCCTTAAGTTTTAACTTAGGCCCCATTTAAAATAATTAATTATTTTAATAACTTTCACTCTGGGTAGAATTTCTCTAAACAATTCTGGGTCTTGGAGATCTCATGTGTTCTAGCCCATCCACAAAATTTCGGAGCTAGAACACATTCGATGCTACCCAAAAAATCAATAGGAAAGTGGTCCAATTGGCAAGCTCTAAGCCTCTTTGTATACTATTATAATATTTTTTGACAAAAAACTCATCGTATTATTTGCATAAATATTTACATATATGACAGTAACATTGAAGGCAATGTGATTCCTTTCATTTTCAACATCTCCAATGGTATAGCAAAAAAATTATGAAACAAGTGTGTTACCATATACTTTTAACTCTATAGGATTTTCAACTTCAAAATAGACCCCTTAATGGTCTGCTACAGAACAAAACAAAAGATTCTTAAATTTCTTAAGGTGTTGTAGTTATCACTATCGACATTGACCACTCAACATTGACCATTGTGTGGTCAATGATGCTTGGATCAATTTTAGTAGGGGCTTCTTCTTCATTGTTTTGGGGGAGATCAATGTCAATATGCGTATTTCCATCCAAAGGATGATCTTGGTGAACTTTGTGGCAAGGGTTGTCCTTGCTCATTGAGGCATCTTTTATAAAAGAGGTTGAAAATTTGCTAAGGATGTGTGGAAATGAACTTTAAGGTTCCTTTCTCATCATGTGAGATGAGCTTCACTTGTATTGAATACCGAAAATTCTATTCAAACTGGAGACCAAGTGCTTGAATTTGTCTATTTTCATTAGGACTAAGATTTGTTCCATGGATCTCTTGGAAGGCATAGTCAAGTGTGAGATTAACAACTTTGAATGCTTATGTGGCATGGTCATCTATATTCTTTTTGACCTCCTGGAGGTCCTTCGTAAATGCTTCCTCTATTATACAACTACTTCAAGTTTGTTTCTTGAGTGATCTGTAAATTGCCGTGGATATTCCATTGGAACAATTTGTCACAACATATCTAATAAAATATTGAAATCTTTGTTGTGAAGGGTAATTTCCTTTAGGTCTCAGGTTCTTTAGCTATTGGTTTTATGCTTAAATGTATGAAATAGTTGAAATGCAAAAAATAGAGAACCAAAAGAATACTCACACACCATCCACAAATAAACACAAGATCCACCTTGGGAAACTCATATGGGAGAAGACCTAGCTAGAAGGTGAGTCCATTCTGCTCTCTTTTCTCTTGTATGGAAATATGCAAATACAAAGGAGGTACACCATGTGGAGTTATCTGAGACCTATGGATTCTAATGCTGCTACAAAATCCTATCCCCTATTGTTCTATTCTCTAACATCCCACTGTTAGTTGCTCTGCTCAACTATGGAATAGATCCAATGACATAGAATGGAACCCCTTCTCCTCTTAGCGACATGGTATTTAACATCGCTGATAGCCACCCATCATTAGGTTTTTGATTTCCTCAACCCTTAATTAGAGTTATGGTTTTGGAATTTCTAGATTCTTCTTGAAAGTCGACATATGACTAGCCCCATATGCATGAGTAACAGAGGTTGACGTGACATCCTCTTGTACCAGGGTGGTCAACACTATAGGTCAACTTGTAGGAGGCATAACTTTTGCATATGAGCTCCGATTGATGTGATCTTTGCACCATTAGAAAAGTCTTTGAGAAAGTTTTCATCCTAAAAAATGCCATTTGATGCCTCAAAAAGCCTTCGATGGTTTCAAATTCCAATTTTGCAAATTGGGACCTATTGTTAAAATGACCTTGCTGTTAGAGTTTGTAGCTTGGGCATATACTTCTGCGTGTTCCTATGATAGGAGAAGGGTCGAGAAGGCAAGACCGAGATTGTCAGAGGGATGAGATAGCCATTGGAGATCCAAGTGAGAAACTTGGAGTGAAGGTTAAGCAGAGTCCTCGAGGGTCGAGAAAGCCTGTGATTTGGAGTCAGAGGGAGTTGGGCTTCAAAGGGAGTCAGTAGGCTCAAAGGGAGTCAAGAACTTGGAGGAAGACAACCTTTAGGTTTAGGAATTCATGGTACAAGATGGCTATTGTGGCTAGTTTTAAAATTTCTTGTATGTTGTACATATGAGATTATGTACTTTGAAAAAAAAAATGTATGCACAAAATGAAATTTTGACAAAAGCTATTTGAAGTTATGTGTTAGATAGCGGGACCACCTTTGGCGCGTTGGGTTAAAGGACAAACACTTCACTTCTTGGATGCCGCCATTTGAAAAGTCTGTGTGTGATGGAGTGTGAGTGGGGTCACAAAGTAGTTGGAGGTTAACCGGCGGGGTGCCTCCACTGGAATCTTTGACCCCTGCCGGTTGACTAGAATTGATCGAGCTCGTACTACGGAGTTCCCCCACAGTGATGACAGCCTGATGACAACCAATGGACCCCACGACGATAACAAGCGAGCCAGGTCACCTTCCACGTCATCCTCCACATCACCCCCAACTGTTTGTCAATCACTTCATCATTTAATTCGTTTCCGTATGTTTTTCTTCCGCCCATTCATTTTCTTTCGCTATAAAAGCAAGTTTGTCCTCATTTGCGTCCACGTCTGCCTCCCAAGCTGCTAAAGTCTCCCAATTCTCGTACCAGTGTCCAAATCATCAGCCACTGCAACATAACCAGGTAATCCGTGTAACCATTCTCGTACAATTGTTCAAAATGATGAAGAAAGCTGTCATTGTGGGTTTTCCACTCATATCCCACTTATGGACAAAGAAGAAGACATTGTGGACACTGTTTGCATAGTAGACCACCCTCTCTTTTATCAACATGTTGTTCTAAACCAAGCAAGGTCCCCAATTTACTCTGCTTTGATTAAGTCTGGAGTCCTGTCAGTGTTTGTTCCCCGGACCTACCTGTTTCCAGAGTTTATTCATTGGTTAGTTTCTGCCATGTACCCTCATAAATGCTTTGTCATGAACCAATTGGGGGAAAATGTTTTCCAGGTGTTAGCTCAGTTGATAAGGCAATCTTTTTGTTACCCCTCTGCAGAGTCTTATGTGAGTTTCACCAATGAATCCCTTTCTTCATATTTTCAAGAATTGTCAGGGTTTGAAATTACCCAAATTGTATTTTATCTCCTGCCTGAAAAGGAAAAATTCTCCTTGGAGTTAGACAGTTTTCCTTTGAATACCTTTGCTGAATATGTACGACCAGTTCTTCAAATTTTGGCAAAAGTCCTAGAGAGGGAAGATGCCATGGTGGTAGATAAGTCAATTCTGAGAATGTTTGCTTTAATGACGAAGCTTGGAGTAATTTTAGATATTCCCGCTTTTTTGGAGAATGCTATTAATAATTAGTTTATGAGATTGTCAATCACTGGCAGTTTCAGGTTTCATTCTTTGGTCACATATTTATTTCTTCACAGTAATGAGGATAGCTTTACAAAGTTGGGGTTGAATATTGTTGATGTTAAAGAACAAGCAGTCAGTGGTCTTTTGGATAGACCTGGTGAGGAAGGAGGTGGGAAATGAAGGACTGTTTGAATTCACCTCCTCTTTCCTTCCTATAGTATATGCAATTTTAAATGGAGAGTCTGCACGTAGATTATTGCTTGAAGCTTAATCCTTTTTAAAGTCGAGCAAAGATGTGAGATATGGAGATTGGTTTGCCCATGAAGAACATACTGAAATTAGATTATTTGGAGTTGATATAGAGCCTTTTAGATTGTCTGTATTTGTTCCCATGAGATTGTTTTCCTTGGAGTTTATCAGGTAAGGTCTTAATGTTGACTAGGTCCATTTTGTTCCAGTGAAGAAAGGTCATATGTTTAAACTACCTAGGACAGTAGGGCCATTCATTGTAAACACCAAACAAGCCCTGCAAGTTGCTCACAAAATGCTGACTAATTTGCATTTTTTATTGGAGGGGAAATGGGTTTATGACCCATACCATGTGATTTCAAACCGTAGAGTGGAGAATGGCTATTCTGCATTTGTTCATGAATCAAGGCCAAAGATGGAGAAGCTGGAAAATGGAGGACAAATACTGTGTCTGAGCAGATGGAGGTGGAAACTCCTCACCCTACTGAAAAGGGACTTAAAAGAGGAAGAGAGGAAGTGATTGATTTGGAAAGTGATACAGGGAATGAAGCCAAGAAGGCAAAGGCCATGGAGGAGGGCAGCTCTTCAGGTTTGCCTACATATTCCTTACAATTGGGAGATATCTCTTGCACTCCCTCATCTCCTCTTCTAGAGAGTTCTAGTCATGACTCTTTGTCAAACATTAAGCAATTTTTCTCACAGATTGAAGAAAGAAATAAGAAGGTAAGAGAAAACATTAAATCTCAATCTGAGGCTCAAATTTCTCTTGAGCAGACAAGCTTATTGACATCAATGGAATTAGAAAGGATCAACTGCAGATTTCAAACCATGATACCAAACTATTAGAGAGAGAATATGCGAAGTTCGCTCATCTACATATTGTGTAAAGGTGCATATATCAAAATGGCACTGATTGTAATACATATCATCAACAAAATACATAATTAGTAAGACTCTAAATGGGCCCTAAAGTCCAAAAATAGTGCGACAAGTTACTGGGCCACTAGCCTACTACAAATCACTGATTAACATGATCACCCATCAAACTCATCACTAATTCACCACTACTAGAAACGGATCATCAACAAGAGCTACATAAACATCATTTGGCTCAAAGTCTTCAGACTTAGATTTCTCAATCTTGTAATATGATAGAAGTCGAAAAAGCTTAACATACCTAACCAATGATTTTGGTTTGAGTGAAGGGTTCATCTACTCAGCCTTACAATATGGTAGAAAAAGCTTAACATGCCTAACCAATTATTTTGGTTTGAGTGAAGGGTCTATTTTTGTTAAGGCCACAACAGAGGAGTTCAACGATCAATACCACCAATCAACAATCGATACCACCAACATCATGGTACATAAAAGGCTTCATGCTCTTGATTAAATGCCAATCCCATACCCTCTTACATGATAGAATTCAATGAAAACGTTGCAATCCTACCAATCCTAAAATTTTGAAAATTTTTTAGTCTGTTGAATTTTGAGTGTGATATTAAATTCTACGTTCTCCATATCAAGTTTGATAAGGTTGGAACCACTCAAACATCATGAAACAATTAATAGTAATGTTAAAAATTCAAGTAAAAGGATAAAAAGGAAAGAGAATGCCAACTAAAGGAAAGATAAAGGAAATATAGTTAAATGAAATGTCAACTAAAGGAAATATAAAGGAAATGTCAACTAAAGGAAAGGTAGAGAAAATGTCAACTTTTACTTTATGAATCTAGCATTACCATTGATTGCCAACATTGTTAGGGTTGAGTTAGGTTTTTTGTTTAGGTTTAGGGTTTAGGAGGGGGAGGGATGGTTTTATAGCCAAGGTGGGTTGTTTTGGGAGGGAAACAAGCCGTAGTTTCCTTTGAAACCACTTGAAAAATTGTTGTCGTGGGTTCCAGATTCCCCCCACACGTGAAATCTGATTGGTCTAGTTTGGAGCAAAACCAACTTGACATTGGTTAGCTACCAAATCAACCGGTTTGGTACCTAACTATTATGGACCAGTCCTCAAACCAGATTTTATTGGGTCATTAGCTGAAGGTTGTTGACCGGTCGATTTTTAAAACTATGGTGCAAGGTAGTTAGGCCTCCTCTATACACATGCCAACATATCTCCTAGGGGAGCATTCCATCTATTTGATGAGTCAACAAGTTTGAGATGCTAGAACCATACCAAAAAGAACAAGGTTAGTTAAGGATTTTCCTCAAATGCAATAACCATCTCATCCCTGAAGAAATAACATAGAAATGTGTGCAAGAAGGTCCACTTTGGTTGTTATAAGAAATTCCAAGAGAGGGATGTCTTAGGAGCATGTGCAAAGGCTTAGATCCACGTGCAAGGGCCACCAAACTTCTCAAATCATGAGCCAACATCCTAGGAGAATGTGCATGAGGAGTGGAATGCCCTCTAATACAAGCATGAAGTTTCCTCAAATCACATATCATCATGTGAACTCATATCAAACCATGGGCAAGAGAACAAGTGTGCCCTAGAAAAATGGGCATGGAGGAAGTTTGACCATATAGAATTTTAAAATGACATCAAGGAAGCATGGTTCCTTAAGGCAATGTGCACATGTGGAGTAGTCCTCTAGAGAAGACATCTCATCCACACTCAACACTTGGGGACCCCCTAAGTTGATGGGTGTTCCCCTCCAACATGTACAAGAACCCATGCGAATATATGATATGCTATGCAAATCATTACCCCTCCAACATGTACAAGAACCCATGCGAATATATGATATTGTTTGCAAATCATTGTATTTTCTCAATAATCAATTTATTAATGAGGCATCATACTTGGGGAAAACACTTAGTTGATGAGTTTCCCTCTTAAGATAAAGTGCTAGGGGTTAAGCAAGGGTGCATTATGCTAAGAAAAATCCCACCATGGCACTAAACACTCCACATGTGCAAGATGGAAGCCTCCAAAAAGTGAGACGACGATACCAACAAGAGATGATAAGTAATGAACAATACGCATCAAAAACCACACAAGTATGGCTTCTCATTTGTCATCCTCCAAAAATAGCTTGCTTGGGTAGGGTCTTAAACTTGGACTAGCTGTAATTCTATATGGGGGGTAACACACCAATTTGCAAAATGGTGTTTTTGAAAGGAAGAATCACACCCTTGTTGAGAAAGATTGATGCATGCTTCATAGTAGGGGGATGGATTTCAAATTTTGGGTTGATGCAGTAGCTTGTGCATCTTATATGTTGAATTGCATTCCTACTAGGGCCATGAGGAATGTGACACCTGATGAACCTTAGTGTGGGAAAAATCCATCTATTTTACCTTTTAAGGTCTTTGGTTATGTTGCCTGTGCCCACACTCTAGAAGAGAGGAGAAAGAAGATGGAGCTTAAGAGTCACAAATGCATGTTTGTTTGATACAATGAAGAAATAAAGAGTTTTTGTTTATAGGATCTATCCATAAATAATCCAATCACTTGGATGGATGTCATCTTTGAAGGGAATCCCTCTTTTTGTGGTTCCTTATATTTTTCTTTTAATTCTACTATTGTTTCTTCTAATGATTTATACATGCCTACCCTAGATACTAAATCTACAAGGTTGGTAAAGAGACTTCTAAAGGTGTTCTTTGTACATCTGCCTCTTGTTTGTAAGATGAGATTCGTTGCCTTTAGTGGTTTGCAAGGATTCTTGATGTTGCAAGTTCAAATGCTTGGATTCCTCTTAACAAAAGGCAACATGCCAATTTTTCTCTTATGACGAAAGTCATGGCTGCTTGTGATCGTTTTTGTTATGAGGAGTCTCATTATAAACCGGGAAAGAAAGATGCAATGGCATAAAGATACAACTCTCTAATGAAAATTCAAACTTGGGAGTTGGTTCCTCTCCCCCCAGGGAAGAACACTACTAGTTGTAAATGGATCTACAAGATCATTCTCTTTAGATGTATGCATTGAGAAGCATAAGGCTTGCTTGGTTGTTAAGGGGCTTTCTCAGAAGGAAAGTATTGATTACATTGAGACTTTTCCCCTTATCACTAAGTTGGACACCGTTTGAATTGATTTTCCATTGTTGCTAGTTTCTAGTGGGACATTCGCCAAACATATGTAAAATCCACTTTTTTTTAATAGTGGGTGATCTTTTTGGGGAGATTTTTGTTAAGGATGACACTTTTAAACTTGTATGTAGGTTGAAAGGTTCTTTGTATGGGTTGAAGTAAGCCCCAAAGGCATGGTATGAGAAAATTGATAAATTCTCTCTCTAGTGATTTCAGTAGTCACCATTTTGATTCTAACCTTTATCTTAAACATGTCAATCGAGATATTTTGATACTTGTTCATTATCAAGATGATTTGGTTCTTACTAGGAGTAGTCTCAACATGAAGAAGAAGCTCGTGAGCACTGACGAAATGATTTATTTTTCCTGGTGATGAACCACGCTGGCTGGTTCAAAACGCGTCGAGAAAATTTGATTAGATGTGATTATCACCGAAAGAATTTTTTATAATGATTTATTTGTGTTTTTTTCATTACTTTTGTGGAATTGAAGTTTTGTAGTAGCTGGTGGTATTGTCATTTCACACCCTAAGTATCCTTCTGAGCTTGTTAAAAAGTTTCACTTGGAGGATTTGTTTGTGGAAATGAAGTTCTTATGACTAGGGCTAAAAGTTACAACAGAGTAGAAAGAGAAAGCACACTACAGACCTAGAATAGAAGAAACATGTTTACCATTATAACTAATATTTTTATGGAGACTTACTTGGAATACTGTTGGTTGAAGAAGATCCTCTTGATGAATTCTCTTGCTCAAAAACTTTGCTCCAACTCCTTCCTTAAAGTCTTGCACACTAGGGAAACAAGAAACAAGTGAAAGCAATATAATTGGTGAAACCTTAACTATTCTAATTACATGAAACCATATAAGAAATCATTGCCAATTCTCTACAATTGAGTAAATGAGATACAATGCAAAAGTTAGAATTGAAGCGAGAATGAATTGAGTTCTCTATAATATAATTTGAAAAACAATACAATGGTAGATACAACTTGGTTTTGCTATTGGCACCGCATAGAACCACCTTTCAGATCCCTTTGCCCTAGGCCATTGAAGCTCTACTTTGTTATATCACTTATGAATGCAAAGAGATGAAAGAGGAATCCCTTTCCAATGCACAAAGGCTAAGGGAGAAACACAAGTTTCTAATTGGAAGAGGAAACTTAAAAATATAGAGAAATTATAGACTTGTAGAATGGAAATCAATTTTCTAGCGTAAGGGTGCTTCCTCTCCTCCTCCATTGTAAGCTTGATTAAATACTTTTCCAAGTTAGTTTAGGTCATTGGGGATGTGCTATAGGAGGTTAACTCTCGGTAAAATTCAAGAATCATACCCGGAAATGTATTATTAACTTATTATGCACTCATTTTATTTTTTTGATGTGAAATGGAGATTTACGTGAGTTTCTAAAGGGCAATAAGTGTATGTACGTGCTTTTCCTTTGTAGAACTAGCGTATGTACATGTTATATCTTTGGAGAAGTTGCGTATTTGAACTCAAAACTTGTTTTCTGAGGAGTTCAACGGAGGAGGAAAGTCTGACAAAGTAAGGGGATGATGAAGTTAGGCCATAGCATGCATTAGCTACAAATTATGCTATAACAGGATTACAAACCTTGTGTTTCCCTATTTTAGTATGGAGTCAAATTGACTACCCAGTATACTTTGCCACTGGTGGGTGCTATGTTGTTTCGACAACTTGTTGGTAGTCTCTTGTGTTTGACTCAGAGTAGACTTGACATCACCTTTGTTGTTCATCTTGTTTTTATATATATGCATGTTTTGTAGGAAAGCCATTTCCTTGCAAAAAGGAAGATTTTATGAGAAGTTAAGGGTACTTACAAAATTTGGTTTTCAATACTCTTTTTTTGGTTAGGCAAAGTTGGTTGGAAAATGAGTTTGATTGGGTAGGAGATGTGGATTAGCTAAATTCCATTTTTGGTATGTTCAATTTGGTATTCAATACACTTTTGGTGTTGGGTCAAGTTGGTTGGATATACTAATTTCTGTTAGGTTGGAGGTCCAAATGAGCTAAAGTCCATTGTTGGTTATGCCTACTTTCTTGGTGTGGGCCTTGTTGTATGGTTGAGTAAGTAGTGTACGATTTCCCTTTCTTCTATGGAGGTCAAGTACATAGACGCTATCATGGTTAGGTAGGAAGCTATATGGATTCAAATACTTTTGGAAGAGCTTGGGCTTTGTTAGCAACATTTGATGCCACTTCGATGTGATAACTAAGGTGCCATTTAAATTGCTCACCATCTAGTGTATCACTTGAAGACCAAACATTTTGAGGTCCTTCAACACTTTATTTGACAATTGATACATGATTAGATTATTTGGATGGAGTATTAACACATCGAGGACCTGATTGCTGGCATTTTCACTAAACCTATGATAGAGGTCGAGTTTGTCAAGGTTTAAACTTTGTTTGGGATGAAGCAATTTCATTAAGGGGGAATATCTTGTAATACCCCTTCTCTCCAATGTTAAATTTGAGTGGGGATGTTGGTGTAATTAATGCTCCACTATGTGTACTATTGTAATCTTGTGTGGTGGACATTGTCTTTAATGAGAGGCCTTATTGGTCTATCATTAATGTGGTGATAAAAAAAGTGGCTTAGTGGTTTCTCATGATTGTGGTAGTTAGCCTTGAGCTAATTTCTATAGGTGGAGTTTTGATAGTCATTGTAATGATCATATTTGGCACAATAATAAAGCATCATATTTTTAAGAGGAGTTTTTCCCATATAAGTTTCCCCACTATAAACTTGGTGGTCATGCGATTTGGTGTGTTGACTCTACTCTCTCGTGAGATATTTATTTTTTCATAATTATAACACTTTATACTCAACTACATCATATCATAATAATAAGAATACTTCAAGATTCCATTGATCACATCTTATTTAATTAAGCCATTGACTATTTCAAAAATCAAACTTTATGACTAACATAGAGCTAACAATACATGCAAAGTCACATGCACCATTCATCTCATTTCTTTTTTATGTTTTTCTATATTTGTAACCTTAAAGTTGCGAACATTTGTTAGAACAAGCAAGGGACAAAGATAAATGCAGTCAGCAATAACAAAATATGGAATATTTGAGAGTATTTGATATGTTACATCTTTCACAATGTAGTTAAGTGGCACCTAATCTATATCTTTATTTTTGTTTATAAAGAGGTTAACTTTTAAGGCTAATTCTTTGTTTATTATATAATTGCGTGGAGTTTTCATTAGCTTGTTAAAAGAAAACAGTAAAGTATGTTTATGTTGCAGTCACTCTCTCTATTGTGGTGCACTTCTTTTGATTAGCATTTTGATTTAGTGCTTATTTTATTTTGTGTTTTCTTCCCTTGTAACGTCTTTGAGCAAATCAGGTTTGAATGACTCTAATTATGACAAGAGCAAGTGTCAAGTCCAATTTGACACATACAAGGAGTGCAGGAAAAAAGAGGTATATGCTTTTTCTTGAATGTTTTTTCGTTAGGACCTGCACTTTGTTCTAAACTTTGGTATCTCTTTAGGGCTCTGCAACCAATATGCTGTGAAGGTATATATTATAATGGGGTCTGTAATGATTAAACATGCATTTTGTTTGTTAACACATTGGTTTCTTCTTAGGTTTTAAGTTTTTTCATTTCATTTTTAGAATTTAACCAAATTTTGATCAGTGGTGAATGCAGCTCATATAATGGCCATAAGGGCCTTGGTGTATGTAGGCACATTACACTTTTATTTGAACATTACTTATGGTAAATATTTTTGGTGGATTTTTTTTCTCAAGTTTGTGTTGAAGAATGTAACTAGTGTCAGTCTTCATAATTGTATTTGAGTCAGAAAGAAAAGAAAACTATTTATAAAAAGAAATTTTATTGACTTATTAAAGCATGGGTTTCATGCTTGGGTCAATGCTCAATGGTCAAAGCACCCATTGAGTGCTCTAGGATTTTTGTTGAGTCAAAATCTAAATTATTATGTAAGAAACCCATCTTGGGTTCATGATGTCAAAGAAAGAAAATATTTTAGTGTCAAACTAAAGTCTTGCCTCTCCTCCATCAAGTTGGCCTTGGTCTCCTTGCAAGTCGGCCTCCACAAACAAGTTAAGTTGGCTTTATGAGCAGTCACAAAACACTATATATATATATATATATATATATACTAGCACTCGACTTTGTGTAGCATTTGAATATCTTTGATCTACTATTCTATGAGAAGGAAGATTCATGGGAAATGAAAAGGGAACTACAAGATAGAATTATTATATGACTACAAGACCGAAGCAATATATGACTATAGGACTGAAGTTCATTATATGACTACAGACCGAAGTTTTTATGTCACTGCAGGACCAAAGTTCATTATATGACTACAGACCAAAGTTTTTATGTGACTATAGGACCGAAGTTTTTATGTAACTATAGGACGGAAGTATTCTGAGACTACAAGATCGAAATTCTCTATGATCATAGAATTGAAATTCCATATGAATGCAGGAAGCTGAAGTTATATGAGTGCAAAGAAGGACGAGCATCTTGATGAACTACTTATTGTTGTTTGATGAAGAAATGAACTAGCAGATGTACTATCTATGAACAAGGCTAACTTGATGGATGAAAGGTGCTCTTGGTCTAGGTAATAAGGGTCTTGGTCATCTCAACTTGATTTGAATTTACTATTGGAAGAGTTTGACTGGGTTTTCCCCTCCCTAGGGGTTTTTCCGTGGCTGTGTGCCAATCCTTGGTGTCTTTGTGATCTTCTTGCTTGGAATTTGTCTTGATGATGTAAAGGAACATAATAATAATAATAATAAAGAAGTAAAATAATGACAAGAACTTGTCAAGGTATAAGGGAAATCTTGTTAAGAATACTCAACTGTATGATGACCTAGATTTCTCAACATGGTACCAGAGCTTGGTTCACTTAAGGGCAGAAAGAAGGCCACTTGGGCTTCAAAATTAGCAAGGAAAACAATCATCCTGGATTAGAAGGTCGATAGAGAATCTTATATGAAATTGAAGCAAAAGAAGCTACAAATTGCAATACTTTTCAAGGCTGTCGTCTTGCCTCGGCATCTTGTCATTCCACTGAAAGGATCAAGGTAAATAACTTGGAAGGTATGTATAATCACTTTTCTTATAAAATTTGATTTAACTTTACTAAGGTTTTGAAATCGATTCTAGGGTGTGTATACTTCATTGTTTTAAGGTCTCTGATTTCTAAGATTTGTAATTAGTCATTAATGTTGGTATTGATATCTATAATTATAAACCCTAAATGACACATAACCCTTGTCATATAGAAACCCTTACCCCGATCAGCACTTCTAAGGTTTGTAGGTAATTTGGGGTGCATAGTAAACCTTATCAATGATTGAAGTAGAAGAAAAATTGATTTTGCTAGATCTAGAGTTTGTACTTGGAAACCCTAGGATTCCATCCTCCATTGTTGCTTAGAAACCCTAGATTGAAAAATTGATATCACGTTTTTGGTATTGCGTATTTTTCTTTGTTGTACTTGTATATGAGTATTGTAGGCATAACGATTATGCTAAATTTAGAGGGAACACTTCAATAAATGAAACCCTACAAGGTTTGTAAAAGGAGCAACTCCAGGTATGTCTAAAACTATAAGATTTGCAACAAACTTCTTCATTAAAGTATTTTTGAAATTAGTCTTGTATGACTAACTTTCTTATATTTAGGGTTTTGAATCTTAAATATTCTTGTTAGGTTGATTAATCATTATATTGAATCTACCCTCGTTATACTATCTCTTGTCATTTGATCATTCTTGTGAAACCCTAACCTTTAGGGCTTACTGTAAAACCCTAGCCTTTTGATGCTAAGGGTATGTCAATGTTAATAATGAAACCCTAGTCTACTTAAGGGTTGTTGATGAAGTCTAGAACATATAATGAAATCCTATTCTTTTGAAGTATAGGGTTTTGGTAATATCATGGTAAAACCCTAGTTCCTTAGGATTTGCTGTTAATGTCTAGGTTATATAATGATACCTTTAGATATTTAGGGTTTGGTGAATTAGGGTTTATGAACAAAACCATTGCCATAGTTATAGTAAGATCCTAGGAATGAAAAACTAGGTGTATATTCTTCTGTATGATCGAAACCCTAGCCTGGTCAAATTGTTATCTAATTTTGGAATTTGATGTTTGCATCTAGAGTTTACATCGTAGAAAGAAATTGATATAAGGAAATAATATTGAAACCCTAGAAATATATTGCTTTCGATTATTGATATGATTTAGTTTTGATGATGAAATCTAGGGTTTGCAACAAACCCTAGTAGAGTTTGATATGTAATTCTAAAAGCATATTGTTGAAACCTTAGATGAATATTTCTATGATTATCTTGAGTTGTTGATATCTCGAAGACAGAGTCTAGGGTCTATGACAAAACCTTAGCAAGTTCTTAAAATCTAGAATATAAAAGGATGTAACCTTTGCTAATTATGAACCTAACTAGGTTTAGGTATCTATTGTCTAAAGCTTGAATGTTTTGATGCTTCCATTGTAATGACATGATTTTGATATAGTTGACTTCATGCTTCTGTATATTTGTATTAAAGTTTTGTAAGTACATAATCTTCAAGATGTTGAAGATGTTCTTAATTAAGATGATAATAATGATGAGCATGATGAAGGAAGCTACAAGAATGATGATGATTAAGATGACTTTGATGCCATGAGAAAAGCCTTGACAGGTTGAAGTTTCTACGATGTTATAAAAGAAGGTAGCTGTTGATCTCCCTAAGTTGAGAGGGAGCTTGGATAGAAGAAAGGGAATATTTCCCCAGTTAAGAGGAAGGGAATATTATGTCAGTCATAAGTAAATACCTTGAAGAAAGAATGAAACTGAAGAATGAATGAAAGTACTACAAATAGATGTGCAAAGTACTGAGGCCGTATTTGTTGCCACTAAAGAAATGAAAGAAGAAACCTTTAGACAAGTTGTATTTGATGATGATATAAGTAGCATCAGAAAGATTGAGGACCCCGAAGGTTTGTGTTTACTTGTATATATACTTGAAGGTTTATTACTGATTGGGGTTGTGATTATGCAGGATCTCTCCATAAAAAGATTGAACGTTTTGAAGCATGCTTGGAATGGTGGATATATATCTGATTTAGTTGAAAAGGAGGGATGAAACATCTTGTGGCAACAAGATGCTTGGGAGGACATTTGACTGACCTATGTGTTGATGTCTAGATCTCAAGGTAGGGAGGGTGGCGTTGGTCCTGGAGCTCCAACCTTGGATGCACACCTAGATCCCTGGGTTGGTATTAGAGCTTAAAAGGCTAATGGTACCTAAAGTGGCTAAAGCTTGAGTACACCTTAGTCCCACCTGATTAGAGTACCCTGGTCAGGTATCTAATCTGTAGCACTGCGTTTGGTAGAACTCTTCATAGTTCATATCATTTTGAGATCTTCCATGTACCTATATATGTATGAAATTATGAATACCTCCCTAGTTAAGAGGGAGTTGTTAAGAATGTAACTAGTGTCAATCTTCATAATTGTATTTGAGTCATGTATTTAAAGAAAGAAAAGAAAACTATTTATTAAAATAAATTTTATTGACTTATTAAAGCATGGGTTCATGCTTGGGTCAATGGTCAATAAGTCAAAGCACCCATTGAGTGCTCTAGGATTTTAGTTGAGCCAATATCTAAATTATTATGTAAGGAACCCTTTTTGGGTTCATGATGTCAAAGAAAGAAAATATTTTAGTGTCAAAATCAATTCTTGCCTCTCCTCCATCAAGTCGACCTTGGTCTCCTTGCAAGTTGGCCTCCTCAAACAAGTTAAGTTGACCTTATGAACAATCACAAAAGACCATATATATATATACACTAGCACTCGACTTTGTGTAACATCTAAATATCTTTGATCTACTATTCTATGAGAAGGAAGATTTGTGGGAAATGAAAAGGGAACTACATGACCGAATTATTATATGACTACAGGATTGAAGCAATATATGACTACAGAACCAAAGTTCATTATATGACTATAGACTGAAGTTTTTATATGACTACAGGATCGAGTTTTTTATGTGACTGCAGGACCGAAGTATTCTGAGACTACATGATCAAAATTCTCTATGATCATAGAATTGAAATCCATATGAATGCAGGAAGTCGAAGTTATACGAGTGCAAAGAAGGACGAGCATCTTGCTGAACTACTTGTTGTTGTCTGATGAAGAAATGAAGATTTACTCTTTCTGAATAAGGCTGACTTGATGAATGGAAGGTGCTCTTGGTCCAGGTAATAAGGGTCTTGGTCATCTCAACTTGATTTGAATTTACTATTAGAAGAGTTTGACTGGGTTTTCCCCTGGCTATGCGCCTATCCTTGGTGTCTTTGTGATCTTCTTGCTTGGCATTTGTCTTGATGATGTAAAGGAACATAATAATAGTAAAGAAGTAAAATAATGATAAGAACTTGTCAAGGTATAAGGGAAATCTTGTTAAGAATACTCAATTGTATGTTGCCCAAGATTTCTCAACAGTTTGGAGATCCATTTTGAATTTGGAAAATTATCAATTGGGCTTTGGTTCACTAATGAGGTTGAGAGAGTATTAAGCTATCCACTAGGGTTCCATTATCGTTGTGGTTTGTCCCACTATAATGGCACGAGTTTCAAAAGGATGAAGCTAGGTGCAAGTTCAGGGAGATTTTGACGAAATAACTATCCATCAAACTTGGCATCTAAGGTGAAGGAAGTTGTTCTTGGCAAGTGCAACTAGGCATGTTTTTTGAAGCACATCCATAAAAAGTGGAAAACTTTCTTAATTGGGATCTTCATCATAAAACCTAATATATTATAATGGAATACTGCTTGTCTTCACATGTTAGTATTGTTGGGTTTTGGAAATAGGCTTTATGCACCCAACAACATTTGCTTTTGATGAGATGATGATGATTTGTTATTGTTCTTTTCTTTTTAGAAAGTGCTTATTATTAATTTGGCAGCTCATTGACAAATTCCAACCATGGGACTATATTCCTCTTTTTGAGAGGACCAATTTTGACTATTGAAGCGCTCAATTTTGATAAGGGAAAGTGCATTTTTGAATTAAAACCCACAATGTCACATTTGATCAGGTCGGCCCTAATAGGAAAATGGACACCCTTGGAAGCTTGTAAATACAAGTGACCTCAAGCTCATTTGGACATCACCAAACATCTTCTTCTCTTCTTCATTGATTGGTTTGCACAGGTTTGAGGCTGGGTCGAGAAAAGTGGTTCATACAGGTTCGAGAGTACAGGGTCCGAAGCTTGCACGTGTTTTAGGGTTTTTGGCTTCCGACTGCAGGCTGTACACATGCAATTTTCGGCTACAACCGCAGGCTGCACAGAAGAAATTTTCGTTTACAGCCACAGGCTTACAGGCTCGTTCGTGCGGTTGGAAGGTCTCAACTGCACGCATACCTCTTTCTTCGTGCGGTTGAGCATATAATGTTGGATTTTGACATTGACCGCAGTTGACCGAAGGTAGGCAAGTTGACTCTAAGCTGGTTTGATGCTGGGAACCAATATCTGAATGTTATTGGGTTAATTTTGCTGGATGATTTTGTATTGGGCTCATTGTACTCTCTGCTGAACATTTTATGACAATCTAATAAGAAGAATTTCAAGGGTTTTCACCATACTGGGTTTTTCCCTGGTCTTTGACCAAATCTGGTGTCTCTTGTTGATGTGTTGATTGTCTCCTTTGTCATTATATTTATTTTTCTATCTTCAATTACTGTTGATGATTGTAAATATTAATTGTTATTGAAAGATTGCTAATACAAGAATTGAATTGGGCTAAAGTAATTGAAACATCATAGAACAATATGAAATTTAACACTTATTTCAAATAACATAAGCATTACAATTGACTTAAACATGTGAGGCACTGTTACCACAAAATCTACTAGGCCTGAGTAGGCAACCTGGGTCTTATGGAAATAAAAGATCAACCACCACTATCAGCTTAGTGGCTTCTCTCTAGCTATTTAGTGATGCAAGGTATAATAATTGAAGTAAAAGGTATTGGCCAAGCCTTGAGAGGCTGAGATAAGAGTTGCCTACAGTTCGAGAACACTTTCTTAAGACCTTTATGACTTTGAAGAAAGCTGCTATAAGTTAGGGTTTGTATGATATGCAAATTTGGGGCACACAAAGGCATATACCAATTTGAGAAAATAGGCTTTGAGTGATAGTATCCACGAAGGAGCAAAGGCTATGAAGAAAGCAAACTAGGGTTAAGTAAACAATTGTTTGAAATGGATGAAAATGCATATGGAAACAATTAAAATCAAGACCTCAACACTAATTTTGGGGTGAAAACATGCAATAAATGCAATAAATGCTATATTTTGTCTATTTATATTTATTAAATGCAATCCTTTTTAATAGGGCATTACAAATTTGACAATAATTGCTATTAAATGTAGATCTAAGCTAACCCTAACCCTAGTTACCATGAATTTAAGAGAAAAAGAAGAAACTTAAATGACCACCACAAGCTAGTTTAGTTACTTCTCTCAACTAGTCAATGGAGTCAATGATGGCGAGGTCAAAAATAGAACTTGGATGAGGTGGGTGGAGGACTAAGAAGCGATAATGTCCCCAACTGCTTAGGAGGCATAAGACAGGGTTCACTAGCCTAATAAAGTTCATGTAGCCTAAGGTGGGAAAAAATTTAACTAGGGGAACATGATTCGCCTAGGAAAAATATTATAAATGTTAAAGAGGTGAAAAATTGGTCATATCCTAAGCTTTTGAAATGTCACCTTCAATTTATAAAGTGAAAAGTTCCTAAAGTGACTTTATAAAATTAAAAAGGTAAAATGGCGACCAAAGTGGCCACAAAGTTATAAAAAGGGAAAATTGAGGAGTTTCTCATTCTATCATTTGCCATTTGAGAAAAAAGAATTTTTGGAAAAGTTTTGGAGAAGAGCTTAAGGTTTGAGAAACCCTAGCCACTTGTGCTCGTTTCAATATTGAAACTATACACCCAAGTTGGTTTAAAGAGTGGAATCACTCAGATTTTGCCATTGTGTTACCGAGAAGAAGAAAATTTGTAGAAGATAATGGAGATAAAAGGTGTTATTGGTTAATTTTATTTTCTAATATGGAGTTTTCTATCTCGTTTTATAGGTTGGAAATACCCATGAAGATAACAAGCTTCCAAACTTAGTTTGAGGACCAAGTTCTGCAAATGCTAGTAGTTCGAATCAATCAATCAAAGACAGATGAGTTTCTATTGCATTAAGGAGGCCAAGTTTTGAGTTTTCTGGGCTGAGTTGCCATTGTTGGTAGACTAAGTTTATTGTGCTTTGTGGGCCAAGTTTTTCTTTACAATGTGGAGGATTGAACCACAGATTAGAGGCATAGATTAATATCTTGTTGAGGTCGAGTTTTACCAACAAATGAGGGCCAAAATTGTCTTATACAACAGGCTGAGTTGATATTAAATCTTGTTCTACTTGTGAGGGGTTGAATACTAGTGTCGGGGGGTCGAGTTTCCAATGGGGTGCTGGCAGAAATCGTGGGTTTGAACTTTGAAGCCTGAGTTTACCCACTATAAGAATAGGGTCGACTTACATATCTAGGAGGGTCGAGTCGCTACATTTCCTAGGGCCAAGTTTGCTATTCGTGGATCTAGTGGGTTGATGTGATATATGACCCAACACTCTACTCCTGTGGGCCGAGTTTATAAAACAAATCTGAGGCATGAGTTGTGGGGTTAATAGACTGCTCATTTGTCCATTCGTAGGGGATGAGATTATTGTGGAAAGGAGGTCGAGCTTTCAATTGTCTTGGTGCCTTCAAATCTGATGACTACTCTATTGGGGTCTCTCATTACAATGCCTAAAATGTGTTGAAATTTGGCAGCTTAGGGAGAAATTCTCACCTTTGGGAAGGGTTCCTCACCCTTTGGAGACCCTAGTATCCCTTGGAAGAATTTAATTTGCATAAGGAAAAATATAATTTTTGATGTGAAACCCACATGTGCTCAAAATTACAAGTCAGCCTGGGCAAGGAAATTCAACCTCCTTGGACACATATAAATACACATCATGTCACATCACTTGGAGGGCATCATCACACATCACATCATCTTCTCTCTCTTGATTTGATTGGTTTGTACAAGTCTGAAATAGGAGGTCCAAGCTCACACGTGTGAAGGGAAGGAAGAGACTTTTGTTTGTTTCGTTGACTTTTTGTGGGACAACTTTGACTAACCTTTGACTTGGTTTGACTTGGAAATTTAGAATTTATCTTTGTTTTGGAACGCTGAATTGATTGGGCAATTGATTGAACTTTTCTGGGCAAGTTGACCTATTTTGACCGCAAACTTTGACCGAGTTTGACTACAAATTTGTTGAGGTTTGACTGTAGGCTTTATCTTTCCTTTGACCGAGTTTTTGAGGCTACTTTGACAGGGTTTGACTAAGGAAAGAAGGTCGAGCTCTTTGACTGTTTGACTCATATCAAACATTGTGTGTCATTATGAGCATTATACTTATAATTTTCAGGGTTGTTTGAAGTATCATCTTGATATGTATGGTTCACTATTAATGTTTATTTAAATTCAAATGTCAAAAGACACCTACAATGTGACATCTGTACATTGTTTGACGAAACTTTTCACTGAAAAAGCGATCAAATTCAGAAATACCGTGGGAGAAAAATTGAGTTACTTCAGGTGGGTATCTTAAAGAAGCCTCTCTTACAAACCCTAGTGACTTTCTTCAAGTGGAGATTTAAGATCAAAGGAGGCATGCATGTTGAGAAATCAATGTTTATAGGAAGTAGAGTTTGATTCCTCTTTCTTGATAATTACTTGAATTATGTTGGCTTTTTACTTCTTTATTAGTTTATCTTTCATCGAGCAATTACCAAATTATATGTATATGAAGACCACAAGAACAAGAGACACAAGATGTAGGCACTCAGCTAGGGCAAAAGCCTTTGAAGGGGAAAACCCAGTCGAACTCTACCACTAGTAGATTCAAATCAAGATGAGACACTCCAAGACCTCTTAGACCTAGACAGAGACCTCCTCCAACCACGAAGTCAACCCTTCCCTTCAATAGATGATCCCTGTCAAAGTCTCCAAGTAGCAACTCCCCAGCAATAGCTTCAGTCCAGAATTTTGGCCCCTAGCAGCAGAACTTCAGCCCCCAACAACAAAATTTCGGATTTGCAGTAGACACAAAATTTCTACCCCAACAACTGTCCAAAAACTTCGTACGTGTGAGAGATAGGTAGTGCAAAAACTCGAATTAGGTTTTCCCAGCAAATTTCGTCCTTCTCCAGCTACTTCGCTCTCTTTTTTGCTTCTCTTCCTTGAGGATTGAACTTGTTGAGTGAGTTGTCCAAATGTATAACCTTTCTGCTGGGTCGAATTTCCCTAATATTGGCTGACTTCATGGGGATAGGGCCGACTTGGTGTGGAGGTGACAAATAACCCCTTTGATTCAAAAATAATTATTTTTACATGATACAAAAGCCCAAGAAGGGTTTGATAAAAATGACAATGACTTTAATGATTCAAGACAAAACCTAGAAGCCTTCAATGGAGGCCTTGACCTAGAAAACATTGACCCAAGCATGAAACCCATGCTTTAATAAGTCAGTTTGTTTAATAATAAAATTTCTTTTGACAAGTACAATTATGAAGACAGACACTAGTTACATTTTGCAACACTCCCTCTTAACTAGGGAGGTATTCATAGTTAGTAGTTACATATATATAAGAGTACATGGAAGATCTCAAAATGAAATGAACTATGAAGAGTTCTAGCACACTCAGTGCTACAAATTAGATACCTGACCAGGGTACTCTAATTGGGTGGGACTAAGGTGAACTCAAGCTTTAGACACTCTAGGTACCATCAGGCTTTTAAGATCTACCACTAACCAAGGATCTAGGTGCGTATCCAAGGTCAGAGCTCCATGACCAATGCCACCCTCCCTACTTCGGGATCTAGAGATCAACACATAGGCTGCCAGATGTCCTCCCAAGCATCTTGCTTTATCTCTCCCTATCAACTAAATCTGTAACATCAACCAACCCAAGCATGCTTCTAAAATATTTAAACTTTTTATTTGGAAGAGATTTCGTCAGCACATCAACTACATGTTCATCTGTCGAAGTATATTGTAGCTTCATGACCCCATCTTGTACCAAACTCCTAATGTAGTGGTACTTCTTGTTGATATGCTTCGTCCTTGTATGGAATACGGGGTTTTAAGACATCTTGATGCTACTTTGACTATCACAATTTATCACTGTAGGATCCAGAGGCTTTCCAAACAAATCTGACAAGAGTTTTCTTAACGAAACAACTTCCTTTCCTACTTCACATGCAACAACATAATCTACTTCAACACCACTTAATGCAACAAGGTCTTGTTTTCTACTTATCCATGAAATCATTGCAGATCCCAAACTAAAACATTTATCGGTAGTGCTTCTTCCATTAGTCTCACTGCCACCCTAATTTGAATCAGTAAAACCTGTTAACTTGACTTCCTTTCCATCATACTTTAGACAATGATGTATTGCGCCACATAGGTATCTCAAGATATGCTTGGCATCTCTCCAATGGTCATGACGAGGCTCCAACTGAAATTGACTAACAACATTTACAGCAAAACATATATCAGGTCTCGTATTTACCAAGTACATGAGAGAACCCATCAACTTACGATAGCTAGTAGGATCTACGAGACTAGATTCAGAGCTTCTCAACTTCTTGAGATTAGTGATCATGGGAGTAATCATGGGCTCGGAATCCATCATACCGAATTTCTGTAACATCTTGATTATGTATTTACTTTGACCCAAATATATCTCACTGGGTTTCTGTCAGACTGCCAAGCCCAAGTAATAGTGCATGAGTCCTAAATCTATCATTTCAAATTCAACTGCCAACATTTTCTTGCATTCTAGTATTCTGCGTTCCAAACTTGTAATAATCAAATCATCTACGTATAGTAGTATAATGACTGGTTCATTCTTCACCACCTTGATGTAGATGTTTTCATTGACAAAACTTTTAACGAACCCAATTCTTAAGAGATATGCATCCATCCTTGCATACCATACCCTAGGATCTTGCTTCAAGCCCTATAGGGCTTTCTTGAGTTTGGAAACATGTGTATCTATGCTATTTATTTCAAAACCTTCCGATTGTTCAATGTATACTTCTTCATTAATGGTTCCATTTAGAAATGTTGTTTTGACATCCATTTGATGGATATTCCATCTCATAGTAGCAACCAGCAAAACCAAAGATTTTATAGTAGTATACCTAGTAGTAGGAGCAAAGGTTTCTTCATAGTCTATTCCTTCCTTTTGTGAGAAACCCTTGCAACGAATCTAGCTTTGTATTTGTCTACGCTTCCATCAATAACCTATTTGATTTTGTAAATCCATTTGGAGGTGACACTAATTTGTCACTTGGTCTAGGAACGATTTCCCAAACCCCATCCTTCATGATGGATTGATATTCTTCTTGCATCACCTTCCATTCTTCTTGATGAGCAACTTCTTCAAATGTAGTTGGTTTTGCTTCTATTAATTTTGTCATGTATGCTGCATATCTTGAATATCTCCTTGGTCTTTTGCTTTCTTTAAAAGTTCCTTTAGTAGCTCCATGTCGATAGATAGAAAATCTTTCGGATTAATCACATCATTAGGATTTGGTCGACATTTCGAACCATCTAATGTGGTTCATCCTCAGGACAAGGCGAAGAAGGAAAACGATCTCAATGAATAAATACTAAGGATGCATCATTGCCTGGAGTTAGCTGTTAAAACTAGCTGTTATTTAGTTAGAAATTAAAAGTTTTTTAATTATTTAGTTAGTTAGAAAATTAGAAGTTTTTTAATTAATTTAATTAATTAGTTAGAAAATTAAAAGTTTTTAATTATTTAAAGATATAATAATTTAGGAAAAAATATTAAATTATAAAAACCCATAAGGGGGAATGGGTAGCTTATAGTACAAGGGAAAACATAAAAAGATTAAATTATGAATGATTTAATAATTTGGTAAATATATATATATATATATATATATATTAATTAATTAAAATGAATAAGTTATAAAACTAGTAAGGGAGAAGGGGTAAATAATAGAATAAAAATAATATTAAAAATGAAGAAGTTAAGAGAGAGAGGGAAGATTTATAATTATTATTACAAAGGGCGGAGAGGGGGGCAAAATATATAACATCAAGTATATATATATAAGAAAGGAGATAATATAATAAAATAGCTTCAGAAAAAAGAATAAAACCAAAGGGGGAGGAGAATAAAACCAAAGGAAACACTGCATGGGGGCTGAGTCACCTTGAGAGGGCTGGCGTCCAGCTCTTACTTAGTTTCCACCCATCATCTTTGTTGAGATTTCTAGGATGTCTCTCAATTTCAGTAGCCTCCCTCAGCTTTCTATGATGGAAGTGATCCACCCTAGCAATGACTTTGGAGTCTTCAATGCATACATGGTGACACGATTTCCTAGCATGCGCTGCAAGAGAAGAAGTGCGAGATCGACTATGCCTAATGTCTGCAGCATGCTCCTGGATTCTTTGTCTAATGGATCGACCAGTTTCCCCAATATAGGGAGTACCGCAGGAGTATGGAACTAGATAAACACCTTTCATGTCCTTTGGGTCTATAGGGTCCTTAACTGATTCGAGAGAATTCTTGATGGTACTGATAGGCCTAAATGAAGAGGCACAATTATTTCTCTTGAGGACATGGGCAATTCTGTCCGAGTTCCCTTGGATAAACGAAAGATTCACCTTAGAGATAGGATCCAACCGAGAAGACTTGTCTCTTGAGCCTTTAGAGGCTTTTTGGAAGGCCTTAAGACCTTGAGATCTGCTATACCCATTAGTCTCAAATACATCTAGAAGATGGGATTTCTCTGAATCAAAATGGCTGTCATCAGATATTCTAAGAGCCCGGGTAGCCAGAGTGCAGAGAACACCAAATTTCTGAGCAGGAAAGTGATGAGAATCAGCATGAAGATACTGTTCAGTGTGCATCTTTTTGCGAAAAACCCGGTGAGAGATTGAACCATCATCCCTTCTAGAGAGAAGAATATCCAAGAAGGGAAGGCAACCATCCACCTCAACCTCCATAGTGAATTTGATGTAATCAGACTAGGAATTCAGGTGATCAAGAAACAAATCTAACTTCTCACGACCATGGGGCCAAATGACACAGGTGTCATCCATGAACCTATTCCACTTTCTTGGGCGGAATTGAGCAGAGGCCAAGGCCTTCATTTCAAAATCCTCCATAAATAAGTTAGCAACAACAGGGGAAAGAGGGGAACCCATGGCTACCTCGCAGGTTTGCTCATAGAACTCACCTTGGAAACTGAAAAAAGTCGAGGTGAGGCATAGGCCGACCAACTTAGAAGTGTCTTGGTCCGTGACTCGCTTAATGACCTCAATAGCTTCCGGGATGGGGATTTTGGTAAATAAGGATACAACATCGAAACTAACTAATAAATCACCAGGCTCAAGCCTGATGTCCTTCCATTTCTGGATAAAAGAGGCAGAGTCCTTTACATAAGAATCAGTGAGCCCTACCAAGGTCTTAAGCTTCCGAGCTAAGAATTTAGCCAAATGATAAGAAGGACCACCTATTGGGTTAACAATAGGTCTTAAGGGGGCCCCTGGTTTACGAATCTTTGGAAGGCCATAAATCCTAGGGGTGAGGGGATTACTCTCAATAAGCTTCCTCGAAAGGGGATTAAGAGAGGGATCAGACTTAATGGCGAAGGCAATCTCCTTAGAAATAGATTCAAGGGGATTCTTCTTAAGCTTAACATAGCTACCACTAAGGGAAAGATGGTCAACCATTTTGCTGACATAATCCGACTTATTCAAAATAAAAATAGCACCACCCTTATCAGCCTTAAGGATGACAATGTCTGGGTTGCTTCTAAGGGATTTAAGGGCAAGAAACTCAGGCTTGCTCAAGTTACTTTTGGGAGGCTTTGCCTTTCAAAGAATAATGGAGCAATCTTGCCTAATAGTTTCTTTAATATTATCAGAGAGATCCTTGATTCCATACTCTATGTCCTTTGACATCTTCAAGTGTAGCTTTTAACCGATTTGGCCTCTTCTTTGTTTCGGGAATGATTACAGGTTGAATAGGCTCACTTGGTCCTTCTTCCTCTTCTTCTTCTTGATTTATAGTTGCCTTGTCATGATGCTCTTCTTCTTCGAATAACGGTACATCTTCTTCATCGGATTCGATTGGTATATCCTTGGATCTTTTGTAGGCATGGTTTTCATGAAATATAACATCCCTGCTAACTTCAATTTGTCTTCCTTCCTTGATGTAGATTCTATAAGCCTTTGAAGAAAGACTGTAACCAATGAAGATCCCTTTTATGCTTGTAGAATCCAATTTCTTTCACTTGTCTTTTGGAACATGGATGTATGCGGGACACCCAAAGATTCATAGATGGTCTACACATGGCTTCTCCCTTGTGAATGCTTCTTCCGGTGTCATATTATCAAGGATTCTATGAGAAATTCTATTTTGTATATACACTACTGCTTTGCTGCTTCTCCCCATAGAAACTTTGGTAGATCTTGATCAAATATCATAGTTCATATGCATTCTTCAATTGTTCTATTTTTCCTTTCTGTAACTGCATTCTGCTCGGGGTTGTAGGGAACAATGAGCTTCTTCTTAATACCTGCTTCTTTACAATATGCAATTAATTCTTTTGAATTGTGTTCCCCTCCATTGTCGGATCTCAACGTCTTTATCTTTCTTTTCGTTAATGTCTCCACTTCGTACCTAAATTCCTTGGAATTTTCATACACTTCGTCCTTTTTCTTGAGAAGATAGAGGCAATGTCTTTCTAGAATGATCATCAATGAAGGTCACATAATAAAGTTGTTCTCCAAAAATTTGTTAGACATTGGCCCACACACATTGGAATGAATGAGGTCTTAATATCTCCTTAGACTTTGTATCACTACTTGTAAAACGTTTCCTTGTATTCTTTCCCAAACCACATCCCTTGCATACTCCTTCATGATCTTTCTTGATGTTGGGGATGCCCTTTACCATTAGTCTAAGAGAGGGTATTATCTTGTAATGAATATGCCCATATCTTCTATGCCAAAGTTCAATAGGTTTGATTTCCATGTGAACTAGGGCTCGAGGAGATGCTGTTATTGTTGAATTTCCATGACCTCGGGTCCAGGAAAGAGTCTTAAAATCTCTGACGCTACCAAACCAATAATCTTAACAAAACTACTTTGCACAGCGGAATATAAACAACAGTAAATCACATATGCACAGAATTTAGACAATTTTTTTAAATTTTCAACCCAACTTCGTTATTTTAATCCGACTGATACAATACAACAGTCTAGGGCTCCTGTACCAAAGACAATGGCCCTCATACATCCACAAGTACAAGATACAAAACAAGATACTCTGACCATCTGGCTATAGCTTGCTCTCTCTAACTCCTCTTGGTCGTACCTTGTACCTGCTCGGTCCTTCGACTCTCGATCTACAACTCCTGCCTCTATCAATGCTCCAAGTCCATTTGGCCACTAAACCTTGGTTGTCAATCTACTCACTAGTTGTGCCTTAGTAGATCAAGGGCACAACACATCGAGACTCCTGTCGAGTTGTTCACAACTCCACTTGTGAACAACTCTCAATCTGCCCACTTCTGCTCCTCAGCTACTCAGGACTTCAACCCACTATGGTCTTCCTGTGTTGCTTTGATGAAGACCAACATAGGGCACGAAGGGCTGACACCTATCACTATAAGATGTCCATCTCTCACAATGAACATGGGCTAGGAGAACTTTCCATCATGTTCTATAGAAGTCCTTCTCCACACATAAGTCTCGGGGTCCACAAACTACTTCTGGATGATCAGACCCTTGAGCTCCAACAACAACCACTCTAGCAACTACCTTTGTCCACCAAGGTGTTGCACACCGGGCTCCAACTTGGACACTATCATGTTGTTCTCCAACAGACCATAAGTGCCCAATACACGTCTACACTTGATCCACTTTCACGCTGCCCGCCAACAGTACACGAGTGATCAAGTCCACGCTGTCGCATCTACACCTAGTTAGGGCATCCTCACACTGAGGAGATCCTTACACACGGCTACCAACATACTTCTCATCAACTGCCCTTTCCTCTGAAATAGAGGAGCTATTGCACAAATCTTGGCTCCAATAATGTGTCCTCAACTAGGACATCCCTCCACCGTGAGATCTGCTCCTAGTTGGGGTTTCTTAACACCCAAGACAACCCCAATTGTTGAGATTTTGGGTAGCATTGGATGTGCTCTAGCTCTGAAACTTTGTGGAGGGGCTAGGACACATGAGATCTCCAAGACCCATAAATCGTTTGGAGAAATTCCACCTAGTGTGAATTTTTTCTAATTATTAATTATTTTAATGGAGACTCTATAAGTCTAACTTAGGGAAATTAAATAATTAAAGTGAATTAATTAAAACATGTGGGTGAGATTGTTCTAAGTGACATGGATCAAGTCTTTTCTAATCTTAGCCGTTGATTAGAGATTAGATCACAATCGTTGAATGATCAACGAGAAAAATATTAAAGGAAGGCTTGGGGTTAGTTGGAGAAGACACACAGAGTGGCAACTTTTAGGCTAAGTTGAAATTTTGGGGCGTGGTTTGCTAAGAATTTTCAAGTGAGTTTGCGGTGTAGTGAGGGGCTGATCGACAGTGGAATTCAGATCTGAGGCTGTGAATACATTGGCAGAGAGGCAGATCCGTACCAGAGCAACGCAGAGACCCAACAGGGGTGTCGCAGCCCAGCCAGGCTCACGCAGAGGTAGTGTAGGCCCAACAGGGGTGACACAGGCCCAACCAGAGCAACGTAGAGGCTCACGCAGGGCTGGAGGGTTGACACAGAGTTGGGAAAGGTAGCGTTGGGGTTCCAGTAGGCCAGAAAGGGATCGTTTTCAGTAGATCCAGAAGGTGTGAAGTAGCCACACTGAAGGGTGACGCAGTGACTGCGTAGGCATCTGTGGGGTTCTTCATCCTCAGCTGAATCAACCATATTTTTTGTCATACATCTTTTGAGATTTTCTCTGTTGGGCAAACCACTATTGGTGCCCTTGATTGTATTCAAAATTTTGCATAATAATAAAACCCTCTAAGAGCTGCTGCACTGATTTTTCCGCATTGGTTTTTTCCAGGGACATTTGTCCAAAAAATATTATGTCCTTTGTCATGCGGGCTTTATTCTTCTGTACTTCATCTGTATGTAAGTATAGGCTGCAGTAGTATTTGCTTTGATGTTTTACTGAATAATTCAGAAAAATAACTTGTTAATTAAATCAAACAAGTAGGAGAAGTAAATTAGAATACTGCAGTAGGGTTTCTGTAATAAGGATTCAAAAAATTTCACACCAACAAATGGCTCCCACAGGCTGCAATACTTTGATCTAAATCTAGTCACTTCCTTGACCAAACACACACAAGATGCACTCCAAAATGCATGCACTGGCTCACTGTTTTAGGTTACCTTGGCTGCTGCAATTCTGGACTAGTTATGGAACCCAACCACAGTCCCTAACAACCCTTAAACTGACCCAGAATTGCTTCCTCTTGTTGCGACTACCCTTCAATGGGAGTTTGCCCCTCCACACTGCTCCTTTGGGGTAGTTTCAAGCCCTACGCATAGACCTGTCTCCCAAAAACAACAACGACACCCTATAGGTCCTTAACTAGGCCTGCGACAACCTCTTAGGAGGATTGTCCCCCCTCCAACAAGACCCTAAAAGAATCCACTCTCCCTCGGCCTCCAAGAATAGGCTTGCGGCCCTCAAGACATCACTTCGGCCTCCTCAACAATGCCCAAAACAGTCTTCTAGTCTTCGCTGTCCCGTTCTTTGCTTGCTGTGGCTAGGGCAAAAAATCCGAGCTCTTCTCTTGTGTATATGTGTTGCACAACGGATGTGTAAAATGTCTCATCTCACCTCTCTATTTATACACATTGAAAGGGCTCCAAAACGTCATTCCAAGGGGCTGCCAACTATCATAAGCCTAAAAGCACCTTAGGCCGTCCTTGACACTTATGGTGTCAACCCCAAAAATACTTAGAAAATTCATAACTCTTCAACGACAACTTAGAATCGGATGATTTTCGTTGCGTCAGATTCGTCTCGATGAGCACTATCATACTCATCCATCACATGTCAAAAACTTGTCACGGTTTTAGCCCAAACATTGATGGGTGCAAAACCCAGGCTTGGGTTTCAAGCCCACAAGTGACTCTTGTGGTGCTTTTCCTCCAATCTCTGAACCCTAGGGCTTGGAGTACCTCCCAAGCTACTAAAAAATCAACAGTTATAACTCTATATAGCCTTCCTTCACGAACTCTAATGACTTTTGCCTTTTCAATAGTTGAATCTTTTCCCCAAACCAAAATTTTACCATCTACAACGATAACCCTATCTCCTTTATCTTCTAAACAAGAAATGGAAAGTAAATTCCTTTTCAAACCTGGGACATAGAGTATGTTGTTGAGGTGTAGCTTTTCTCCACTTTTCGGCTTCAATGATGTAGATCCAAGGCCCTTGACTGCATAACTGTTGTTGTCTCCTAGCTCCACTGCATGTGATGATGGTTCCCTTGATAGAGTATGAAGTTGTCCACTTTCACCTATCATATGTCTTAGTACTCCATTATCAATGATCCATGCATTGTCATCATCAAGAGTACCTATAAGTGCAGCCAAGAATCCTTCACTCTTGATTCTCCTAGATAGATTGTAGATGATTCTTCCAATTCAACTTCCTGCAATTCTCACGATATTGCGTCCCATCTTCAAGTAACTTGCCATAGAGGGAGTAACCTTTTCTTCCAAACTGCTTTTCCTCTCTTCAAGTAATTGCCAACAAAGTGATCTTCAACCTTATTTGACCTTAGCTTTGAAACCATGTTGAGAAATCAATGCTTATAGGAAGTAAGGTTTGATTCCTCTTTCTTGATAGTTACTTTTGAATTATGTTTGCTTCTTTTACTTATTTATTAGTTTATCTTTCATCAAGCAATTACCAAATTATATGTATATGAAGACCACAAGAACAAGAGACACAAGATGTAGGCGCTAAGCTAGGGAAAAACCCCTTCAAGGGGAAAACCCAGTGCAACTCTTCCACTAGTAGATTCAAATCAAGACGAGACACTCCAAGATCTCTTAGACCTGGACAAAGACCTCCTCCAACCAGCAAGTCAGCCCTTCCCTTCAATAGATGATCCCTATGAGAGTCTCCAAGTAACAACTCCCCAACAACAACTTCAGTCTAGAATTTCGATTCCCAACAACAGAACTTCAGCCCCTAGCAATAGAATTTCGAACCTGTAATAGACAAAATTTCGGCCCTAGCAACTGCTCATAAACTTCATACGTGTGAGGTATAGATAGCCTAGAAACTCAAATTAGGTCTTCCCAACAAATTCCGTCCTTCTCCAGCTACTTCGCTCTCTTTTCTGCTTCTCTTCCTTGAAGATTGAACTTGTTTAGTGAGTGTTCGAAATAGGTCGAACTGCCTCTCCATATATAGCCTTTCTGCTAGTTCGAATTGCGCTAATGTAGGGCGACTTCATGGGGACAGGCCCGACTTGGTGTGGAGGTGACAATAACTTTTTTGACTCAAAAATAATTATTTTTACATGATATAAAAGCTCAAGGGTCTAATAAAAATGACAATGACTCTAATGATTCAAGACAAAACCTAGAAGCCTTCAATGGAGGCTTTGACCTAGAAAATATTGACCCAAGCATGAAACCCATGCTTTAATAAGTCATTTTGTTTAATAATGAAATTTCTTTTGACACGTACAATTATGAAGATTGACACTAGTTACATTCTTCAACAATGCACAAAGTTCCTCTGATGGATTCTTGAAAGAATAATTTTGCAAAGCATAAAGAAACAATATTTCATAAACGATGTTGCACTTTTGAATATGGCACAAGAAACCCTAATTTCAGAAATTTGCACGCAAAATAAAATAAAATCAACAATAAACTTATGCCATCAAATCAAGAATCACTTCATCAATACAAGACAAGTCTCCTCATGCACAAATATCACTCCCAAGACAATTCTCTCCACCAAAATCACATTGCGTCCAAGAGAGCAAGTGCACACTTTGTAAGAGAGAGAGAGAAGTGATGTGAAGTGTGATGATTCAAAGTGAAAGTGACTCCCCTCTATTTATATGAGGGTAACCAAGTAACTTTTCTAAGATTACTTGGGAGCGGGAGCGGGAGCGCCATTTTTAGAAGCTTCCGGTCTGGAGCGTTTCCGGGAGCGTTTATATATATATATATATATATATATTTTTTTTTTTAATATTTCGATGCATATATGTCAACAAAAACATGTAGAATGATGAATTAGACATAAAAAACATAAAAACATAGATTGAATCATATAACATCAATCATCTAGAAGTTATAATCTTCATCAACCACGCCCACAAGTTGGAAGCATACAACATATTGACTCTTGAGTCTCGCGAATCATCAATCTGAAGATTTCAAGCTTTCAAAATTCAATATATAACATTTATCATCATTGATATATAACATTTATCATCATTGATTTCAAATTTCAATATCTAACATTTATCATCGTTGATTCATTGATTTCAAAATTCAATATACATTTATCATCATTGATATATAACATTTATCGTCATTGATTCATTGATTTCAAATTTCAATATATAACATTTATCATCATTGATTCATTGATTTCAAAATTCAATATATAACATTTATCATCATTGATATTATATAACATTTATCATCATTGATTCATTGATCACCATATAACTTTCATAAAGCATCATATTCATAATTCATAATGACTTGTAAACTTATAAATGCCAACTTCAAAGTTTCACCTTTCAAATTCAAACTTCAAACTTAAATTGTCATTAAATATATGAAAGATTCAAGTTTCAACTGTTCAACTGTCAACAACAAATAGAAAAGACTAGTAAACAACAAATCTATTTTATCTACTGGCTGGCCCCTTGCCACGCCCACGAGAAATGTCTAATTTGTGCGAGCCACGAGGAAATGGTGGTCTTCTAGTACTCTTAGGAGTACCACGACCATGACTAGAAGGTGGAGGCTGGATCTGCAAAGGAACAATAGTGTGATATCGAGAACTGGCACTGGCACTGGCACCCGCACCCGCACCCGCACTGCTACCAGTAGATGGTGGGACTGGCCCTGTGTGTGGCGGTGCTGCTGATGCTTCATCATCATCCCTAAAAAATTCTGCTTCCAATTCTTCCATATGTACCGTGCCGTCCTCCAAATTATCATCCTCTGGGTTGTTGTCCCAGACTTTGTATGATTGATCCTCATTTGCCCGATCACAGTAATGGCTCAACAACCTCAAGTTATAATGCACATAAACCAAGCTTTCAGCTCGGTTTTCATTCAGCCTGTTTCTTCTCACATTGTGTATAACGCTGTAGGTGCTCCAACACCTCTCTGCAGAAGAAGTGTTCACAACCTGTGAGAGAACTTTTTTAGACAACTTTGGCAAAAGTCCCATGCCGCCATATGCTTCCCACCATGTGAGAGCATCAAATTTGTCCCTGTCTTCCATTGCATGGAAAGAACCAAAGTTAGCAGTGCAACTGAAGTATTTGCCTTATTCAAGGTGCAATCTAGCACACTCCTCCCTGTCAGGTACCAACTTGTCTAATGCCTTCATGTACCCCTCTTGTACCTCTGGATCTGTGTGAGCATAGTTATTAAAACCGGAACTGGTGACCGGACCAGTGGACCTAATGAACCGGGTTTCTAACCGGAACTGGTCTAATCGGGAGCGGTCAGATTTCAATGAATCGGTTTTAAAAAAAATACATTAAATAATTATTTTTTAATAAAAAAAACTATTTTTAAGATTTGCAACCATGATTCCAAGCCAATAGAGACAAAATATGCAAAGTTTGCATATATATATACCATGCAAAGGTGAATATATCAAAATGGCACCGAGTGCAATACATATCATCGAAAAATACATAAGCAATGAGGCTCCAAATGGCCCATAAAGTCCAAAAACAATGCTACAAGCTATGAGGCCATTGGCCTAATACAAAACTACATATTAGTGATCAACAACATGATCACTCCTCATCATGATCAAAATCATCACCACTACTAGACAAGGGATCATCAACATGAGCTACATAAATAATATGGCTCAAAGTTTGAGGACTCCTAAAACTCCTCTACAACTTTAGTAGTAGCAAAAATAGACATCAAAACTACAAATCACTGAGCAACATGGTCTCTCATGAAACTCATCATTGATTCATCGATACTAGAAATTGGATCATCAACAAGAGATACATAAACATCATCTAGCTCAAAGTCTTCAGACTTGGATTGCTCAACCTTATAACATGATAGAAATTGAAAAAGTTTAACATGCCTAACCAATGATTTTGGTTTGAGTGAAGGGTTCATCTCCTCAACCTTAAAATGCGGTTGAAAAATATTAGCATGCCTAACCAGTTGTTTTCCTTTGATTGAAGGGTACATCAAGGTTCTTAAAGGACTTTATTCTCTTGATCAAATGCCAATATCATACCCTTACACATGATAGAATCAAATGGAAACATTGCAAATTCCCAAACCATGAAACCCTGAAAACCATTAAGTCTGCTGAATTTTGAGTGAAACCAAAAATTATAGTTTCTCCATATGAAATCCAATGAGGTCGAAACCACTCTTAAACATCCCGAGTCATTTCATGGTACTGTTAAAAATTTAAGTAAAAGGATGAAAATGAAAAATAAAGGAAATGTCACTTTTATGTCAATGCTTCCCTTACCTCCACATCAGCCCTAAAACCCATTTCTGGCCGTGCGTGGGTCCGCATAGGGAAAGAGTAGCTAAATGACCCCCCCCCCTCTTTATAAACAAATCGTTTTTTTCATTGAGAAAAATTTCCGCCCGGCGGGAAGCATTTTTTGTTCCAGGGAGCGTTCGGAAGCGAACGCTCCCCGACCGTTTCCGGCGTTTAAAAAACGCTCCTGAAGCGTTTTTTAAATGCCGGAAACGCTCAAGGAGCGTTTGCTCCCGAGCGTTTCCGGAAACGCTCTCGAAAAGGCAGGGAGCGTTTTAACAGGTTTGGAAACGCGCTCCCGAAAACGCTCCCCTCAGGAAGCGTTTTCGAGAGCGCGTTTTCGAACCCTCCCAAAACGCTCCTGCACGAGGCGCGTTTCGGGAGCGGGAACGAGGGGGGGGAAGCTTCCCCGCAACCCTGAACTTTTCATTAATTCAAAATTAAAAGCCCTAAAAGTTTACTTGAGCATTCAACTATGCCTAAGGGTCACAAGCCGACCTTAAGATTAGCTTCAAAACATGATAAGTACATCAAAATAGTCCACATGTGTGGGAATAAAGGCTCTCCATGAAACATCATCCTCTCAAAATGGAAAATCTCCATCAAGCGACAACGACTTACTGCAAGAAATCATCAAAGTGCATCGATATATCTCCAAGTAACTCCACCATGATGTCATCTCCACAAAGGCTCATGTCACCCTTCTAGGGCACATGGGGATGGCATGGTAGCCTTTGAGGCAAGTGTTGGCACATGGGCATGATGTACTAGCCCTCTTAAGTCATTTTAGTGATAAAGATCCTCATTTGAGTTTGGAACAAGGCAACATCCATCAAACAGGGTCAAGGCTAGCCTGGGGGTGTCTTGGATCCATCTGGGCACATCATCAAATAAGCCAATGCCTTGGCTTCCTAGTACAACATTTTAGCATTTGGAGGTGTAACAAGGGCACACAACCATGTGGAGTCTCATTAAATCCAAATGTCCATCCCAAGAGGGCAACACTGGGGCTACAAGGTCATGTTTGCTCTCAACAATGGGCAAAATATCCTTTGAAAGGTGTTGGATACGAGTCAAGATTTCCTTTAAGGATTTCCTACTGCATGAGTGATGAACCACTTGAAATATACCATCAATTAGGGACAAAAACCATTAAAGTATTCATTGTGTACCATATTCAATGTTAAGGGTTCAAAAATAGTTCACACAAACCTTGCCTTCCAATGTCTTTCTAGCTCAGGATTTTTAAGCAAGTTACCACACTTGTGTTAGGGATGATTATGAATTCGGCCCTATTAGGTTCTTCCATCTCCCAAGGGGAAGGACATGTCATAGGTTGACCTATCAATCCATATGTGCATGTGATAATGATGGTGATGGAGTGGGAAAGACTTCAAGGAAGATGGCCATGGCTGGTTGTTGGACCCCCTATAGCTAGTACCATGGATATAATGAGAAGAGGAAGTAATCTGTGAAAATTCCAAGATCTAACCAGATCTAATGAATCCTACTGCAACAACTGAGTGTACTTCTCCTATTATGTAAATTACATTACATAGTTAATTCGGATCTGAATTATTGAAGCAACTATTGAAGCAACCTACCCTAAAATTGATTCAGAAACAAGGAGACTAGACAAGGAAATCATTCACACATATGACAGTTATTTTTGGACTAATGTCCCCAGAAAAACCCAATGCGGGAAAACTGGTGCAACAAATCTGAGGGTTTGTATTATTAAGCAATAGCAATGTGTGAATACACCTCTAAATACCCTCAAGGGTTATTCAGTTACAAAGAGAAATATTGGAAGAAGAATATGTGAGAAATACCTCACTCAATCACTGAGTTTCCGGCTGATCCAGATGAAGAAAAACCTGCCTTGGGGAGGCTTTGCGCAGTCCCAGCGTTGCAACTTGCAACCTCTACGTCACCCCCTTCCAGGCTCAGTGTTCAGACCCAACCAAGTCATTTTGCCTTTGTGGATGCTGTAAGGTCCCACCTTACCTACCATAATTATTATAGAGAAATATTATATTAAATCAAAATGCGATATTTTTTTATTTTATTTTATTTTTATTTTTATTTATTTATTTATTATTATTGTTCTTTATTTTATTTTATTATTATTTTTTATATATAGAAGTTATTGGTGTCCTTTACATTACACCCTAAATTCCATCAACTTATCTTCAAAGCTACCAAGTTCAAGGTTTATCAAGATCCAAAAAATACAACCATAATACTTGCTTCTCAAGACTAAAATCACCTTTAAAATATAAATTGTTTAGTGGGATGAATAAATGTCAACCTTTATGAACCACAATTTACAATAAGCTAATTGTTAACTCCGTTGTAATTAAATGTGTTCAAGAGTGACTAATAACATGCTTATGAATTATTTTTTTAAAAGGATAATTTAAATTATATAGAGTTGGCATCCCATAATTAGGAATTCATATGTGAGCTGATATTGCAACAAATTACTTACTGCAATTTTGACTTTTCAGCAAGACCCTTTAACTCAATGAGTTATTACACTAGAAATACCTTGATTGCAAATCTTAAATTAAATTAAGCCTTTTGTTTTATGGACGGTTCATAAATGTAATTAGATGCAACCATTGAACATTATGAAAGCCAATGTACAAGTATGGAATGTACAGCCATTGAGGCATTTTGTCAAACACTTACAACCATTATCTCTTTAAGGTGTTTTCACAACAATTAGCTAACATGAATCCAAAGTTACATAACTTCATTTTTTTTGTAAGTAGTGTCAATAATTGAACTTAAGATATTAGTAGACTATCAGCCATATTCATTGTTGAAGCTATACCAATGAATATAAGTATTTATAAATTTCAAACATAGCTCACAATACAGTAAGGTACAACCATTGAGGAATTTTGACAAATAGTTGGCAGTCATAAAGCAAGTTGCCGTAAGGTTATTTAAATTTTCAAATTATTAATCATTTATACTTTAAAAACCATTTCCAAGTAGTTAGCCTATATCAGATCCATCACTATAAATTTTCAGGGAGTTCCAATATAAAAAGAACCAAACTGCAAAACAAAACAACAGGCGGTTCTACATGCAATAGCAAATCTGCAAAACAGAGCAGATTTAGGAATCGATGTCCGAAACCTTGATTTTTGAAATCAAAGTTGGGGTGAAATGGCATATTGGTACGGATACCCCCTGAAGTGGAGCTGAATCGCAACAGGGACGCCCAGAAATGCGATTCTTGAAAACAACAACTACCAGAGAATCCTACAATCTCATTTATGACTTCTATCAAACACATAGTATGAAAAATTATCTAGAGCTGTAAAAGGAGGAGGAGAACAGAAATTAAGCCATTAAAACATTTTCATCCAATTCATGACAACCTACAAGCTAATTCATTTGACATGATTGACAAGCTTTTTGCACCAATTGCTACAATTTAACAAACATATGGCAGCCCTAAATGCTACAGCCATTAAGGCTTTCTGTCAAAATTCTGATAGTACTATTACAACAAATTGAATAACAAATCATTGAATTATTGATAAGAATATGAAACATAAGCCATAAATGAAATTTATCTCCAACTTAACTCAAGCATTTGATCTTCCAAACCATATTTTAGCTGCCATTATTTTTGCATTTTCTTTTAAGGGTTGATTTTGTAATTCCTCCAGGTATGTTTTGGGTACATGTCCATTTTCTTACTTCTGATGTAAGCTGCAAGTTAGCACTTATTTATGCATAAATAACATTACTCATTCACGAACTTTGTCAACACTTTGAAAACTATCCTAAAATCGTTTCTAAAACATGCATCTAATTACTTGAAACAAAACCATAAATCATGAAATACTTACCCAAGTCCTTTGGAATTTATTTATTGCAATTACCTTCAACAATATTTGGCTTTCCTTTCTCAAATGCTACAATACCAAGATTAGTACCATAAACTACACCAATAATAACTCCAATATTGTTAAATTTGGACAACTAGGTCCAAACTCCATGTTGTGATGCTCAGATTAAGTGGCTAATATTTTTGTTGGATTCCTCTTTCGGAGAGGTGTAAAATCCATATAAAATATATCTTAATCCGATGAGCAGAACATTTATTTGGAATTTATTATTTATAATAAATTATATGTGTAGGTCGGCCTTAAGGTTTTACACCCCCAGCAGATGTGTCACACACCCCAATGATGGATATAAATACAGGCAAAGTTGGAGAGCATTTCACCACAACTCAACACACATCTTCTTCTCTCATCTGATTTAGTACGAGCTCATTGGAGGACAAGTTCAGCCCACACATGTGAAGAAGAAGGACGAAATCTGTACAGCCAAGAGGAAGGACGAATTTCTGCAGCTAGAGTTTTGAAGGTAGTTTGACCAGCGTTGACTTTGGTCAACGCATGGTCCGAAAGGGCTGAAAATTGTTGGAGAGTTCGATTTCAAGAGGCCGTACACTTTGGCACAGAAATCGAGGTCAAAGGGTTGACCGAACTGTTGCTGCGTTGACTTTTAGCTTGCTGCCATGCGTTGACTTTTCTGGACAGCGTTGACTTTTATGGAGTTGACTTGGGTTGACTCGGTAGCTGATTGGAGGATTGTTGTGACACATTCTGGGTTGGCTGATCAAGGAGACTTTGCTGGTTGAAGCATCCTGTTGACCGCCGTAATGCACCATCACATTTTTTCTGTTTCTGGTTTGTCTTCTATAAGATCCACTTATATGTTCTATCAGCATTTTACTTAACTATTTGTGTGATTGCTGTAAGAAAAGTAAAGTTGCTTCAAGCATAGAACATCTACAAAAATTTACATGGTATCGGAGCTGAGGTGAAGACAAGCCCTATCTCTAGCAATCACCATCAAAGAATATGGGTTCCACAAGTTTTGAATTCAAGGAGAATGACACGCTGATTGGAAGGGATGACTTCCATGCCTGGAAGATGATATTAGATCTCAAATTGGAAGACCATGATCTCTTGGATCATGTACTGGGTAAGATTCAAGAACCTCCATCCAATGCTACCGCTGCTGCTAAAAACAAGTATAAGAAGGGGGAGATCAAAGCAAAGTTGATGATCAGGGAATCCATACATAAAAGTCTGGTTGCCTACATATCTGAGCTAGGCACATCCAAGGAGATGTATGATAAATTGATCCTTATGTTCAAAGTAAACAATGTGAACCAAGTGCTATTCCTCAAGAATAAGTTGAAGAATATGAAGAAGGGCTGGGATGAGTCTGTTCAAGCTTACTTTCTGAAATTGACCGAAATAAGGAACAATCTGCTGGCTATTGGGGAGACAATAGCCGATCGTGAGATGGTTCTCACCGCACTTGGAGGACTCCCATATGAATGGCAAGTATTCACTACTACCATTCTCAATAACAATACCATTCCTAACTTTGACGAGCTTCTGTCTAGATGTATGCAAGGAGAAACAAGGATGAAGGAATTCGAAAATGACAGAAATGCTGCCTATGGTGCTCATTCTCGAAAGAAGAACTCTGGTGGTCCTAAGGACAAAGGAAGAACAAGGACTCAAGAAAAGAAGGGTAAGTGTTTCACTTGCCATAGGCCTGGTCACTATGCTAGAGAATGTCCCTTTAAGAAGGATTCTCCCGATAGTGATGATAACAACAACAGCCGGAGGAATGGGAATCGAAGAAACGACAAATCCAAAGGAAAGAGGAAGGCTCCCTTTGGTTGAAACAATCAACCTTCTAAAAGGTCTAGAAACACCAGGTATGAGGAGTCTAATGATGTTGATAAAAGAAATGAGTATATTCTTGTATCTGCTCTCTCTGCTACATCTCCGCCCGACACTATGGATGTTTGGCTGATAGATAGTGGTGCCTCAAGACACATCACTGGATTCAAGGAAGCACTCTCTGACGTGGTTGAGAGGGATACTAATCTAGAAATTATCCTTGGAGATAATGCCACATACCCCGTGAAAGGGATAGGGACTGTGACCCTCCACTTGTCTCAAGGACAAGTCCTACATTTGCAAGATGTACTCTATGTACCAAAATTGAAGAAGAACCTTGTGTTTGTATCAGCCATGGAAGACAAAGGGTTCAATGTAACATTCTCTGATGGAAAGGTGCTCATGTGGAAGAAGAGCTTCAAGGAAGCTATCTCGATTGGTTTTAGAGTTGGCACACTCTACCAGGTTGGAGGGAGTCCGCTAGGAGCAATGACATGTGATACTATCCGACAAACCGAACTATGGCACCGAAGGTTTGGACACTTTCTTTACAAGGCCCTTCCCGAAGCAAGGAAGGTGGTGACAGGGATGCCTGACTTTGGAAATAATCATGAAGGTGCATGTAAGGGCTGTGCCGAAAGAAAGAATACAAGGGGACCTTTCCCCTCAAGTGTCACAAAGACATCTGATATTTTGCAACTGGTCCATTCTAATCTATCTAGTATGTTGCCCGTGACATCCCTGGGAGGATGTTCTTACTACATGACATTCACTGATGACTTCTCTCGCAAAACCTGGATATACTTCTTGAAGAAGAAGGATGAGGCTTTCATGTGGTTCCGTACCTTCAAAGCCTTGGTGGAAAATATGACAGGGAAGAAAATCAAGATTTTGAGGACCGACAATGGCACCGAATATGAGTCAAATGAGTTCAAGGACTTTTGCAGAGAAGCTGACATTAAGAGGGAGACTACTACTGCCTATACTCCTGAGCAGAATGGCGTTGCTGAACGAAAGAACAGGACCATTGTGGAAGTTGCTCGTGCCATGCTATGTGACTAGGTTCTACCGAAGTTTCTGTGGGGAGAAGTTGCGAATACTGCTATATACATTCAAAACCGATGCCCTCATTCCGCCCTGGACTCCAAAACTCCCGAAGAGGTTTTCACTGGTAAGAAACCTGACGTCTCACATTTTAGAATTTTTGGATGTCCTGTTTATTTTCATGTGCCAAAAGAAAAGAGAAGTAAGTTGGATGCTTCTGGGAAGAAAGGAATGTTTGTGGGCTACAACAAAACCTCTAAGGCCTATAGAGTCTATGTACCTGGTCAAAGGGAAGTAGAGATATGCCATGATGTCACTTTTGACGAAGATGCTTCCCTGAAGAAAGTAGTAGATCTTCCAAGATCCGAAGAAAATCATGAAGAAAGGCCTGGAAATCAAGAAGAACCGCAGGATGAGACAATGCCTGATATTGAAGGACCAATGGACCCTATTGATCCATCTCCTTCACTGGGAAAGAGACCATCATGGCTCAGGGACACCCTCGAAGATGCTGAGGGTCATGCTGCCCCAAGGGGGACATTCCGAGAAAGCAAGAAGCCGTGTAGATACCAAGGGTATCTAGCCGCCATGAGTACTATTGTACAATCTGAACCTGGATCTTTTGAGGAAGCCGTAAAGCATCAAGTTTGGAAGGATGCTATGCACGAAGAATATGAGTCCATAATGAAGAATGATGTATGGGATGTGGTCCCGAGACCGAAGGACAAATCTGTTGTCACCGCAAAATGGCTCTACAAGATCAAACATGGATCTGATGGGAGTGCTGAAAAGTTCAAGGCAAGGTTTGTTGCCCGTGGCTTCTCTCAAAAGGAAGGAATTGACTATGATGACATATTTGCAACTGTGGCACGATATACCACCATTCGATCAATCATAGCCCTTGCTGCTACGCAAGGATGGAGTCTTCATCAGATGGATGTCAAGACCGCTTTTCTGCATGGTGCAATAAAGGAAGAGGTGTATGTAGAACAACCTCTGGGATTTGAAGTTTAGGATCGAGACACTCATGTCTGCAGGTTGAAGAAATCCCTCTATGGGTTAAAGCAAGCACCCAGAGCTTGGTACGAGAGGATGGATAGTTACTTGATGAAGCTGGGCTTCACTCGAAGTAATGCTGATCCGAACCTTTACTTCAAGGTTGTGCAGGGGAAGCCTCTCATTCTAGTGCCGTATGTGGACGACCTCTTCCTGACAGGTGCTGACCCTCTCATTCATCAATGTAAGAGGGAGCTCGCTGCTGAGTTCGAGATGAAGGACCTAGGACTGATGCACTACTTCCTAGGCCTGGAGGTCTGGCAGAGACTTGGAGAGATTTTCCTTTCTCAAGGAAAATACATTGTGAAGCTTCTGGAAAGATTTGGGATGGTGGACTGTAAGTCCGTGTCGACACCGATGGAACTCAACTTTAAGAAGTTGAGTGGCAGCGCTGCTGGGCCTATCTTGGCCAATCCTACCGAGTATCGTCAACTCATAGGAGCTTTGATGTTCTTAGTGAACACCCGACCGGATATATGTTTTGCAGTGAACACTTTGAGTCAACAGATGGTTGAGCCTCATCTTCCGAGATATCTTCGGGACACGATAAACCATGGGCTGAGATACACTGCCGGGAGTGTGACACTCCATGGATATACTGATGCCGATTGGGCTGGCAGTGTGGTGGATCGTAAGAGCACATCGGGATGCCGCTTCAATCTTGGTTCTGCTTCGATCTCATGGATGAGCAGGAAGCAGAAGTCGGTGGCTTTGAGCACCGCTGAGGCCGAATACATTGCTGCAAGTATGGCCTGTTGTGAAGCAGTTTGGTTGCGAAAGCTCTTTAGTGAGTTGTTTGGACATGTGCTAGATACCACTGTGATACTCTGTGATAACCAGAGTGGGATTCGTATGATTGAGAATCCTGTGTTCCACGACCGATCCAAGCATATTGATATCAGGTACCACTTTATCCGGGATATGGTACAGCGAGGCGCCGTAAGGCTCGATCATATAGGAACTGATGAGCAGGTCGCGGATATTCTCACAAAGCCCCTGGGGAAGGTCAAGTTCCTAACCTTCCATGAGAATCTTGGTATCATGGAACGACCCTATTCTGAGGGTCCTGTTGGACGATGAGCTCTGGGAGCTCTGGGGGGCTTTGGGGATAGCTTCTCGGAGCTATAAGCAACCACAGGGCTAGGCTTGCCGAACCTTGTTGGTGTGCTTGGGCCCCACCGTGATGATTGAGTTGGTTCGCCTCTCATGATTTGTGCCTCGTATGCATCCTACCCATTTGAGTTCCAGACTCATGGGAAGTACCTCTCATTTGGCCAATGAGGTGGGAAAAGCTAGAGACTAGTAGCAAAGACTGATGGACGCATCAGAGATTGTCGTACTCTCTATCTAGGATGGCACGATCCAACCACTTGATCTGGGATCAAGTCTAGTGAGGTCTCGGACCTCCGCCTGACTTCGGGTCAGATGAACCAACTTCAGGTTGGTTGGAGACTCTTTGTGAGTCCGATAGAGGTTTCGGACCTCTGGGCTGAATTTGTCAGCCGGGGGATGATGTCTTTGTGACTGACCCACTTTTGTTCTGAAATAAAGAGGCCAGCAAAGCAAGTTACGGCGGGATGACGCACGATGTTTGATTGCACCGATGGATGGAGTTCTCCCTAGTTGAGAGGGAGTGTTAAATTTGGACAACTAGGTCCAAACTCCATGTTATGATGCTCAGATTAAGAGGCTAATATTTTTGTTGGATTCCTTTTTCGGAGAGGTGTAAAATCCATATATAATATGTCTTAATCCGATGAGCAGAACATTTATTTTGAATTTATTATTCATAATAAATTATATGTGCAGGTCGGCCTTAAGGTTTCACACCCCCAGCAGATGTGTCACACACCCCAATGATGGATATAAATACGGGCAAAGTTGGAGAGCATTTCACCACAACTCAACACACATCTTCTTCTCTCATCTGATTTAGTACGAGCTCATTGGAGGACAAGTTCAGCCCACACGTGTGAAGAAGAAGGACGAAATCTGTACGGCCAAGAGGAAGGACGAATTTCTGCAGCTAGGGTTTTGAAGGTAGTTTGACCAGCGTTGACTTTGGTCGACGCATGGTCCGAAAGGGCTGAAAATTGTTGGAGAGTTCGATTTCAAGAGGTCGTACACTTTGGCACAGAAATCGAGGTCAAAGGGTTGATCGAAATGTTGTTGCGTTGACTTTTAGCTTGCTGCCCTACGTTGACTTTTCTGGACAGCGTTGAATTTTCTGGAGTTGACTTGGGTTGACTCGGTAGCTGATTGGAGGATTTTTGTGACACATTCTGGATTGGCTGATCAAGGAGACTTTGCTAGTTGGAGCATCCTATTGACCGCCATAATGCACCATCACATTTTTCTGTTTCTGGTTTGTCTTCTATAAGATCCACTTATATGTTCTATCGGCATTTTACTTAACTATTTGTGTGATTGCTGTAAGAAAAGTAAAGTTGCTTCAAGCATAGAACATCTACAAAAATTTACAAATATTGAGATCTAAACATCCATACATATAGATTAATCTAGTCTTCATTTTTAACTAATCAATAATATTCTAGATGACATAAGCCTAAACCAAAATTAGATGCTTACAACAATTTAAATGTCTACTTTTTATTTTTTGGTAAAACTATACTATAATTTTAGGACAATGGAAATTATACCTGAAGAGATATTCAGCGCCAATCGTTGAGGATATGATCCACCTTCGATCCCTTAACCAACTCATTTGAACCATCCGGTTTTCCACCCAACCATATCCAGGGAGAACTCCTCCCCCTGGAACCCCCGAGCTGTAAAAGCTCACAAGCAGTACCAAAATACAACAGTAGAGAGAGAGATGCAAGGAAAACTAAGGAAGATAGTTTTCACTTCCTCTAAATACCACTCATGTTCAACCTCAATAGATACTTGGTAGATTAATAAGAAATTCAGATTTGTTTTGGAAGTAATTGGATACTCTCCATATCTCTCCCTCTCACAATATTCCTCAAGTCTCTTCCACTCTTGGCATTACCCCTCTCCTCCCTCAAATGAGAATACATGAGACTCATATATAGGAGGAGCAACAAATTCTTGTCACAAAGGAGGAGTAATATGCATGCATTGTATTCCTTTTAGAGGAGTGTAACTTATGCCATTAAGGAGAGGTATGCATGCCTTATTTAATGAGAGTGTAACATATGCGTTAAAGTGAGTGTAAGAGGAATATTTTATAACATATATTTAATGAGTGTAAGAGGAATATGCCATTCCTTGATGAGTGCATAAAAGAGAGTGTAATGTAATATTTAGAATAGAGAGAGTTACATAGAGCCATGAGAGTCATGAAGGAGAGAGGTGTGAAGTGATTGAGGAGATATAATTTCCTTTTAATAATAATATCATAGTCTCATAAAAGATATTAATAATATTAATAATATTGAGGATTAATTCGAGATTGAACTATGACAATTGATTAATCATAAGTTAAGTGATTTTCCTTCAAGTATACTTGTTTACCCATTGATTGGAGGTGATTTACTATTTTTGGAAAGTCATACTTGAAATGGTAGACATGACTTTCTATTTTTAGAAAGTCACTCAAAAATTGTTAGGAATGAGATTATTAAAGAAATTAATCTATGAGTTGCCCATGAGTGGTATTTTTCTTCCGAATAATAGGGATTCTGCACCCCTATTGTATGCATCTTTGTGCCTTAGTAGATTGAGGACTCCGCGCCCTGATCTACTCTAAAGATTCAAGATTCCACACCTTGATCTTTTTAAATATTCAGGACTCCGCGCTCCAAACATTTCATTATAGATTCAAGACTCCGCGTCTTTATATTTCATGGATTTAGGACTCCGCGTCCTAATCCTTTTATCATATATCCAAGACTCCACGTCTTTATATTTCATGGATTTAGGACTCCGCGCCCTAATTTCCATGGCTTCTCATCTATTATGCTTTGAAACTCCGCGTTTCACCTTAAGGTACTGATTGTGAGCTTATACCCATCTGATGGTTCGTTGGTAAGGTCTTCTTCCAAGACCTGCACACATCACAATCTCAATGATCAAATCAATCAAATGAATTTCATAATTCACTTATTCAAATTTTACCAAATATTGTGCATGACTTCCACAGTCATTTTGGTTTTGGAGAAATGACTTCCGCAGTCATTTATAACTTGAGCATCCCCGTTGGCAATGACCAAGTCCCCTGCCACATCATGCTTAGTACGAGATTATGCACATATAATCATACAAATCATGTATCATCCATAAATCATAATTAACCATATGTTCCACATAACCATGATCGTCCATGGATCTGTGTCTCAATTCTAAATCACCATTCACATCATACACCTATGTCCAAAATAGAATACCAAAAGAGAAAACATCGCTAATATTCTCTTAACCAAAATCAATCCTTGTGCACGCAACCATAGATATTATCATAAGCACACAACAACCAAGTGACCCAAACCAGGTCATAGCATATAAGCATGTACATAAGTCTTTCATACATAATATTATATCAAAATCACCATCTCTAAGTGTCATCAAAGCTATCTCACTAATAAGGGACACTACAAATGCTAAGGAACAACCTCCCGGTGCCACTTTCTGGATCTCGACCTCCAAAACTAATCCACCGAAAAAATTCCGAAAACCCTTCCTTCTGCCTCAGCGTTGCCTCTACGTGAACTTACGCAGTCACTGCGTCAACCCCTTTCCTTCAACGCTGGCTAGGCTAGATCACCTCTGCCTCTCTCTCATTGATGCTTCACCAGACTGAGAAAATCTCTCTCCGGATGCTATCTCCGCCCCTCACTGCTCAGATCTCTAGTTCAAATTTCTCAGCAAACCACGCCCCATAAATTTCGATCTTAGATCAATTCAGTGTCTCCATGTTTTTTCCAAATGATCCTTAAGCCTTCCTTTTATAATCTTCACGTTGACAAATCAACAACCTAGATTAGATGTCTAATTGATGGCTAAGATTAAAACATGACTTCATCTTCGTTCTCTAGAAGATTCACACTGTTTTATTAATACACTTTAATTATTTAATTTCCCTAAGTTTAGACTTAGGGTCCCCATTAAAATAATTTATTATTTTAATAAAACATGAACTGAGTGGAATTTCCACAAACGGATTTTGGGTTCTTTGGAACACAAATGTCTAAGCCTCCACACCAAATTTGAGACTTAGAGCACTATTTGATGCTACAAAAATCAACACTCTCTCTTAGCGAGGAAAGTGCTCTAGCAATAATGCTTGTTGCATACTGCTCTGTCCTTGAAGCATCCTCTGCGCTGCTGAAGTCCATTAGTCTCTGCACTGCTGCTGGCACTATACTACTGCCCATGATACTACCACTAGCATTGCTGCATTTGTACTGCATCTCCCTCTCAAGTGTTGCATCTGCTATGCTGCTAGTACTGCCATTGCTAACACTGCATCTGCACTGCAACTCAGTGGTTGAGAGAAACAGTTGAAAACAAACCCAAAACTGCACTGTCACTGCTAACACTGCATATGCATTGCAGCTCAGCTGTTGAGAGAAACAACCGAAAACTCACCCAAAACTGAACAAGTGTTCACCGGATGCACCTCAGTGCCGAAGAATTTCGTTGCTGATAGCTACTGCGCTGTCCCTCTCATGCTCTACGCTGCTGCTGCTTTGCACTGCGTAAGCACTGATCTGCACTACGCTGCACCATTATGCATTGCGCTGGTGCTGCTATGATGCTGTTGCATATGCTCTGCGCTGCTTCAGAAATGAACGTTGCTATCTACTGCACTGTCGTCTCCATCACTCCTCGACTCCACTGAAACTCCTCCACCCATGATCAGCAGTAGTAGGGTGGAGATCATGGGCTCCCGTATCAAGGTATGATCCATGAGGTCCCTCTTATTCCTTCTGACGCTTTCTGCCCAACAACAACTTCAGAAAACTGCGTCCCTCTGTCTTTTGCGTGGAGGCTCTGCGCAGCTCCCTCTGCCGCAACAAAAACTCGAATTGGAAGTCCTACCTCTCTGTCGACTCACTCAGAGAGAGACAACCTCGAATTTTCAGTCGTCCTGGCTAGATCTGCGCAATCCCTTTGAGGATTCGTTTTGCTGCACTATAGAAAAAACGAACTTCACTTTAGAAATCAGATCAGGCCTTCTTGTTTCACATCAATTCTCTAATACCATGTGAAAATTCCAAGATCTAACTAGATCTAATGAATCCTACTGCAACAATTGAGTGTACTTCTCCTATTAAGTAAATTACAATACATAATTAATTCATATCTGAATTATTGAAGCAACTACTGAAGCAGCCTACACTAAAATTGATTCACAAACAAGGAAACTAGACAAGGAAATCATTCACACATATGACAGTTATTTTTGGACTAATGTCCCCGGAAAAACCCAATGCGGGAAAACTGGTGCAACAGATTTGAGGGTTTGTATTATTAAGCAATAGCAATGTCTGAATACACCTCTGAATACCCTCAAAGGTTGTTCAGTTACAGAGAGAAATAATGGCAAAAGAATATGTGAGAAATAACTCACTCTATGATTGAGTTTCCGACTGATCTGGATGAAGAAAAACCTGCCCTGGGGAGGCTCTGCACAGCGTCTACGCAGTCCTAGCGCTGCAACTTGCAGCCTCTGCGTCACCCCCTTCCAGGGTCAGCGTTCAACCCCAGACAAGTTGTTTTGCCTTTGTGGATGCTGAGGAACAACCTCTCGGTGCCACTTTTCGGATCCCGACCTCCGAAACTGATCCCCCGACAAAATTCCGAAAACCCTTCCTTCTGCCTCTGCGCTGCTTCTGCGTAAGCTTACGAATTCACTGTGTCCATCCCTTTGCTTCAATGCTGGCTAGGCTAGATTAGCTCTGCCTCTCTTTGATTGATGCTTCATCGGACTGGGAAATTTTTTCTCTCGGGATGCTTATCTCTGCCCCTCATTGCTCAGATCTCTAGTTCGAATTTCTCAGCAAACCACACCCCAGAAATCTCGATCTTAGATCAATTCAGTGTCTCCGTGTGTTTTCCAAATGACCCTCAAGCCTTCCTTTTATAATCTTCTCGTTGACAAATCAATGACCCAGATTAGATGTTCAATTGATGGCTAAGATTAAAACATGATTTGATCTTTGTTCTCTAGAAGATTCACTCTGTTTTATTAATACACTTTAATTATTTAATTTTCCGAAGTTTAGACTTAGGGTCCCCATTAAAATAATTAATATTTTTAATAAAACATGAACCGAGTGGAATTTCCACTAATGGTTTCTAGGTTCTTTGGAATACAAGTGTCTAAGCCTCCACACCAAATTTGAGACTTAGAGCACTATCTGATGCTACAAAAATCAACACAATCATGGATACATGAGTTACCCCTTTCCTTGGCCTGCTTTTTCCACTCCTCTGGTGCTTCCTTTACTTTAATGATTTATCTTTATTTATTACATAGCTTAGGATACCATGCTAGCTTTATGCTTTTCCAATACCCCTTAAAGATGTAACAATTTCTTGCTCATGAGGGTTGGGACATTTAAGAGTTCCTTTATGATGAAGCATGATATGCTGAGGAATTGGGCGATGGTTAATGAGGGGGGTAGAGCTCATGCTAGGATTTTGCTCACATGCTTCTTAAGTTTCAATCATCTTTTGCATTTTTCTTTCCTTTAGTTGTCGCTTTATGTGCTTTTATCATTCTTTTCGCTGCATCAATCTCTTAGGGAAAATTTTCAGGCCCTAACTTAGAGATGAGGATAAATGGTGCCAATCCTAGTGACAAATACAACAAACATAAAGAATGGATCTGGATAATAAGGGAAACATGGAAACAATCAAGTATGGATTACCTTAGGCACGCTACTTCAAATATGCCTCATATTAGTGTCCCTCTTGAAGAAAGGACCTTGGGGAAGGCCACATTGAACTAGGTGTTTAAATGTATAGCTCGGGATGTACTCCTGCAATCCCTGGGTACTAGGTTTGTGAATAGTTGACCCACAAAAATGTTGTTTTGTGGGTAATGTACCCAAGCAGTGGGCTTGGTACCCAAAGTTGTAGGTGAAAGACCCATGGAGAAATTGATTGTTTATTCATTGGATGCATGAGGGGCACCTTTGGAGGGCTAAGGGGAACAATGGGCTACAATGTTGTGGTAAAAAATAAATGAACAGAATTTTATTCCTTAAGAGATTGGAATTTGAGCATGATTGGGTTAGGTCGGCTTGGGGTAAAAGCGGTGATTCTTGGTGGCTAATGGACTCCACCAGGAACACTATAAGTAGGAGTAAAGTTGAGATCATTTGGATCATCACAAGAGAAGACAAGTTAATTTGACCGTAGACTTTAAGGAGCCGAGCTAGAGAGAAGAAGCAAGGACGAGTTTCTATCTGTTTCTTATGTTCTGGTACAGGCTGAGTTTAGGAGTGTTGGTAGAGTTGCTTGAGGATAGTTCTGTGCACAAGTCAGTGGTTAATTCTATTTGAATAGGCCGAGTAAATTCCTGAGCTGTTTAGGAGGTTCGAGACCCTTAAATTTAGTTTACAGGAAGGTTGAGAGGCCCGTGATGATGCTGGAATAAGGGATGGACTTGAGCAGGGATATGCGCTGGAATTTAAGGGCCAGCAAGTGAGGTGACCGCAGGGTTTGAGGATTGATTTGGGCTGTAGTTAGGGAACATCCTGAGGCAGCCACAGGAGTCCTAAAGAGGGCTGAAAATCCTCTCTGAATTAAGTGCACAGGGCCGAGCTTCATCATGGCTGAGTAGAGACTTAGTTGAAGGTATGTCGCTGTGTTTTCATGGTTGATGATTTCTATAGTGTATGTGGTTAAGGTTTGTCCCCTAAGCTGTGTGTGGATAGAGGTTGAAGGTGCTTATGTAAAGTGAATTAGAAGAGGCTAAACCAATTGTGTTGTTGGAGATAATGATTTTGTGAGTATATTCACTGTGTTGTAGCATGTGTTGAAGACCTTATGTGCAGTGACATTTGGTGTGGCAAATCATTGCCAGAAGATAGTTTGTGGCAGCCCATGAACAGTGACTCCTGAAGTAGTAGAGTTGTTGTGGGAGGGAAAACTTTGAGAAGACCCTAAGTACAGTGATTTGGGAGCAGCTGAGTTGTTGTTAGAGGGAAGATTTGTTGAGCTTAAGTTCAGTGACATTGGAGGAGCAATGCCATTGATAGAAGGCAGATTGTTGAGCTGATCGTGCAAGATAATTTGAAGGTGCAGACTCCCTTGTGAGCAACAGAGGTAGAGGTAGTGGAGCAACATTATATTCTGCGTGTATAGGTGGAAAAGGACCTGCCAGGTGTTCAAGACAAGTGGACTGAACGGACTGGTGTAAGCACTTCTTCAACAAGTAGTTTGTTCTTGTTCAAGGGTAGGTTGATTGTCAAGTGTTGTTGACATCAAGCCCTAGTTTTCCTTGTATCAGGGCTAATTATAAGGGCCCTGATCTATGGTATGGGAGCCCTAAGTTTGTTGTATTAAAGTTGAAATATAACTATTTTTGGGTTGGCATAAATTTTTGTGTACTTCATTGATTCATTGCTGTTACATTTTCATTGTGCAAAGTGCTTGTGTTGTGGCACTTTGGTGTGTTTGTGATTGTGTTTTAGACAGACCTGATTCTTAAGTGGCAAGGAAAATCAACACTAGGGGTAAAAAATAGCTTCCCAAGGGAAGCATGGAAACAAGGGTACAATCAAGAGCAATGAATCTTCCAGCGTGGCTTGTGATCAATATTAATATGCCCTAAAATATTAAATGAAAGCACATGATTACAAGAATGGTTAGTGTACGTTTCTACAGATGACCCACCTTCCTTTAAGTATGTCAGATGGGAGAGAGCATTGATTGGAGGATAAATGGAGATCTCTGATATAAAGCTATTTGTGGGCCATCATAGGGTTTCTGGTTGGCTGGCTGTCAAATGAAGAGAAAAGACTTCTCCTATGGGTTACCCACTTTGGGTGGGTAAAAAGCACCATAAGAGGCTTGTTTTCTTGGGTGAGACAAGCCTTGAAGGGAAGATCACTAACCACAAGCACTTTCCTTTGGCTGAGTCTACCACAACAGCATGGCACTATTTCTTCGAAATCATTTAAGACTTGCACTTGGTCCCAACTACTTATTTGTTTCTAGAGGGAGCATTTAGGAAGCGTACTTTCTGAATTCTCCCTTTTGGGAGTGTGTTTTAGGAGTGTGCTCCCTACCAAAAAATTTCTCACTCTTGGAGCACTCCTTGAGTGATTTTAGAATGCTCTTCGGGGAAAAGAGAACTCTCCTTGAACACTTCTGCATGATGAGTCGGTCTTTCTTTTTTAGGTGTTTGGGAACCAAGTCAATGTTCCAAATGGTTCCAAAAGGCATGACTACACTCACTCCATTTTTCTCTCATTCTATTTCTTATTTCACTCATCTTTGCTAGGGGGGTTTTGAGTGGGCTTCTTGTTAGTTCTTGAGGAGGTTGAAGGGAGATTAAAGTTTCCATAGGGTGATTGAAGGGGTATTGGAGAACTTGGAAGGAAGATTGAAGGTTGCCATAGAGTGATTAGAGAGCTTGGAATGGAGATTGAAGCCTATCTATAGTCATATTCAACCACCATTAGAGAGCTAAAGAGGTTGGTTCTAAATTCCATTCTTGTTTCTTTAATTATTTTTTTCCATTTGTTGTAAACCAGTGTATTATGCCATGTTGAACACTTGAATGCTCTCTTCTTCTACACTTTCCCATTTATCCTCCTTTCTATTATAGGCAACAAGTTATTCTCAAGATTCAATAAGCATGATGGGTATGTCAATGTAGTATATCCTTTTGACTCCATTTTTAATTATTATGGCGGTGTTGGGAGTTAGAGGACATTGAAGTACCAATGGTAATGAGGAAGAAATTGAAGTAGAAGGGGATGATAATGAAAATGATAGTGATGATGCAAATGTTCCCAAAGTGGTCTCAACACCTTTGTGGAAGTATGTGACAAGGCTTGGGGGAGAGAAAGGGGGTGGAACCACAAATTTTATATGCCCCCGTTGTCATAAAACTTATACGGGTTCCTTTACCTGTGTGAAAAGGCATCCCTATGGGATTATGCCATGGGATGAAGGTAAGACTAGTAGTAAAAACTTGTCAGCAAGTGCTAGCCAAAAATAGAAACAAGTACTGGAAGGAAGAGGAGGAAGCACAAAACAAATCCAAAAAAATAAGGGTTGAATGTGAGAGTTCACAAAGAATGTTTAGTGGTTGATCCCCATCTCCCTATGCTAGTGGGTTCTTTCTTTCGCTTTTAGGGCATACAACAATATCAAATTTGTTAATTTTGGGCAACTAGGTCCAAACTCCATGTTGCACTGCTCATATGATGATGATAATATTTTGTTGGATTCCTCTTCCGGAGAGGTGCAAGATTGATCTAAAGATCATCTTGTTTGGATGAGCAGAACATATATTCTGATTTTATTTTCCACACATGTGCAAGGTCGACCATATTTGTAATGTAGGCTCACAAGCCTAATAGATGTGTCACACACCCTCATTGACTGATATAAATTGGAGAGTCTTGTAGATCATTTGATCATCAACTCATCACACATTATCTCTTGTGATTTGATTGGTTCGATCAGCCTTTGGAGTCCTCTCCCTCTCTCACACGTGCGGAGCTGCAGCTGGGTAAAGTTTGCGAACTGTTTTAGGGCTATTTGTTGTGTGTTGACCATCATTGACCGTGGTCAACCCTTGATGTTTTGACCTCCAAACTTTGCAGAAATTCCGATTTTTGAAGGCCGTATTGCTGGGCACAAAAATTGAGGCTAAACGTTGACTTTGACCGAAGCCCTAAATCTGCAGCATTGACTTTTTGCGTTGACTATTCTACGCTGACTTTCTATTGACCATCCTGAGAAAGACTTTGCTGGCTGATGCATCCTGTTGATTGCCGTAACGCACACTATCCTATATCTTTGCTGGACAAGAAAAATTGTAAAATCTGATCTATATTATTGGCTTGTCTTCTGTTGATCTATTATTGTGTTCTATTAGCATTTTACTTTCATGTTTATGTGATTGCTAAATTGAATCGGGCCTAAGAAGGATTGAAGTAAAATTGCATTAAGCATAGAACATGGAATTATTGTGTTCTATCAGCATTTTACTTTCATGTTTATGTGATTGCTAAATTGAATCGGGCCTAAGAAAGATTGAAGTAAAATTGCATTAAGCATAGAACATTCCATGTCTATCTAAAATTAACAAAATTTCCTTCCCCAAGGTTGTAGAGATGATGTGGATGCAAAAAAAATTCAGGTTTCTCTATGCATGTGGCGAACCATTCAATGTTCTTTGCTCAACTTATTGGCATGCAATGGTACAAGCTAATAATGGTAACCCTAAAGGATATAAGAGCCTCGTGTATGACAAAGCTAGAACCTTAGGACTTGACAGGGAAAGAGCCAAAATACATTGTGCTTGGGAAAATCTAAAAATGCTTGTAACCATTATGGGGTATCAATTGCATATGGTGGTTGGATAGATGTTAAAGGTAGGTCATTAATAGATGTTATTGGTGTGTCTGCTACTGTTGCAGTCTTCGTTTCAGTCTACGTCTACTGAAATTGCTACAAGAGCAGTGTTAATATTGCAAAAGCCTTAATTAAAACCATTCAAGAGATGTCATAGAAGTCATCATTGATAATGCTGTTAATGTAAAGCAACAAGAGCACTCATTGAGGACAGGTGCCCCAACATAATTTGATTAGGGTGTTTGGTTCACACAATGAACATTTTGATGCATGATATTACTGAAATGAAGGACCATAATTATAGATGGATTAGTGCGTTGTACAAGATATCAAGGAAGATGATAACACTTATTACCAATCATACCATGGCCCACTTATTTTTCTGCAATTACTCTAAGTTGGAGTTACCAAATATTACACAACCCAGTTTTGCTAGCTATTGCCTCACTTTTGTTGAAAATTCAATAGGGCAATGATTATGATTAATTCTCTTTACTTGATAACTGCTTGTGTTTCCTTTTTACTTATTAGCTATGTTCCTTATTATTTTATGTGTGAAGCATCAAACAACTACTAGAACAAGAAGAACAATGACACAATATATAGGTTGCAAGACAGGGCCAAAACCTCTCTTCTTGAGAGGAAAATGCTTAAATCTCCTCTTCCTTATAGATTCTTCAATTGACGAATTCCATGACCTTAAGACTAAAACCAATACCCTCCAAGACCAAGACCAAGACCAACCTCTTCAGAGGATGTGCCAACTTCGATCTAGTCAAAACTAGGCAAATCTCTTCCAGTAGCACCTTTTTGGCTTTCTGCTGCAAGATTTTCGGCCTCCTATCACAGATCTGAAATTGCGGCCTCCCTGCAACTGCTGCAACTGTTGCTGCCAGCTGTGGGAACTTCGATCTTATTCTAGAGACCTCCTCTGACCTTCGCTTGCATTTCCCTAACTCTTGGAGCTTGAGAGAGAGCCTTGGTGACCTTCGCTTGACCTCTTTGCCTCCTTTTCTCAAAGATTGAATTTGTAGATGGATGCCCTAGGTCTGCTACAAAAACCCTAGTCCTCTTTAGCATGTGAGAGATAAAATTAGCTACCTTCTCCTTCCTCTTCCTTCGCTAGAATGAGTGACGAGTGAGTGTGTCTCAAGGAGGATGAGTTCTCCTCTATATATAGGCTCTTCAAGGTGGATGTGGCTCTTCCTTCTAGGTCGATTTGCCAGCTGCCAGACCGACTTGGTCTTGGAGGGTATTTCGACACTTTTAAAGACAAATAATTTTCTTTACAAGTTACAATGTGCCCAGTGGTGTCTTCAACTTATGACAATGACTCTTTTGACTTCTTGACATAGGTCTGCTACAAAAACCCTAGTCGTCTTTAGCACGTGAGAGATAAAATTAGCTACCTTCTCCTTCCTCTTCCTTCGCTAGAATGAGTGACGAGTGAGTGTGTCTCAAGGAGGATGAGTTCTCCTCTATATATAGGCTCTTCAAGGTGGATGTGGCTCTTCCTTCTAGGTCGATTTGCCAGCTGCCAGACCGACTTGGTCTTGGAGGGTATTTCGACACTTTTAAAGACAAATAATTTTCTTTACAAGTTACAATGTGCCCAGTGGTGTCTTCAACTTATGACAATGACTCTTTTGACTTCTTGACATAGGACACATCCTAGAGGCATTCAATGGGTGCTTGACCTATAAATAAAAGATCTTGAGCATGAAACCCATGCTCCAAAATAATAACAATTTTTCTTTTATTTCATAATTTACAAGAATCAAAAATACATTTCGGGTAGTACCCCCATTTACAATGTTGATTGATTCAGGTAGTACCCATAATTTTATTCATTGCAAGGTGGCCAAGGAATTGAATTGCTTCCTATACCCAGCACTAGAATGTCAAGTGATGGTTGCAAATGGAGGAACTATAAATTTCTCTGGAAAATGCCATAATATCAAGCTATCCATGGGGGAATATGTATTGAATAGTCCAATGCTTTCCATTCCAATGGGAGGTGCTGATGTTGTACTAGGAGTACAATGGTTACAATCTTTGGGGACGGTAAGGAAAGGAAGTCGAATTACAATGTATCGCACGGAAGCCGAGAAAGATAATAAGCTCTAATGTCATGACAAAGCTTCTGAAGAAAGAACAGCGAGGCGTAATTGCACAATTATGCTCACTAGAAGTTCCAACATCAAAATCATCTATTTCTCCAGATCTCCAAAATGTCTTGGACAATCATTCTAAGGTGTTTGAAACTCCCAAAGGAATCCCACCTATTCGTGATCATGATCATGCTATTCATTTGATTCCAGGAAGTGTTCCTCCAAACATCAGGGCTTATAGATATCCTTATGTCTAAAAGAGCGAAATTGAACGTATGATTGCAGAAATATTAGAGGCTGGTATAATTCAACCTAGTCAAAGTTCTTTCTCTGCTCCAGTAGTATTGGTGCACAAGAAGGATTGATCATGGCGCATGTGTCCGGACTATAGAGAGCTCGATAAGTTCACTATTAAAGATAAATTTCCCATTCCTGTGATTGATGAATTATTGGATGAATTACATGGAGCAATATATTTTACCAAGTTGGATCTCCGTTCAGGATATCATCAAATTAGAATGAAGACTGAAGATATTCCGAAAACAACATTTTGAACTCATGAGGGTCATTATGAATTTTTGGTCATGCCTTTTGGCCTTATCAATTCAAGGGTTGATGAATTCCATTTTCAAACCCTTAAAAAATCTGTGTTAGTATTTTTTGATGATATACTAATGTACAACAGGTCCTGGAAGGATCATGTTCAACATGTTGACAAGGTGCTCAAACTATTGGAGGAGAAACAATTATATGCAAAAACCTCCAAATGTTTCTTTGGAGTACAAGAGGTGGAATATTTGGGTCATATTGTATCTCACGAGGGTGTTAAGGTAGACCCTAACAAAATTAAAGCCATTAAGGAATGGAAAGGTCCCACAACCATAAAGCAGTTGCGAGGATTTCTCGGGTTAACAGGGTATTATCGTAAGTTTGTTAAGAATTATGGGAGAATAACAACACCTCTAACAACATTATTGAATAAAGACGCATTTTCATGGACTCCTGAAGCAACTAAGGCCTTTGAACATCTTAAAGAGCCAATGTGCCTAGCACCAGTGTTAGCTACACCAAACTTCACAAAAACCTTTATTGTGGAATGTGATGCCTCAGGAAATGGAATTGGTGCTGTTTTAATGCAAGAAGGAAGACGCATTGCTTTTGAAAGTCGTTCAATCAAAGGAAAGTATTTACAGAAAGCTATTTATGAGAACGAAATGTTAGCAATACTACATGCACTAAAGAAATGGTGACCTTACATAATGGGAAGACACTTTAAGGTAAAAACTGATCATGATAGTCTTAAACACTTTTTGGAACAAAGACTATCTTTAGAAGAGTAGCAAAAATGGGTCACAAAGATGTTGGGTTATGACTTTGAAATCATCTACAAAAAAGGGAAGCTAAATGTTGTTGCAGATACACTCTCAAGAAAGGATGAAGAGGTGGAAGCATTGCTTTGTTCCATTTCTATTATCCAACTAGATTGGATAACCGAAGCAAGGGATGAATGGAAGAAGGACGAAGAAGTGTGGACACTCATTCAAAATTTGCAACAAGATCCTAGTACATCTGATACATTTAGTTGGAAAAATGATTCCTTATGGTACAAAGATCGCTTATATCTTTGTAAGAATTCCCAACTAAAACAAAAGATTATTTTGGAATTGCACACTTCTCCTTTAGGAGGATACTCAGAATTTTTAAAAACTTACCACAAGGTGAAGAAAGATTTTTTTTGGGATGGCCTTAAATCTGATATTCAAAAGTTTGTGGCGGAATGTTTGGTTTGCCAGCAAAATAAAGTTCAGACAATTAAGACCCCGAGTCTTCTACAACCTTTATCCATTCCAAGTCAACGTTGGAAGGAGATTTCAATGGATTTTATCATAGGTTTACCTAAGTTTGAAGGAAAGTGTCATCATGGTGGTAGTTGATAGACTTACCAAGTATGAACACTTTTGTGCATTATCTCATCCATTTAAAACAAGTACAGTTGCTATTGCATTTATGGAAACAATTCAAAAGCTACATGGAAACCCAAAGATTATTGTAAGCGACAGAGATCCCATTTTTACTGGAAATTTTTGGACGGAATTATTTTCTTGTTTGGATACTCAACTAGTTCATAGCTCATCTTATCATCCTCAATCCGATGGTCAAACTGAGATAGTGAACAAATGTTTGGAAGGATATCTTCGTTGTTTTGTATCTGATAAACAAACACAATGGGTCAATTGGTTACCTCTGGCTGAATGGTGGTATAACACTTCCTTCCATACTGTAGCAAAAATGACCCCATTTATGGCACTTTTTAGATATCATCCACTGTCCATCACATAATCTTTAAGAGAAAATTCTAAGGTTCAAGCAGTGGAAGATCACATCGAGCATCAACAACAAGTTCTCCAAATCTTAAAGGATAACCTAAATTTGGCACAAAATCGAATGAAACAATAGGCAAATCAACATCAAAGCGAGAGAAGTTTTGATGTAGGAGACTGGGTATTTTTACAGCTACAACCATACAAACAAATGTCCCTTAAGCAAGCTAAGAAGGATAATAAATTATCGCCAATGTACTATGGTCCTTACAAGGTGTTGCAAAAGATTGGTACTATGGCATACAAATTGGAGCTTCCTGCTTCTTCGCGAGTGCATCCAGTTTTCCATGTTTCATGCTCAAAGAAGGTTATAGGTGACAGACTTCCAATTCAAACAATATTGCCAGAACTTGATGAGGAAGGAAAAATCATATTGGAACCTGAAGCAGTCACGAAAACAACTCGACAGCTACAAAATCGATCAATTTCAGAGTATCTCATCAAGTGGAAGAACTTACCCACTGAAGATTCTACATGGGAGGATGAGAATTTTATACAGAAGCATCCAGAGCTAGTCAAGCATTGAGGACAACATTTTTTTGAAGGAGAGGGGCATGTTAGGTCCTTAGATTACAAGTGCAGTCCCTTATTATTGTTAGTGTAACCCCCTTATTGTTATTGTTGTACCCCTGTAACCCCGATATTATTATTATTGTGCCTTTACATTATTATTGTTAGGTCGGCTAGGAATATATTGTGACCCCATGGTCTCTTATATATAGAAGGAGGTTTTGTCATTTGTATCATCTAAGAATTGTTCATTTATGTAATGTAAAGGAGGTTTCCCCCACGAAGTGGCTTATTTCTAAGGCGTTGATCTCTCTTTTCTTCTATTTTTGGAGTTGGTTTCATAACACTTGTACTTATCGATACTTGCATCTACCGCATGTTTTATCTTGTAGATCCATTTGGAAGTTACCACAGATTTGTCTTCGGGCCTTGGTACGATCTCCCAAACTCCATTCTTCATTATAGATTGGTATTCCTCATTCATGGCATCCTTCCGTTCTTGATGATTGACGACCTCTTCAAAAGTGGATGGTTCTGCTTCTATTAGTTTTGTCATATATGCAACATAGCTAGAATATCTCTTATTTTTCTTACTTTCTCTAAATGAGCCTTTTGCTGCCCCATGACCTTTTGCATAAAGTAGTGTATATTTCAACCAATTTGGTCTCTTTCTTGATTCAGGGAGGACTACAGGTTGAATGGGTTTACTGGGACCCTCATCTTCATGATGAGATTCTTCTTCTTCCCTGTTAACTTCTTCTTCAAATATTGGAAGTTCTTTGTCATCAGAGTCCATGGGTAGTTCCTTGGATTTCTTGAATGCTATACTTTCGTCAAATATGACATCTCGACTTACTTCTATATGGTGTCCTTCCTTTATGTAGATTCTATAGGTCTTAGAGGAATTGATGTAACCAACAAATGTTCCTCTCATGCCTGATGGATCTAGCTTCTTTCTTTTGTCCTTTGGTATATGAATATATACGAGAGACCCAAAGATGCGGAAATGGTCTACAGTTGGTTTCTTCCTAGTGAATACTTCTTCGGGAGTCTTGTTATCTAGTGACTTGTGGGGACTTCTATTTTGAATATATACTGCTGTCTTCGTAGCTTCTCCCCATAGGAATTCGGTAGATCTTGATCATGTAACATTGCCTTTACACTTTCTTCAATGGCTCGGTTCTTTCGTTCCACAACACCATTTTGCTCAGGATTATATGGGACTATCAACTCCCTCTTAATCCCAAATCCTTACAGAATACTATAATCTCCTTGGATGTCTACTCTCCTCCATTATCGGATCTTAATATCTTGATTCTTCTTTCTGTAACGTTCTCCACTTCAACTTTGAATTCTTGAAATTTTGTAAATACTTCGTCCTTGGTTTTCATTAAGTAAACCCGGGTCTTTCCTGAATGGTCATCTATGAATGTGACATAATATAGATGACCTCCAAGTGATTTAGGAGTCATAGGGCCACATACATCGGAGTGAATGAGATCCAAGATTTCTTTTGACTGCGAAGCACTGCTTCCAAATGGTCTCTTGGTATTCTTACCTAATGCACATTCCTTACATATTCCTTCATGATCTTCTTTCAGCTTAGATATTTCTACTATGGAATTTAGAGATGGGAGGATCTTGAAATGAAGATGACCAAATCTTCTATGCCATAGTTCACATGGGCTAATTTCAATGTGAACCAAGGCTTGAGCTAGAGGAGATATCAGCCTGTAAAGTCTTCATTCTCGAATACCAATTACTCTAGCATTCTCTATACTTGAGGCTTTACTCCATACAACAACCTTTCTATCAATGAAAGCTACTCTATCACCTTTATCCTCTATACTTGAAATGGAAATTAAGTTCTTATGCAAACCTGGAATAAATAGAATGTTGTTGAGGTGAATGTTGCTTCCATTCTCCAGCGCTATAGAGGTTGATCCAATACCTCTTACGAGATAACTTTTGTTATCTCTAGGTTCCACTGAATAAGAATATTTTCCCTTTGATAAAGTCTTCAACTGTTTGTGATGCCCTGTCATGTGCCTAGATGCACCACTATCAATTACCGAAATGCTCTCGTCTTGGAATGTGCCAATGAGTGCCGAAAAGAGACCTTCATCCTTTTCCTTGATTACTTCTTTCTTTGTAGAGAATAAGGGATTCCATGCTTCCTTGATGCCTTTCTTGAGATAGCTTGCTACCTTTGAACATTCCTTGACGAACTTCTTCAATGAATAGGATATCTTCATGATTCCCTTAGCTAACCTTAGCTCTGATTCCATGTTGAGAATTCAATAGGGCAATGATTATGATCAATTCTCTTTACTTGATAACTGCTTGTGTTTCCTTTTTACTTATTTGTTTGTTCCTTATTATTATGTGTGTGAAGCATTAAACAACTACTAGAACAAGAAGAACAATGACATAGTATATAGGCTGCAAGCTAGGGCCAAAACCTCTCCTCTTGAGAGGAAAACCCTTAAATCTCTTCTCTTGATAGAGTCTTCAATTGACGAATTCCATGACCTCAAGACTAAGATCAATACCCTCCAAGACCAAGACCAACCTCTTCGGATGATGTGCCAACTTCGATCTAGTCAAACCTAGTCAAATCTCTTCCAGTAGCACCTTTTTGACCTTTGCTGCAAGATTTTCGGCGTCCTATTGCAGATCTGAAATTTCGGCCTCTCTACAATTGCTGCAACTGCTGTTGCCACACGTCGGAACTTCGATCTTCTTTTAGAGCCCTCCACCTGTCCTTGACTCTTGGAGCTTGAGAGAGACCCCTGGTGACCTTCGCTTGACCTCTTTGCCTCCTTTTCTCCAAGATCGAACTTGTAGATGGATGCCCTAGGTTTGCTGTATGAACCCTAGTCCTCTTTAGCACGTGAGAGAGAGAATTAGCCTAAAAACAAATCTCCTTCGCCTTTCCTCTTCTTCGCTACCTTCTCCTTCCTCTTACTTTAGCTAGAATGAGTGATGAGTGAGTGTGTCTCAAGGAGGACGAGTTCTCCTCTATATATTGGCTCTTCAAGGTGGACGTGTGATCCGATGGTCAAAATTTAGCTCAAAAATGAAAGTGCCCAGAATCTTTCGAAACCGGTGTCACGTCGTAGTGTTCGTCGTTTTGATTCCAACGACACTTGTTTCGCCTCAATCCGATGTCGTATGAAAAAGTTATGATGTTCTGATTGTTTGGCCCAACAACTAAATAATTTGCAGGTTGTTGACTGGGCTGCTTACTGGGAAGTTGTACCGTTGATGTCAAAAGTCTACTGGGCGTGTACGAACCAATCTTGGTCTGCCAAGTGGCAACCTTGTACCGAGTAGAATGGCACATTTTGATTGGTTGGATTTGTTTGTGGTGGTCCAATAAGGGGATGCCACGTGGCCCAACTAGAGGCTGCCACGTGGCACCCCGTGGTTGGTTAAAATTTTGTTAAAGGGTCGGATAGTGTCGGTTAGGATCGAACCCACAACCTCCCACGTCCAACTGCCATGCCTTACTATTTCCTTTGCACGATGTTTCTTACCCCCTAAGGGCACCGATGCTATTTAAGTTTTCACTGGACACATGTTTGGAGGAGGGGCCGAGCGGTCAACCCCAACCCCCTGTCACCTGCAATCCATAAGACCTCGTCACAAAAGGGAGAGGGCTCGAGGACCAGCCTCGACCCCCGATCACTTGCTACCTCGCGGGACCACTGTGCACAGCGATGAGGGGTTTGGTATTTAGCCCTCTGTCACAAGTAGTCCCGCACATTATCTCAAGCGGTGGTTAACAGAGAGCCGAAAGGAGTTAAGCCCCAGTCCTGTGCCATATGGGAGCCCGCAGGACTGAGTGCCAAGGAGGAGAGGGCTTCGACGGCGGGGGCAGGGGGTTAGTCCTAACCCCTGGCCATATGACCCTTTACGTGACCACATGCCTGAAAGAAAAGGGGCCTAGGTCGGCAGGGGCGAGCTGTTGGCCCAACCCTTGGCCTTATGGCCCATGTGGCCACATTTTAGCGCTCACGGGAGTTATTGGGCGTTTTAACGATTCAACATTTTGCACCTTTGGCGCGTGAAATTGTCACCTGTCGAGCGGATTTCAAGGTGGAATTGTCGCTCTATTTGCAGGTTTATCCATTTTGTAGGACGGATAACAACATAATGGTTAGAGAGCCATAACAAGAGGAGTTTTTGGCCTTTTGGAGCTCAAGAGGAGTCCAGATAGGGTTTTTGGACATTCTGGATCCAATGGAGACCTCTGTTTACTGATTGGAGCACATCTGAAGAGACTTTTTGCAGGTTTGAGTCCATGGGTGTTATGATCAATCAATTTTTTGGAGCAGTTATTGAAGGCTTTTGAGCATGGAGAGGACCTTGTAGGGGTTTTCTACCCTTCAGATGTTGACTACAGCAACTGTGACTTATTTGTGCAGCTCATGTTTGTCTTTTCTCACTATGTCTTGTTGAGGAGAGCTCTCCTTTTGTACTTCAATGTGGAATTGTTGTACTTGTATGCTCATTTTCAGAAGGAGTATAGGGTCTTGATGTGAGAGCCCTTTTCTTGCTGATTTTTTCATGATTGATTGTAATTTGTCATGCTTTTTATAGTGAGAGTTCTTTGCAGGAGAACATTTCCTTGAAGGGGAAACTAGCCACTTATATTGTCATCAAATTTTATATATGCCTCATCATTGAAATATATGGAGCGGTCTAGCTGTGTTAGCAGGCCCGGAGATGTAGACGAAGAGGGATGAACTTTGTCACCAAATTTTGTGTTGTCTTTCTTCTTGAATGCCTTTATGAGTTAAATGATGATATGTTGCTTGTTTAAAATTCACATGTAAAACTAACTCATTACTTTGAAGAGACCTTTAAACTTGTGTTTTCATAAGACCCACTTTTACTTGCAAAGCGTCAGCGGACAATCACTTTTTACGAAGGAGAAGTCCTTCAATTTCAGATCAACGTGGCTCTTCCTTCTAGGGCGACTTGCCAGCTGGCAGGCCAACTTGGTCTTGAAGGGTATTCCGACACTTTTAAAGACAAAAATATTTTTCTTTACGAGTTACAATGCGCCCAGTGGAGTCTTCAAGTTATGACAATGGCTCTTTTGACTTCTTGACCTAGGACACATCCTAGAAGTTCTCAATGGGTGCTTGACCTATAAAATAAAATACCTTGAGCATGAAACCCATGCTCCAAAATAATAATGTTTTTTCTTTTATTTCATAATTTACAAGAATAAAAAATACATTTCATACTTATGAAGACCGAACCTAGTTACACATTTTTCAACAACCTTCAGGTGCTTTTTGAAGGTAAGAAAGGCATTGACTAGTATGGTCTCAAGTGATTCATGGTAGGATTTGAGAGACGTGGCTGCATCCACATATAACAGACATGAATTTTAGGAGGTGGAGGATATAGTGCTTGATGGTTAGTTTTGGCAACATGTTAGGTATGTTCTGTAGTTCACCAAACCCATTTAATATATGATTCAACTTGCAAATACAGATTGGCCGGTGACTGTGGAGATGTACGAGCATATGGACAACAGGCAAGGCCAAATCAAAGACATTATTGAGTCAAGAGATGTCATATTGTATGATCATATCCATAAACATGAGGTCAAAAGGTGGGATAATCTTAAAGTTCCACTCCATGCCTTAGTAGCAACTTTGAAATTTCTGGGTTGTACCTGCAATAGATCTAACATATCTTACTCTCCTTATTAGGGAACAATAGACTATCAATACCTGGCACAGAAATTTGCTTGTTTGAGGTGGAAACTATGTAAATAACATGCTGGAGGATGTGGACATAGTGGGGGAGGACTGCCTACAAAGAATGTAACATTTTTGTACAGAATGTATTTCGCAAGAAAAATATTTGTTTAGTTTGTGAAATCCTTTGTTATTGTTTGTAGTTTTGTATCATTGCTGTCCAACACTGAAATTAGTGGCCATATCATGTTAATAGCATCTGTACATTAGTTTCATTAGGAAATATTTATTTATGCATGGCATCTGTATGTTTCTTTTTAAATTTCGAGAAATCTTATTTATGATGTTTCTTTGTAACAGAGGGAGATTCGACTTGAGCAAAACCGGCATAAATCCTTCTTTAGTTGAATCCTTTCTTCTCCTACATGTAATGACAGTTTGTTCATTTTGCAAAATTTAAATCAACCTCTGCTGTGTTGTCTCCCTATTTGATGCCAGTCAAGGGTTGCATAATAATATGTATCCTAGACAACTTTAACAAATCTGGAGTTGGACAATTACAAATTGCTCTTAAAATATTGTGCTTCATCAAAATAATGACAAACCAATGGGTCAATTGTCTTATTAATGTACACCACAGTGTTTAATGATGGATCTTTCCGCAGAGCTGCAGTTGGAAAGGTGGATTGAATTTGTGGGCAACATTAATGCTGCTTTACTTGAATGTTGACATCATTTCTAAACAATTGTTCACACTTCAAACATGTTTTCTTCAGAGACTTTATAAAAATGTACTTATTACAGATGAGGAATATAAAACCTTAACTGCAAGGTTCCCTGTTTAGAAACATTTATAGAAAGCCTGGACTTGAGAGCATAGATTTATGCAAGCACAGTGTTGAGCCCACTGCATTCAATGCAAGGGAAGGAAAATTTTGTCAAAATATTCTTGCAGATGTGGAATGAGATTAAGTTATGAAGACTTGCAGGTTCTTGCAAACTCTGCATATCTGGCTCAATTTCTTGTGTAGTTGGAGAAAGATTCTCTTATCCCTTTTGTGACAGTGATTCAAAATATGGAAGACATTCTTAGTCATTTTGCTAGATGTGTATTTCCTTTCTTTCAAGTTGTTTTAGAAGTTTTGCATACAAGATTTTTGTAGGTTTGGAAAAAGCTTATAAAACTGTTTGATCCAGAGTGTGGTGGCTAAGGGTTTTCAGTCAAGCCAATTCAGTTTCTGTTGTTCTGGGTCTTATGTTGTTTTTCCTGCTTGTGTGCATAGCCTTGTATCCCTTCACATTCAAGCTACAGTTGATGAGCAAAGGTTGGGACATTTTAGATCTTTAAATTTGTTTTGGAGTGTGAATTGTGATGCCCTGCACATATTTCAGCTATTATATCCAACATAGAAATGCATGGAAAACTTCCCTACAATCCCTAAAATAACTCAAAATAGTTTCATCTAATACTGCCATAAGTTGATGGCTTGGATTGGCTGGCCCTTGTAATGGAAAAAATAAATTGAAAACAATAATGTATTATACTTGAATACTATGGAAACAAAAAATCATATATCTTATTTTGAATTACATTTTACCTGGATTAGTTGAGCCATTATCCCTGGATGCCTAGTAATGGTTGCCACTTTCACAACTTGGTATCTTGCATATTATAATTATTTATTTATTTATTTCTAATATCTAGAGGAATTGGAAACTGGGCTGGCCTCGTACTTGTGTGACACAGGGTTGATTCCAACCGCTACCAGTATAACCTCTAGGTGCCCTACGGATGACCCTTCTGCAAGCACAAGTGAATCGGGGGGATTTGAACCTTGAAGCTCCTCATACATAACACTTCATTCTCATGGCCATCACCAATTGAACTGCCCCCTGGGGGCTATCTTGCATATTATAATTAATATCAATCTACATCATGAAATCCCTGAAATGGAAGAGGCATATAATTGATACAACAAACATTTTAAGGGTATAGGACAACAATAGTTCTGAATTAAGCATGGAGCAGCTAGGCAGAGATGAGTGCTGCTTTCAGGGTAAAGATGATGAGCATTGTAGGCTCTCCTTTATGTCTTTGTTACTGTGAGGCTTTTGCAGGTTCTCCGACTCTTATATCTGAGGGTAGGATCTGATGCAATATTTGATCAACAAAAGTAAAAGAAGTGTTTCACTGTTAATCCCTGCAAGGATGGTTATTGGGTAATCCTCAGCCTGTTATTGAGTTTGATCTTCATGATATGAAATGTAATCTCTGTAGATTAAAAGCTGTGGGATTGTTGGTTTATGGGCTCATGGTCTGCAGAAAAACCCCAAGGAATTTGATTTTTGGGAACTAGAAACTATGAGATATCTTTGTTGGGCAGAGGGTATTTTTTGTCATCTTTTCATAAATGGAAGAAAATGAAGCAGTTTTTGAAGGAAGATATTTCCCAGTGGAGCAGGGTGTTATAAATGAAATGTTGGAAGGTGGCATTTAACACTCGGGATGACATTCCTTCAAAGGCTTCAGTCTTGGTTCACCCCCTATTTATTCCCTTAGAATTTGGAATGAAACCAGTCTAAAAACTATTGGGAATGGCTTAGGAAATTAACAAATTATCAAGAATGCATGTGACAATGGATTCAAGCAAACCACTTCCAGATAAAATTATGCTGAAGATCTGTGCGAGGACAGTGGAGCAGGATTTGTACTATGAAAATGTCCCATTCATGAAAATATCCAGGAAAAAAGAGAATCCTCCAGAACTGGATCAACAGGAGGAACAAAAGCTTTGACAGGACCATCCTAACAGAGGAAGATCTCCAGTGATAAAAAAACATTGGTGTGGAAATCCTTGATCACACCTAAGAACCAATTTGATGCCCTGGGAATGAAATAGCCTGAAGAGCTTGAAGAGGTACACAGGGATCCCAAAGGTTCGACCCTTATGGGAAATCTTCCTTCGATGCTCTAAATTCTTCTCTCGGTATTAACAATGATATTGATGAAAATAAACTTTCAAAACCTTTCCCTGTGTTGGAGGGTGCAATTGCTACGGAACCACCCTCTCCTATCATTCAAGTTCTTCAATTCTGCTGAAGCCCCAAGCCTTGGGGCTTTCCCTATGGAAGGAGGTAAAAATAACGAGGGTCTCAACCCTATTTTATCCAGAAACTAGTATTAGATTATGGACAAAATTCAACCGAGGGGCATGAGAAAAATGTAGAAAAGCAACATGAGAAAAATGAACATAACATAGCTGAATGATCTCAAAAGGAATTGGAAGACTATTTTCTTGGGTATAAGAATGCCCAATTTTTCCCATAAATGAGGCCTATTAGCGCACATTGGACCCTCTTCTAAGCTGTTAAAGAGTAAGATGTTTAATCTCTAGTCATCACGAAGATACTTTTATTGAGAATTTGAGAGGACATTGTGAAGGAAAATTACTCTTGAAAGACCTTACGTAGTGATTATTCAAGAATCCAAACATTGACAAGGCTAAGAGATCTATCTGGCCCACTGTAGAAGGGAAGTATAAAGCAGCGAATGGCGGAGCAGGGGTATTGATTTTCTGGTGGTACCCTAGGAAGATATATCATAGATTTTTACAGGAATACAAAGGTCGTTTCTGGTTAAGCTTGAAACTCTTTTAAAATATATGGAATCAGGAATTCATTATGATCAATGTGTATGACCCAAATCTTCCAGTGTTAAAAGTTAAAACCAGATGCTGCAAACAATTAGCCAACGAAAGAATTCATTATAGGGAGATCGCATGGACTTTTGGAGGGTAGTGAATACCATTCTTGGAGCACATGATGAGAAATGACATACTGGGAGAACTCTTCAAACCTCTTTTTATCTGATTCAGAAAAAAACTCTCTTGGATATTGAACCCAAAACAGATAACTACACATGGAACAATACGAGGAATCATTTTTCTTTTATCATTGAAAGCCTTGGCAATCGTTTAATTAGTGAAGCGTGGGTAGGTATGAACTCTGAATCTAAATCTTTTGTTCTAAAAGGAGCCATCTCTGACCGTTGGCCAATCGGCATCTAATAACTCCAAAAGGTGGGAAAAGCCAAAATGCATCTCCTTTGAAATTTGAAAACATTTGGTTTTCTCACCTTGAATTTTGAACAAAATGTGATAGGAGTGGTGGATTGAATTCAGGTTGACAAATGGGACCAAATTGTTTTTCTTGGTGAAGGAAAGCTTAAAGAATGGAACTTTAGCTCCTTGGGAATAGTTTTGTGGCCCAAAATACTATAGAAAAATAAACCAAACAGATCCATTCAGAAATTGAATTATAAGGATTGAAAAATGAATTGAAATCCAAAGGAGAAAATTTATGATGACCTAGACTCTATTTAGAAAAGGGAAGAAACATTTTGCATTCAAAAATTAAGAATGCATTAGATCTGTTGTAAGGGTGGAGTTTATATTTGTAATTTACTTAGAGATCCTTGTGACTCTAACGAAGAGAACTAAGAAAGCTTATTTGCCTGATTTCATCAATTATTTTTGAAGAAAATAACTGGAGTCTTCTATATCCGGTAACTAAGGTGGAACTTTATGATGTCTTTTCTATTAGAAATATATAAGACATATGGGCCAGCTGATTTCCCTGTTGTTTTTTTTTTCAAAAGATATGGAGCATTGTTAGGGTAGATATCCTTGCTATTGTTGAGGAATTATGGAAATAAGGAAAAGTACTTAAAGCCTTGAATTCTTCTTTCCTTTCTTTGATTTTAAACTGTCTACAAAATCATTTCAATGATTTTTTCTGGTAGGATAAAGCCTTCCTTCCCTGCATTGATTTTGGAAGAACACAGTGATTTTGCTGCGGGGATTTCCGAGTGTTTATAACTTCATTTGTTTTCCTGATTAATGGTGGGTGTAAAATTGTTTTCAAGCATGGAACGACCAGTGGCCCTATCACTGGCAGGAGGCGAAGCGTACCTACCCATTGAAAGCACTGTTCTCTTTCCCGACTCGATATTCTGTTGGTGCGAAAAGACCCAAATCGATATGAATGAAAAACCCCCGGTGCAGAGGACTACGAGGGGGAAGTCTTCTATATCCGGTAACTAAGGTGGAACTTTATGATGCCTTTTCTATTAGAAATATATAAGACATATGGGCCAGCTGATTTCCCTGTTGTTTTTTTTTTTCAAAAGATATGGAGCATTGTTAGGGTAGATCTCCTTGCTATTGTTGAGGAATTATGGAAATAAGGAAAAGTACTAATAGCCTTAAATTATTCTTTCCTTTCTTTGATTTTAAACTGTCTACAAAATCATTTCGATGATTTTTTCTGGTAGGATAAAGCCTTCCTTCCCTGCATTGATTTTGGAAGAACACAGTGATTTTGCTGCGGGGATTTCTGAGTGTTTATAACTTCATCTGTTTTCCTGATTAATGGTGGGTGTAAAATTGTTTTCAAGCATCTGTAAGGCAAGGGTGCCCTCTCTCACCTTTCCTCTTTTATTATTTTATCAGAAATGCTGAGTATTGGTTTGGCTGCTGCAAGATCTTCCGTCTGGATCAAAAGTTTTGAAAATTTCCTCGTATTGATTCAGTTTCTCTCCTTGGTTTCTTCATGACACCTACAACCTTGGGGAAGCCATTGTTGAGAAGCCAGGAACCTCAACAATATGAGGCCATTGTTGAGAAGCCAAGAAAATCAACAATGTCATCTATATCTTTGAAGGAGCTTCATGACATAGCCTCAACATGGACAAATCCATGTCCTTCCTCAATTTAAATTTGGGGTTAAAAAGAAATATTCTAAATATCTTAGGTTTTAAGGAGGATGATCTTCGCACCAGATATCTTGGATTCCGGCTCTCCAAAATCGCCTACAAATATAGAGACTGGAAACTGATTCTGGAAAAAATGGGGATAATGCTAGCCGCTTGGACTAACAGATACTTAATTCTCATAGGAAGAAAGGTATTCGATTCAATCAATGCTCTCAACAATCCCTATTTATCAAAATTTGATCTTATTGGCACCAATCATTAGCTTAGCTAAAATAGTGAAAGCTGTCAAGAATATTTTATGGAACGGACCACGAGGGGAGAAAACATGTTTATCTTCTGGACTGGAGGAAGGTGGCAACTCACAAATGGACTGAAGGCTTAGGTTTGAGAAGGTTCTTGTTCAACAAAGCTGTTTACACGAAAAGTAACTGGAGGTTTTTACCAAGCGGGAAAACTTATGGAGCAGAATTCTGAAGTCCAAAAACCTTAACAATAAGTCCCGTGAATGGTGTATAAGAAAGGAGCACATGCCGAAAGGCTCAAGCACCTGGATCGACACAATTTACAGTAACAATCTTGTAGATCTTCATATATTCCGAATAATAAATGATGGCAGTAAAACAAACTTTGGATGAAGCATGGATAGGGCATTGACTGCTAAAAGAACATAAAATCCTTCATAGAATAGGGTAGGCTATAATTAATGCAGGTTGGATCATGGTAAAATACCACTGACAGATAAACGTTGAAGGATTATAAGGTGAATTTAAATGGAAAGATGTATTGTCATGGCCTACCCAAGTGGCAAAGGAGGAAGCAGTCCTTGCAAGACATGTTTTAAAGTTTAGATCAGTGGTATATAAATGAGAAGGATATGATATATTGGAATTCAAACTCTAAAGGCCAATACACAGTGAGGGCTGGGTACATCCAAGAGATCTAATTTGCAAGTAGTTACTAGGTAATGTGGTGGTAAATTTAGTAAGCATTAATATCATACCAAAAATGGACATTGATGATAGGGTGTTTGAGGTACCTTAAAAAATATATTTGTCATTCCTATGTTTATAGTGTGAATCCAACAATATGCTGATCACCATTTATATGGTACATGAAAAATTGCTAAGTGTTGTAGCAATGGTATGTTGACAACTGTTTTAAGTAGTGTTGTTGAAGAATTCCTAAAGCATATTATGGAGGTTCAAGAGTTGGTGAAAAGGAAAAGTAAATCCATGGAAAAGGGTGAATTAAGGTAATTCAAGGGTGAAAATAGTTAAAGGTATATGTTCAAAAAGAACTATTTCCTCTCAAAATGTACGAGTCTAAGTGACATGAATCAAAGGGCTAGATTAGTGTCAACCACCAAAGTAGAGAGCTAGAAGTAATCAAGGTGATTAATTTCAAAGTGATGAAATCAAGAATAGGGACAACTAAACCGTTTTGTCTTTAATGGAAGGACAACTATGCTAGTTTAGATAGAATGAGGATTGCTTGTATTTTTCTAGGTATTGTCATTTATTTATATTGGTGATTTCTTTGAGAATTAGAGGATGCCTTGGAGATAGATATCTAGCTATTCCTTTATTGGATATTCTTAGCCAAGTTTGTATGTTTTCCAAATATAAGAATTGTAAACTTTGGATTGTTCTTAGGGCATGACAATCCACAAAATATGCAACTTACGCTACACTAGATCAACTCAAAGATTGCTTTTAAAGGATTCGAATAACGATCTGGTCAAGTTTTACTATGACAATAAATTAAAGTGTTATGAACCATGCGACTTAAAGTTGATAAGAAACCAATAATTACAGTTTTATTTGTGGGAGAAACCCCCTGTTACAATGAATACAATGTAGAAGTCAATAATTTGATAATCCTAAGACTAAGTCTCCTTAGTGTGTGTGTGTGTGTCTATATATATATATATATATATATATATAGAGGAGATAAAAGATACAATTATAATAAAATGAGACCATGAGACTACATAACAATATAACAATAAAATGTAATCACTCAATATCTAGGGCTTAATAAGGGGCTTTAGGGTTAACATGGGGTTTATGTAAGGTGACTTAATATGCCCCTCCCATTAGATAAGTGTTGTGCTCAAGACTTAAATATCTGTGGGTGTTTCTGCATGAACAACTAATCTTTCCATGTCACTTCTTCCATTGGTAGGTTCTTCCATTTGATAAGTACTTAGGGATTGCTAGATTTCTTAGTTTCTTATTCTTTGTTTCCAAGATTTTTTTTGCTTTTAGTATTATTTACCCTTCTTTATTAATCTCTAGGAGAAGAGTTTGGACTGAGATCTTGTCACCAATTACCTTCTTTAAGCAAGAAACATGGAGGATTGGTTGTATACGTGAAGATTGAGGCAACTCCAATTTGTAAGCCATATTTCCCATCCTTTGCAACATCTTATAGGGGCCATAATACACTGGTGCTAATTTGTTGTCCTTGTTTTGTTGCTTGAGGGACATTTGTTTTATTGGTTGTAGTCTCACAAATATGCAATCCCCCACTTCAAATTCTCTTTTGCTGTGATGTTGATTTGCTGCTTGTTTCATCCTATTTTGTGACATAACCAAGTTGTCCTGTGATAATTTGAGAACCTTTTGTTGGTGGCATATGTGGTCCTTTACTGCTTGAGCCTTTATAGACCCTTTCAAGGGTGATGTGACGGATGGAGTATGATATCCATAAAGTGCCATAAATGATGACATTTTTTACGAAGTATGGAAGGTTGTGTTGTACCACCATTTTGCCAAGGGAAACCATTTGACCCACTGTGTATGTTAATCAGATGCAACACAACATAGATATTCTTCTATGTATTTATTCACAATCTCAGTTTTCCCATTAGATTGAGGATGGTGAGATGAGTTGTGAGCCAATTGAGTACCCAAACAAGAAAATAATTCAGTCCAAAAATTTCTAGTGAAAATTGGATCTCTATCACTTTATCTTTGGTATTCCTTGTAGTTTTCGTACTGTTTCTATGAATGCTTCTGTCACTATACTTGCTTTAAAGGGATGAGAAAGAGAGAAAATTTGGGCATACTTTGTCATTCGATCTACCACTACCATAATGACACTGTTGCCTTCGGATTTGGGTAAATGCGTAATAAAATCATTTAAAACTACTTCTCAATATTGGCTTGGTATGGCTAATGGTTGAAGGGGCCTTGGGGTCTTTATTGTCTCTCCCTTATTTTGTTGGCATACCACACATTTTGCTGCAAACTTTTGCACATCTACTTTAAGCTCTTCCCAAAAAATATCTTTCTTGATCTTATGGTATGTCTCCAAGAACCCTAAATGTCATCTTATAGGAGAAGTGTGTAATTCTGAAAGGATCTTGTATTTGAGTTGAGAATTCTTCCATAAGTATAAATGATCTTGATACCATAACAAGTGATTTTCCATTATAATGTATCGAAGGCCCTCCTATAGTCGTTGAATGATCTTGCATATATTCTCATCTTGCTCCCACTCTATCCTTGCTTCTTCCATCAAATTAGATTGTGGAATTGAAATAGCACATAGTAAACCATTTGTGTCTTCCTCTTTCTTTGAGAGTGTAATTACCACAATATTTTGTTTTTCGTCTTTGTAGAAAATTTCAAATTCATAACCTAACATCTTTGAGACCCATTTTTTTGCTCTTCTAAAGTTAGTCTTTGCTCCAATACGTACGTTAGATTATCATGATGTGTTTTTACTTTGAAGTGTCATTATTAGTATGGACACCATTTCTTATCTGCGAAAAGTATAACCAACATTTCTTTTCATAAATTGGTCTGCGTAAGTTCAAGTTAATTACTTTAAAAGGTAAGAGACCACCTTTCTTGCATAAAAAATACACCAATGCCATGGCTTGATGCATCACACTCTATAATGAAGGTTTTTGTGGAGTCAGGTGTCACCAACACAAGGGTTGTACACATAGCCACTTTAAGTTCTTCAAATGCTTTGGTTGCTTCTTTAGTATAAGAAAATGCTTTCATTTTGAATAATTTTGTTAGAGGTGCTGCTATTTGACCATAATTATGTTGAGAAATCTAGGGGCAACTAGATTAGATGATTTCTCTTCTTTGATAACTGCTTGCGATGTATATTACTTAACTTGATTAACTTCTTCTTTCACTTGATTATAGTTAGTGTTTTTATCATCAAACAACTGCCAAAACAATAAAGAACAATGAGACAAAATGACACTATATATAGGTGATTAGCTAGGGCCAAAACCTCTTCTGATGAGAGGAAAACCCACTAGTAGTATTCTCTTATAGAACTTCAATTGATGAATTCCAAGACTTATGACCCTTGACCAAGACCCCTCCAAGATGAAGTCAAAATTTCTTCTTAATGAAATTTCTTCCAGCTACTTTGACCTAACAGTGTCCAACAATTTCGACAACCTCCAGCTACTTCGACCCAACAACTTTCAACAGCTTTGACCCCCAACAACTTGCCATCAACTTTCCAACACTTCGACTTGACCATCAACTTTCCAGCACTTCAACTTGCCCAACAACTTTAGAAACCCTAACAGGAGAGAGAGGCCCAAAAACTTAGATCTTGCTTTTCTTCTTCTTATCCTCGATTTTTGTCCCTTTCCAGCTTCTTTCTTGAGGAGATTGAACTTGCTTGTTGTGTCTCCAAATGAGGTCGAGTTCCTTCTTTTTAGGGGTATGAATTGCCTCCATGAGGCCGACTCGATCTTCTTAATTTTTCAATATTGCTCTCTGCTGTATCATTTACTTAAGCCCAAATTAGATTTTCGTTAACAATGCATTCAAATCTATGTAATATGAATAACCATAAACTGTCACTGAAGATAGAACAATGCACACAATAATAAAGAAGACAATATCACAACCACGAGACACAGAGATTGGTCCAAGACCAGGGAAAAACACCACTATGGGGGAAACAATTTCAAATCTTCTTCTTCTGTAGATTGTCTTCAAAAGATTTCAACGGAGAGTACAATGAGCCCAAAATATGTATACAATATAAAGTAACCAGATTTGATCAACGAATCAACATATCTACAACAACAAAAATACGAAACCAATGTATCACCAATACTAGGTGACCTCAACTGCCCAATTCTAGATCTGGATCTAGAATACTGTCGATGACTGTTTTGATGCATCTGTGACTGCGTGACGGATGAGTGATGGTGCTACACAAACAACTGATTGAGATTCAAAATCAATCTGCCCAGTAATTCTCTGAGTCGTGGCCTTAACATGCCCAACCCGCGGCTTTGGGGCTTTGAGCCACTACCACAACACTCTAAGCCTGCGACTTAGGGTCTGAACTCCCTGGAGCCCTAACTGCGCCTTGAAGCTAACCAACGAACAACTTTAATAGCTGAGACACGACCTCAACAAGCCTAGCCCGCAGCTTTGGCCTAATAGAGCCGCTACCTCAACTCTTCTTGCCCTGGCCCAAAATACCCATATCTGAAATGTGCTTCTGCCTGTGATCTCGATCCACTACACGAGCCTCTTGGGATGTACCTATGCGAGCCAGAAACAAAAAATACGACCAATAACCAAAACAACATGAAAAAGATCTCATGAGCGAATGTGTGCAGATGAACTCGTGGTCACTTGTATTTATAACTTTATGAGGGACCGCTTGGGGCTTTGACAAATCAACATGCGGTTAGGCCAACCCATAAAATAATAAAATAAATCATAACTTAACTTCCGCTTAACCGATTTTGATCCTCTCGAAAAAAGGAATCTAATTAACATATTATTTTAATCATCTGAGTTGTCCAATGTGGAATTTGACTCTAGTTGCAAAAATTAACACTCTCTCAACTAGGAAGAATTCCATTTTGTAATCTCGCTCGTAGATCTCAGCATCAAAGTGTCATCATGACTCAATTCCATCTGCTGAAGCTTTCTTGAATCTAGAAGAAGAATTATCGGGGAGCAATAGCTTCTGACTGCGTCTAGCAACAAGATAAATCATCTCACAAGGGAGCACATCTCCAACCCCGGAGTTTCATCGGGGAGCTCAGTCTCAACTCGAAATCACAAAAGGGAAGTAAATCTCAACCCAATCCTATCACCTATCGATCTTCCCATCAATGACTCTCATTAGTCAAGTGGTAGAACACCTGCATCATAATCCAGCTTGGACAAGATACCCGACTTACCAAAAGGTAAGGATCACACGCCTCCAAGCCTCCTCAACCCATTGGCCAAACGAGGACGGATAATCCCAACAAGCCTTGCTTGTGGGTATGATGCCGATTGGGGTATAATCTGTAATGACCAAAGGTGGGGGAGATACTTGGCTTGTCAAAACGAACAAGGATCACACAAAACCCACGAGTGACAGATAAGGGAGCAATGTCTACGGCCCTATTGTCTAGAGTTCCCTCAACCCTAAGAGCCCTTCATCTCAATTGCTCACCTCGAGAGCTCAAGCAAGGTAGGAAGAGATTGCTCAATGTCCTCGATTAGTGCCGCCCCTTATCCGGAGGGGCTACATCCACCAGTCCAAGCTGTTCTCTGAAAAACAAGAACTCCCCTTTCGGTAATGCCTTGGTGAGAATATCTGCAATCTGATCATTTGTCGCAATGTGTTGGAGTCTAACAGCTCCTCTCTGCACCATGTCACGGATGAAGTGATATCAAATCTCAATATGCTTGGACTTGTCATGAAATACATGATTCTCTGGAAAACGAATCCCGCTCTTGTTATCACAATATATCATTGTAGTGTCCAACACTTAACCAAGGAGCTCGCCAAAGAGCTTCCTTAACCACACAACTTCATAGCTTGTTGTGCCAGTAGCAATGTACTCTGCTTCCGCGGTGCTCAACGCTACTGACTTCTGCTTCTTGCTCATCTAGGATATCATGGCAGAACTAAACACTGAAACAACATCCAAATGTACTCTTTTTATCGATCACATTACTTGCCCAGTGAGCATCAATGAATCCATGAAGTTGGATATCTCCAACAGAGAGTCTCAAACCAAGTGTGATCGATCCATGTAAGTATCTCAATACATGCTTGACTGTTATCCAATGCGCATGAAGGGGCTCAGTCATGAATTGACTCAATGTGTTTACTGCAGAACATATATCCGAATGGGTGTTCACAAGGAACATCAGAGCCCCAATCAACTGTGTATACTCAAATTGATTCACTAGATCAGCCCCAGTTGTTTTACCACACAACTTCTTGAAGTTCATTTCCATCAGAGTGACCATGGTTTTGCACTCAGTCATACCAAACCTTTCCAACAGCTTTACCACATACTTTCCCTGTGAGAGAAAGATTTCGCCAGGCCGTTGCCTTACCTCAAGGCCAAAAAAGTAGTGCATGAGACTGAGGTCTTTCATCTCAAATTCAGAGGCTAACTTCCTTTTGCATTCAATTATCAATGGTTTACTTCATGTTAAGAATAAATCGTCAACATATAGAACCAGAATCAGAGGCATACCATGAACAACATTAAAATAGAGGTTGGGATCAACAATGCTTCTAGTGAAACCTAGTTTCATTAGATAGCTATCAATACGAGCATACCAAGCTGGGGAGCTTGCTTCAATCCATACAGTGCTTTCTTCAACTTGCAAACATGTGTTGTACAATCTTCCACTTCAAATCCCTGTGGTTGTTCCACATAAACTTCTTCTTGTAACATACCATGGAGGAAGACAATCTTTACATCCATCTGATGAAGTTTCCATCCTTGACTAGCAACAAGGGAAACTATCGAGTGGATAGTTGTATATCAAGCCACGGGAGAAAATATATCATCGTAATCTTCTCCCTATTTCCGAGAGAAACCACGAGCTATGAACCTTGCTTTATATTTTTCGATGCTGCCATCGATTTCGTGCTTGATTTTAAACAACCATTCCAAAGTCACAATAGAATTCCCATGTGGTCTCATCATAACATCCCACACATCATTTTTCACGATCGATTCATATTCTTCGACCATGGCATCCTTCCAAGCTTGTTTTTTGACTGCTTCTTCAAATGAGGATGGTTCAACTTGTATCATGGTACTCATAGCTGGAACACAATCCTGATACCTACAAGGTTCCTTTTTTTCTCTGAATGATCGACGAGCGGGAATACGCCTTCCACTGTCTTGCAGAGTGTCGCGAAGCCAAAGTGGTCTTTTCCTTGAAGGAGTATCACTGGGAGGTGGATCTAGTGGATCCATATGTTCCATGGGTGTATCATCATTTCCTGATTTGAGCATAAAAGGGATATCTAGAATATCCTTATCAACATCATCTCCCTTGGGAGGTGTAGGAAGATCTCTTGCTTTACAAAGTGCTACATCTTCGTCGAAGGTTACGACTCTGCTAAATTCAGCCTTCCTTTGACCAGGAATGTATATTCTGTAAGCTTTGGAGTTTTCACAGAAACCCACAAATATGCCTTTTATAATTGTAGCTTCAAGCTTATTCCTTTTGTCTTCCGGCACATGAAAGAATTCAGGGCATCCAAATATGCGAAGATGACTGTTGTCTAGCTTGTTACCTATGAATCTTTCTTTTGGAGTCTTATTCCTCAATGGTTGATGAGGTACTCGGTTCTGAACATATACAACAACATTGGTTGCTTCAGCCCATAGCAACTTAGGTACCTGATCATGAAGCATATCATGTGCAACTTCTAATATCGATAAGTTCTTTCTTTCAGCAAGGCCATTTTGTTAAGGTGTATAAGGTACAATAATTTCCTTCTTGATCCCTTCCTTCTTTCAAAATGCTATGAATTCTCTTGACATGTACTCTCCTCCATTGCGAGATTTGAACACTTTTGATCCTTTTCCCGAATTAATTCTCGATCAATGTTTTGAATTCCTGAAATTTGTCGAAGGCTTCATCCTTGTGCTTGATGCAATATAACCATGTCTTTATGGAGTAATCGTCAATGAAGGTAATGCAATAGAGATGGACACCAATAGAGTGCACATGCATCAGACCATATATGTCTGAATGGATGAGATGGAGGATGTCATCTGTCTTGTTCTTACTTGAGGGAAATGGCCCCCTTGTTTTCTTTCCACTAGCGCACCCAAGACAAACTCCTTCATGCTGAGCTTGTACATCGGGTATACTTGATACCAATCTCTTCAATTTCAGAAGAGCATCATAGTGTAGATGAGCCAACTTGCGGTGCCATAATTTACTGAGATGGTTGGTGTTATGGGCCAATGCAAAGAGTGGCCTTCCTGTGACCTTGTAGAGTCCCTCAGATCTTAGTCCTAATGTGAATGCATCTTTTATATGTGAATTAGCAGGCCGAGTTAAGAATTTTCCATTGATGAAGGCAACCCTCATCGCTTTATCTTCTAATGCATATATAGAAATCAAATTCTTCATAAGTCCCGACACATACATGACATCATTTAACAATACTGATTCCCTAGTGTTTAATTGAAATTTAATTGACCCAAATCCTTTTACAGGATGAGTGGAGTTATCTCCAAGAATTATTCTTAACTTAGTTTCCTTCTCTACCAGATTAGAGAGGACTTCTTTATAACTCGAAAAGTGATGAGTGGCCCCACTGTCAACTAACTAGCTATCCCATGAATTCAGTGGAGAAGAACTAGTATGTGCAAAAATGAGAACATATTCATTTTTATCTACAATATTAATTTCATACCTGGAAGCTTTTGACCTCTTTTGAGATGGACGATCTTCTTCACGATCACTTGATGGATATCTTTTTCTCCTCTCATACTTTTTTTCATGGTTGTTCCTTTGGTTGTCTTTCCTTCTTTTATAATAGTTGTTGCTGTTGTTGTTGTATCGTGGCCTCTTTTTCTTCTCGAGAAAATCACGAGCATAGTGACCTTTCTTGTGGCAGTTAAAGCATTCAATTTGAGCGAGTGATTTTTCATTTCTTCCTTTTGAGTTTTGATGAGGAGGTCTTCTAGATGGGCCTCCTTTTGATCTCTTTCTCCTTCTATTGTTGCGGGAAACATAAGCAGCATGCTCTCCTTCTTCATGTTTATGAATCGTCCCTCTTGCTATCATTCTGGATTCTTCCTGAGTCAACTTCCCAACAATTTCATCAATAGACAGAAGACTGTTGCTATTGCTGATAGTAGCAATGAAGGTTTCCCAAATCAGAGGGATACCTCTAAGAGTCATGATAACCAGCTCTTTGTTGGTTATATTCTCTCCAACCCTCGGCAGTTGATCTTTAAGACGAGAAATTCTCATGATGTAAGACTAGACAGTCTCACCTTTTTTCATCTTTACTTCCTTGAGTTGGTATTTCAATGTAATAATCTCATTTAGATTGTTAACTTCATACATACCAGCTATCTTATCATACATATCTTTTGACTTCTTTAAATTCCCAACATAGGCAAGTAAGTGATCTTGTAACCCATCGACTAAGATTTGCTTTGCTTTAGACTCACCTTTATTGTACTTGTTTTTGATGACGACAGAGCCATCTTCTGAAGCTTCGGGTATCTTTCATTGAATGTCTACCAACACATTGTTGTTGTCAACAATAATCTCTAATCTGACTTTCCATGCAGCAAAATTTGAAGCGTCAACCAACTTCTCATGCTCCTTGAAGGTAGAGGAAGACATCTCGATCTTGGTTTTTAGATTTTCTTTCTGATAGACTTGTAGATCTTCTCTCTGATAATGCGAGCTTCACTGCTTGTCTTCCTGGGCTTGTCCTTCACCAAAGTTCGGATACCATGTTAATTTTTTAATATTTCTCAATGCTGTATCAATTACTTAAGCCAAAATTAGATTTTCATTAACAATGTATTCAGATCTATGCAATATGAATAACCATAAACTGTAACTGAAGATAGAAAAATGCACGCAATAACAAAGAAGACAATATCACAACCATGAGACCAGAGATTGGTCCAAGACCAGAGAAAAACCCCACTATGGGGGAAACCCTTTCAAATCTTCTTCTTCTATAGATTGTCTTCAAAAGATTTCAGCAGAGTACTATGAGCCCAAAACATGTATATAGCAGAAAGTAACCATATTTGATCTATGGATCAACAGATCTACAACAACAAAAATACGAAACCAATGTATCACCAATACCAAGTGACCTTAGCTGCCCAATTCTAGATCCGGATCCAGAATACTGTTGATGACTGTTTCGATGTATCTGTGACTACATGACAAATGAGTGATGGCGTTGCGCAGACAACTGATTGAGATTCAAAATAAATCTGCCCAGTATTTCTCTGAGTTGTGGCCTTAACACACCCTATCCGCGGCTTTGGGGCTCTGAGTCGCTACCACAACACTCTGAGCCCGCGGCTTAGGGTCTAAACAACTTGGAACCCTAGCCGCGCCTTGAAGTTGACCAACCAACGACTTTAGTAGTTGAGTTGCATCCTCAACAAGCCTAGCCCGTGACTTTGGCCTAACAGAGCCGCTACCTCAACTCTTCCTGCCCTGGCCCTGGCCCAAAATACCCATATCTGAAAATTTGATTTTGTCTGTGATTCAGATCCACTGCGCGAGCCTCTTGGGACGTACCTGTGCGAGCTAGAAACAAAAAATACAACCAATAAAAAAAACAACACGAAGAAGATCTCATGATCGAATGTGTGCAAATTAACTTGGGGTCACTTCTATTTATAACTTTGTGATGGACCACTTGGGGCTCTGACCAAATCAACATGCGGTTAGGCCGACTCATAAAATAATAAAATAAATGATAACTTAACTTTCGCTTAATTGATTGGGATGATCTATAGGTCAATTTTGATCCTTTCGAAAAGAGGAATCTAATCAACTTATTATTTTAATCATCTGAGCTGTCCAATGTGGAATTTGACTCTATTTGTAAAAATTAACAGATTTTCCATGTAGGCCGACTTGTTGCTTGCTCGTTGACAAGGTCTTGGAGAGTCTTTGACTCTAATTTTGACTCAAATAAATTTTGTTTATAATATGTAACTTGTCCAAAAGAGTCTTCCATACATGACAATGACTCAATTGACTTGTAGACTGAATGACAAGCCCTAGAAGCACTCATTGGGTGCTTGGCCTAAAAGTAAATTTCCCTTGAGCATGAAACCCATGCCGCAAGAATGACAATAATAAATTTATTTTTCTCTTTAAAACAAATACATAAAGTCATGATTACATGTCATTATGAAGACCGACCTTAGTTACATATTTCAACACTCTCTCTTAACTAGGGAGGTATTCATAATCCATCTCAGGTATGTGGACATTCTCACACTGAAAAATTCTCATAAGAGTCGGATTGGTAAGCCATCTCATAAGCTACTTCCTTAGCTTATGCCAGAGCATCTCATCATACCGACCAACATTATCACATAGCAAGACCTTAACTAACAACTCTTTCTCTCTACAAGATCAAAGCACAATGCTAGCGATACCAATGACTGATAGACACCATCATCATTGTCTCTCAAGGTACATACCCCACTCAAGTGTTCACAGGGTATGTCCTTTTAGGACAGTGCCTATCTTGGAATAACACATCCTCAAGTAATTTCCTATTCAACTACTCTTACCTCTTGGATGCCGTACCACATCCTCAAAAGAGTATCAGAATCAATCTCAGATGCTTAGAAAATCCTCCATTCTTTCTTCACAATATGAAGACAAGAATGATGTGTCATCATTTTTTCTTTAAAATGACTGAATTGACTCATTGCCATTTTTGTTCACAATGACTCATTTGACTTGTAGATTCAATGACAAGCCCTAGAAGCACTCAATGAGTGCTTGACCTAAAAATAAATTTCCCTTGAGCATGAAACCCATGCCTCAAGAATGAAAATAATACATTTATTTTTCTCTTTACAACAAATACATAAAATCATGATTACATATGTCATTATGAAGTTCGAACCTAGTTACATATTTCAACAAATTCTTCACAAACTTTCTTTAATATCTTGTCAATCCTAAAAATCCTCTGAGTTTCTTGAAGGAATTGGGGATTAACCATTCTCTCATAGCTTTCATTTTATTAATATCCACCTTGACACCCTCGTGTGATACAATATGTTCTAAATATTCCACTTCTTGAACCCCAAGGACACGTGGAAGGTTTTGCGTATAGTTGTTGGCTCTTTCAATAGTGTTAAGACCTTGTCAACATGTTGTACATGCTCTTCCCAAGATTCGTTGTACATTAGTATGTTATAAGTAAATACTTGTTGAATGGTGTTGTCATTGATGAGAACGTTGGTCCTTAAATGCTCTTAATATTCATCCAATTTGCATTGATTGGAATCTCTAAATAACAAGATGCCTTGGAAGATTGGAAGGGAAGCCCTAAATTCCTTGCACTTGCTAAAGAATATGGACGTAGAGGAAAATGTTTGTGATCATGAGACAATCATCACTTGATGCTCCTCGTTTTGTTGTTTCCAATGGTATGTGGCACGCCTTATAGCCCCTCACGATTGAGGAGATATGTTTCGTCAAAGTTTGAGCCTCGAAAACATGGTCAAAGGCCCTAAAAGATTCCACAAGCAACCTATGAATTGGTGGAAATTTTAATTAATCAAGAAAATATGGTCAAGGAAAATTAATTAAATTTTGCTTACTAAAGAAGCTATTGTCAAGGGCATGTAATTATTTAAAGTTAAAATCAAGTCAGCCTCCTACGAAAATTGGATTTTGGCTCCAATTTTAAAATTTTCCCTTCCCTCAAGTCAGCTAGCCCCCTCTAGAATGTTCAACGACCTCTATATAATCTCACTTCATATTCCCTCCATAGTGCAATCTAATGTGCTTAAGTTGATATATTCTCTTTGTGAATTTATGACCTTGAGTAGTCACGCAGAGCAGAAGATAGGTCAATTTTTTTTTTGGGAGTATTCGTTTGGCTTTGTCTGCCACATTATGGTGCTAATTTATTCATGATTCTCTCTGAGAATTCTGATCCCTCTTAGGGCACAATTTTTTTGAACGTATTGAGATTGAGCCTTAATATTTTGATCAAAATTTTTGTGCGGATTTGTTGACTGGACCAGAGCACCACCTTTGACATAAGTCTACTCGGCCATTTTGTGTAGACATCTACAATGAATTTATGAAGCTATTTCTGTGGGCTAATCTCAGTGCTTCAATGACTATACAACCCTTCTCTTTTGTGGCATGAATTCAGTGACGTGTGGACTTAAGTTAAGATGCATCTTCGTTGTAGATCTTACGTGAAGTTTTGAGGTCACATGCTTGATCTAGAACATAACGTTTTAATTCAATACTTGACAATGGATCGTGTGAACAAAATTGTGATTGCTTGAAGCATCAATCCAAGCTTGATGTGGAATTATCTCGTTATTCTCTTGAGGCTAATTCGTAGTTCTAAGGCTCCTTCCTTCTTTGGCCTAATCACTAAAGTTAGCTTGACATCTTTGATCAAAGTCTATTCTTGTGACATTTGCACTGGAATCATTGCGACATCTGATTTGAGGTTGGTTTGTATCCTTTGGAGACCATTTGGTTTCCCCTGAAATTAAGGTATGTGTCAAGTTCACTAGGGTTTGAACTTGACTAGTTTTGGCAGACCTATTCGACCCTCCAAAAGAACATATATTGCAGATCCATCTGTGTTATTTGGTGGCTACCAAATTGCTTTGTTTAGACTCATAAGGATTCCATGTGCCTATGATTGATTTTGATTAGATTGTATGGCAAACATTTGAAGCTTGAACTGTTTTTTCAAGCTAAACTTTGATCTCTCTGTCCTTTGATGAATTTGATCACTTTGCGTTTACGTTTTGTGGAAATATTGAAAGACACATATCCAAGACCTATTGCTCACTGTGAGTCTCTCTTAAGAATATAATCTATGTATTTGTCCCTTCTCTTGACAAGTGAATAGAGGCAAAGTTGTGTTGCATTTCTTGGCACTGTATTTTTTGAGTTCTAATACAGAACATCATCCTAGCTCTTCAACTAGATATAGACTGGACCAAGAACAATTTGGCATTTAACTGGCAGTTGCATGTAACATATATCAAGCCCTAATTCAAGCTACATCAATTACTCTCAACAATGCATAGTCTCTAAATTATTTTTGAGCATCAATTGAATAAGAGTTTCAGATCTTGTTATTTGGTAGTCAATTTCAGAATATCTCCAAAAGTCTTCAAGGTAAAGGTTATTGCAACATTTGGTCACAACAACCATTGATTAGGGTTAGACCTCTTGTTAAGAGGCTTCATCTTCAATAATTAAGACAAAATCATTAGTATATAGAGGACAAAATTTGTTGATGGGTTGCATATTGTTGCCATCTCAGAGAGTCTGATCATTGACTTGCATACATTGCTTCATCTCCTATTTGAAACTGTACCAGTTACCAATATGCGTAAGTTTGGATGAGTGTACATAATGATATTGACAAGCTAGGGTTTGTGCCTAAGTCTACTCCCATTAGCAGTTAGTGTATCGTTGGGAAACACTGATGTGCTAGGCATAATTGACCTTGTTTTTGGCTTGGATCTGCAATTGTTGATTACTCCTAGGGCTTCACAAGTTGATGTAACTTGAGTAGAAGTTAACTGAGTTTTATGAAGCAAGGGTTTGATATTTTGAGTAGAGGAAGTTGTAATTGTTGTTGATGACCATGTACTCGTATTGTAGATCGACAAAGTCAACAAATTATTCTTATTTATTATGATTTTGTGCACATGTGGATCCAGTTTGAAAATTGTGAAATGCGGTCTACTGTGGTGAATTGAAGGGTGGCAGGATGGTGCAAGGCAGGGGATTGGAGTATCCTTAAGGTTGGAGCCTGAGGACACTTCAAGGTGTCAGGGTGGTGTTAGGGGAGGTTGGAACATGTAAATCTAAGTGTTGGAACATTCTTCTAGTTGGAGCTGTTAAATCGGGGTGTTGGAGCTTCCTTAAGGTGTGAACATGTAAGCTAGGGGTTTAGAACCTCCTTCAGTTGATGCTGAAAATCTTGGAAGATGGAACTTCTTCTTGATGTAAATTATTGAAGACCTATATTATGAAGCGTTTCGTGATTTTTCTCTTGGAAGGGTTTCCACCTATAATTTGTGTTTATTATCTTTGGTGATATATGCATTGCTGAATGGTGTTGCTCAATTATTTTTTTATCTAATGCTAATGATAATTAATGCTCTATAAAGTTAAAATTAACTAATTGAAGTGAAATATTGATTCACCCAACCCTTAGTATTTGCAACAATACTAAAACACTTTTTTAGGGGTGGGTTTGAAAATAGAATTCATCCAACTTTGAAATGTTGAAGTTGCATTTGTAAGTCTAAATGGCATAGCCAAGAACTCATAATGACCTGCATGCATTCTAAAGCTTTTTTGGGAATGCCTTCTTACCTAATTTTGATTTGCTAATATTCGAAACGAAGATCCAACTTAGTAAAGAAAATTGCTCCATGTAATCGTGTAATAATTTATCAATGACAGGCATGTGAAGTTTATCTTTGATTGTCATTTTATTGAGCAGTGTGTAATATGGACACATACAACATGAACCATCCTTTTTAATAACCATCACCATTGGTGAAGAAAAAGTGCTCTGGATAGGTTGAATAATGCTTGCCTTTAATATTTCTTGAATGATATGCTCAATCTCACTCTTCTGTGCACGTGGATACCTATAAGGCCTAATGTTATGTGATACACTTATGGGTTGCAAATGGATAACATGGTCATGATCTCAGACAGGTGGAAGACCCTTAGGCATCTCTCCAAATACCTTACAATGATTGTTGACAACTTCTTGGAGATCCATTGGAGTAGATGATATAGATGTTTGAACATCTAATGAACACAATTTTGCAATTACACGTTGGTGTCCCTTTTTTAACAATTTCATCAAGCTATTAGAGCTTATCACTTTATTGGGTTTCCTTTAGATACCTCTAAGCTCAATTTTGTTTATTTCTGAGAAAAATATTATGTAAATATCTTGAAAATTAAGGGCCATTGTTCCCAATGATTGTAACTGATGGACCCCTAATACATAAACACGACCCATTTGGATTGAAATCATGTGACTAACCAACGAATATTCCTCCAGATTCGGCTTAATATTATGGCACTTGACTAAACAATTTATGCTACTTCCATCTGTAATCATTACTTGAAATTCCGATGTTGGACATACACAACAATTAAGAAGTTTTTCCATTTTGTAATTGATGAAGTTATAAGTACTACTCGAATCAATCAATATTGTTACCTTTTGATTTTTGATATATCTTTCTATCTTGAGGGTTTATGGAGTATTGATGCGAACAAATGCATGACAAGAGATTATCGGAATAATCTCTTCTAGCTTTAGATCTTATGAAGTTTCCATTTATCAATATTCTTCATCTTCAAAGTCTATGTAGAATAATTTCTTCTCACTGCATTTATGCCGCTTATGATACTTGCTATCACAGTCCAAACATACTCCCTTTGCTCTTCTTTCACCCATTTGTTGAGTAGCCAACCTTATCAGTTTAGGAGAGGGTGGATGATTTTCTCTGTAGTTATTACTGACCAATTTTCTAGTGGCCATATTATTACGTTCAACTTTCTTTGATAGATTGAAAGTATGCTCCAGAGATTTACATTCAAGGGAACCCACCTCATGTTATGCTTTCCTTTAAAGTTCCCGTAAATAGGTCCAATGAATTATCATATGAAATATTCTTTTACTTTGAGACTCGAATTTTGGAATTGTTGAATGTGCTCTATAAATAGAACTTTTTTTTCGAAGATTTACCAATTTACTGAAGAATGTATTGCTATTAAGATCCCCATAATGTGCTTTCAATTCGCATGTAAAAATGGACCAAGATACAACACAATCCTTATTCCTTTCACAAATCCATCGATACCATGCATGTTGGTCTTGTTCTAAAAAATTGGATGCAATATTTACCTTTTATAAGGATGCCACTTGGTGTAGATCAAAGTATTTCTAGATCTAAAATATCCATGTTATAGGATCAATACCATCAAACTTCCTCATATTGATCTTTAGAATATAGTAGTTCCCTGTTGTTGATTGAAGTCCCGATGATGTGGATCTTGGATTGAAAATTTGTGATTATAGTTTTATGATTCTATATTTGCGTTCTCCAATTGTGATAGCATACTCCTCAAATGGGATTGATTCTCAATATCTTGCTTCTCCTTATGTTCATGATTTCCTTGGATCTCCACATCCCTTTTAGGGAGATATTTTAATAGAATGTTCTATATTCTTTTATATTTTCCCTGATGAATTTTTCCATTTCTTCCTTATTTTCATTCTCTTTCTTTTCTATTCCTTCTTTATTTTCATTCATCTCTTTCCATTTCTCTTTTAAGTTTTTCTTGAGAGCTTGATAAATCCACCTTTTTTAACATGCTACCATCGATTTCTTTAACTTTTTTTTTCACTAAGATATAACCTAAATTCTATCTTCACTTTCTTAATGAGTCAAGGATGAGCCTTTAGTAGGTTTAATTGGTGTAGTAGTTTTATTTGGAGGCATGCTGGAAAATAATAATAATATTCCTCTTTTTCACCACTTTTAGTGACAAATAAATTGGGATATTCTAATCAATAGTTAGGTCACTTGTAAGTAACATATCTTTAAAACCTTAATTTGGAGAATATTTGGAGGGTTGAATATTTCTTGATATATCTTTGAAATTTGATTTCTCTTTGATTTGGAACTTTGGTTTTTAATACTATGATATGTCTTTTTTGCAATTTCATAGGTGCAACAAGAATTTGATATGTCAAGTGAAAGTTATGGTAACTTTCCCAAAACTTGCTGAATTTTGGCCTCATTCCATGAGCAAACTTGTATAGCGTGTGACATGTCCAATTGTTCAAATATAATTCTCAAAGTTGAACATGTCTTTTCATTTAGCATCGAAATAAGACTATATATATACAAGGTTTTCAGTATTCATTTTGAACACAAAAATTCGGTGATAATCACAGAATTAATACCACTGTTCACAACTCGTGAACATTGAAGAAGGGAGAGATATATCTGATTTGGGTTTGAGGTTAATAAGACGGGGGATTATTCTTGAACAACTTCAGACTTTCGGACCTATAGTGAGGCTGTTGCAGAGGGCTATACTTGAACCCGTGGCAACTCCTTTTTGGAAGCTCGGACAACAGCACCTTGAAGGCATACTTGTGGAGCCTAGACCTATAACAGCAGAATTTTAACTAATTAAAAGCAGTCACCATTAAGAACAGTTTGGGGAGAAAATTATTGTAGCAATGATTTGAAGATACATGTGGCATCCTTGACAGTCATAACAAATCGGTGCAGTGGATGGAATAGTACCTCAGACTTGTGACCTTGAGGGACTCGAAACAATGATCACATACTTGATATTAGAGGTATGAACTATTTGAAGACTTGAACGGTGATGAAGACAAGTGGACAGTGAATTCAGTGAAGAATTTTGGAAGAAATAATACAGTGATGAATATGTCAAGAACATTCAAATTAGCACTGTTCACATTCTCTATTAAACCAAGCAAGATTGGTGTCCTTGGAGTAGGAGCTCCTAAACACAAGGTTGGTGCCTTGAGAAGATAGGGTCAAAGCCCTAGAGGTCAGAGCCTCATCAAAGTCCAAGTTGGTGCTTGGCAACAGGTTGGTGCCTGTTTCATTAAAAGGGTTGGTGCCCTCACATCTATTGTATACTATTATTAGAAAGGGGATTGAAATTCTTATTAATCCTTAATATTATCACTATACACCTCTCTGTCTTTAATTGTGAAGAATCTAACTGGCAATAATTAACAATTGAAAAGAAACACTGATTCACCCCCCCTCTCAGTATTTCCAACAATTGGTTTCAGAGTCAGCTTCTTCATTATCAGCCTAACAACTGGAAGAAGGATTCTTAGGCACAATGAAGAACATGGAAGTAATAGGAAAACTGCCTATCTTTGATGGAACAAATTTTAGTTTTTGGAAAAAGAGGATGTCCTACTATCTAATGTCTCTTGGCCCTGAAGTATGGCACTCTGTTTTGGATGGGTACAAAGCTCCTGCCGGTGTTCCAACTGATCAAGATGAAAGAAAAGCCTACATTGCTAATGCCAAAGCTTTAAATTCCATCACTAGTGGAATCACCGATTCCGAATTTACGGAAGTCATGAACTGCGACTAAGCCAAAGAAGTATGGGATAAATGGGTTTCTCTATATGATGGGGACCCCAAATTTAAGAAGGCAAAGCTTCAAACCTATAGAAGACAATTCGAGAGTTTGAAAATGGATGATGAAGAAGATATTGCATCATACTTCCTCAGAGTAGCTGGTGGTTAACTCTCTTAAAGGACTAGGGGAAAATATTGAAGAAAGCACCATCGTTCAAAAAATCCTGAGATCGCTTCCTGACATATTTGACTCCAAAGTAAGTGCCATAGAAGAAATGAAGGACCTAGATAATTTCAAGATGGATGAACTTCATGGAATTATTATTGCCTATGAGATGAAGAAAGGGATCCCAAATTTCAAAGAAGCAGCTTTCAAAGCCTCAAGATCTACAAAAGAAGGAAAAGGATGGAAATGCAATGACGATGAATCTGATACGAAAACAAATTAGCTCAATTTGTACGAAGTCTAAAAGGGGATCTAAGCTAAAAGTTTAGTACCCTCTTATTTGTTTCAATTGTGGAAGAATAGGTCATTATGCTGCAAAATGTCCTCATAAACATGATAGTGATGATGAACAGGACTCTAAAAGAATGATGTACAAAAAGAAAAGGTTTAATAAGAAGAACTTCTTCTCCAAACAAGATGAGTTTGATGAAGATGAATTTGTAGTCATAAAAAGGAAATCAACTAGAAATGTGCGTCATTACAAAGAAAGCGATGATGAATCAAATGAGGAAAGTAATTATGTTGGAAGCAAAAAAATGTTATTCATGGCATTTACAAATGATGATGACTCATAATTAGAAGATGAAAGAAACATAAATAGTTTGCTAACGAGTGCCATTGAAGAAAATGAGAATCTACAAAAGAAGATAATTTCTCTCAAAATAGAAAGAGAGGAAGCAAAAAGAAGGGAATACTTCTTGAACATTAAGTTAAAAGAGAAGGATGATATCTGTGAAAAACGTGAAGCTGAAATAGTATCTCTAAGAAAGTAATTAGAACAAGTCAAAAGGATTTGGAAAAGCTCTTGAGCTCTTGACGACATTCTTAATACTCAAAGACCTCAACATGACAAGTTTGGAATTGGTTTCAAAGGAGAATCATCAAGTACAAAGAATAGTGCTAGAAGTTATGCTGATGTACTCTCTTACCATCCAAAAGAAGAAAAGTCATCTTGTCAGAAAAAAAGTCCCATCTCAAAACCAAGAATTGAAGAAAGAGCAACTCCAAGGAAGAATGTTGGTTCAAGCTATGGATACTACAACAGGTATCAAACTATTTTTCTTAGGCATTGTTACAATTATAACAACTTTGGGCATCAAGCTAAGCATTGCAAGGCTCAGAAGAATGAAGCACCAAGATTGTATGATCAAACATACCAACTGCGTGGCCTTAAAGAGCAAGGACAAATCAAAACTTACAATTCCTTTGATCTGTCTTGCTCATTATGTGATAATTATGATCATAATGAACAAAATTTCCCTCTCAAAAGAGAAAAAACTAAAAACGTAAATCTCAAAACTGATAAATGTGGCTTAGCTGTATGTGCTCATAGTGAAGAAAATCATTGGTTCGTGGATAGTGGATGCTCAAGACATATGATAGGTGAGCAAAAAAGGTTTATCTCATTGAACAAGAAAAATGGAAATTTATCCTTTGGAAGTGGATCCGCTAAAATCACTGGAAAAGGAACTGCTACCCTTGTCAATGGACTAGGAAAGGCTCAAAATACCTTGCTGGTAGAAGGGCTCAAACAGAATCTTTTAAGTGTCAGCGAGATTTGTGACCAAGGACATAATGTTGTCTTTAGTACAAAAAATTGTGAAATAAGAGACTCATCCTCGGGAGAACTTGTGGCGAAAGGGGTAAGAACACCCGATAATGTTTACATTCTCAGTAGAATCCAAAAAGATAAATGTTACTTAAGTCAAACAGATGAAAGTTGGTTATGGCACAAGCGATTGGGGCATACAAGTTTTGATAACCTAGTCAGCATCAACAAAATTAATGCAGTAAGGGACATTCCAAAAATGTGCAAACCAAATCAAGTTGTATGTGGCCCATGCAAAAATGGAAAGCAAACTATAACTAGCCACAAAACTAAGGAGTTCTCAACATCAAAACCTTTGGAAATCATTCATGCAGATTTGTGTGGGCCAACTAGAACTCTAGCTCTTCAAGGTGAAAGGTACTTTGCTCTATTTGTTGATGACTATACTAGAATGATGTGGATATATTTCATAAAAAATAAATCTGAAGCATTTGAATGTTTTAAGAATCTTAAGGCTCTCATTGAGAATGAAAAAGATTCTAAAATTAAATGTCTTAGAACGGATAGAGGAGGAGAATTCACCTCAAAAGAATTTGATGAATTCTGTAAAGAGCATGGAATCGAAAGAGAAGTCTCTATTGCTAGGACACCCTAGCAAAAGGGAGTAGTTGATAGAAGGAACCAAACCATTCAAGAAATGGCAAGGACAATGCTACTAGTAGCTGATTTGCAACCAAAATTTTGGAGAGAAGCAGTTGGGACCGTAGTTTATACCTTAAATCGAACTCAACTAAGACCAAATAATGAAAATACTCCTTATGAATTATGGAAAGGAAGACCTGCTTCAGTAAAATATTTCAGGGTTTTTGGAAGCAAATGCTTCATAAAAATAAATGATGACTCACCAGGAAAATTTGATTCTAGAGTTGACGAAGGAATATTTCTTGGATACTCCACTAGGAGCAAAGCTTACAAATGTTACAACAATCATCTACGAAGAATAGTGGAAAGCATTGATGTGAAGATTGATGAAGGCCTTCTAGAAAAGAGAATTGAAGATCATGAAGTTGAGCCTTTCTTTGAACAAAGTGAAGAAGAAGAACCTGAAAAAGAAGAGGAGAATGAAGAACCTCAAAGTGAATCTTCACAAACTCCCTCCAAGATCAAGTTTGTTCAAAGATATCATCCAGAAGAACAGGTCATCGGAAATATAGATGAAGGGATTCAAACTCGAAGAAGGATGATAAGCACCCCAAGAAAAGATGATGTGGCTCTAATATCTTTAATAGAACCTGGAATTTTTTCTCAAGCAAGCAAAGAACCTTATTGGATAAAGGCCATGGAAGAAGAAATGTCTCAAATCGAAAAAAATGAGACTTGGGAACTGGTACCTTGCCCAAAAGATAAAAATATAATTGGAACAAAATGGGTATTCAAAAACAAGATGAATGAAGATGGACAAATCATTAGAAATAAAGCCAGACTTGTTTGCAAAGGATACTCGCAAATCGAAGGAATTGACTTCGAAGAAACCTTTGCACCAGTAGCTTGAATGGAAGCCACAAGAATGTTTTTAGCATTTAATTGCTCAAAAGGATTCAAGGTTTATCAAATGGATGTAGAATCAACATTCCTGAATGGAGATCTCAAGGAAGAAGTTTACATGGAGCAACCAGAAGGATTTGATATTGCTGAAGGAAAATACTTTTTTATGAAAACTAAAAAAGGCCTTGTATGGATTAAAACAAGCCCCTAGAGCATGGTATGCAAAGTTGGATCACTATCTGCAACAAGAGGGTTTCAAAAAGGGAGTGGCATGTAACAATCTCTACATGAAGATGGACAAGGAAAAACTTCTGATCACTCTTGTTTACGTTGATGATCTAATCTTTGCTAGCAATAATGAAGAAATGAGCCATGAATTTGCTCTAAATATGTCCAAAAAATTGGAGATGTCAATGATTGGAGAGTTGCCTTACTTTCTTGGGCTACAAATATCTCAAACCTCTGTAGGAATGTTTATGTCTCAAGCAAAATATCTTAAATACATGCTCAAAAGATATGGGATGGAATATTGTGCACCTATGAGCACACCGATGACCACAAATTGTAAATTAAGCAAAGATGATGATACCCCTCTCATAGATACAACTCTTTACAGGTTAATAATTGGAGCTCTCCTATTCTTAACTGCTACAAGATTAGATATTATGCAAGCATTAGGAATAGTAGCAAGATTTCAATCAAGTCCTAAACAATCCCATCTAGCAGCTGTGAAGAGAATTATTAGATATTTGAATGGAATGATTGATTTCGGTCTTTGGTATCTTAAGAGTTCAACTCTTATTGTGACAACTTACTTTGATGTTGATTGGGCCGGAAGCATGGATGATCGAAAAAGTACCAGTGGAAATGCATTCTTTATGGGAGACTGTCTTGTATCTTGGCTCAGCAAAAAAAAGAATATATAGCTGCTGTTGATTGTTGTACATAAATTCTATGGATGAAGGAAGCCTTGAAGGATGTCAACATAGAAACTAAGCAACTAATTACTATTTTTTGTGACAATACTAGTGCCATCAGTCTTTCAAAGAATTCGGTGATGCACTTAAGGACCAAGCATATTCCAATCAAATACCACTTTCTCCGTGAACAAGTTGCTGAACACAATATCAGGTTGAAATACGTCAATACAAAAGAGAAAATTCATGATATCTTTACAAAACCCCTTCCACGAGAATCATTTGGGTATCTTTGCCAAAAGATGGGAGTCGTTTCTCTTGCATCACATTAAATCACGTAGCATGTACGAAATACAATATGTTAGGGGGAGCAGCTTAACAAGGGGAGTACTTGGGCACCCCATTTTCCATTGATGACAAAGGGGGAGAGAATGTTGGAAGGGCAAGAATATTGCCATCATTGACAAAGGGGGATATTGTTAATTTAGATTGTCATTGATGCCAACATGACTTTGACTGAGATGAAGGTTGCACTATGACATATCACGACATTAATAACAATGAAGAAACCAAAAAATGTAGAAGCCACGCTGCCCCAAACATTCCTCATGCTGTCCCAATCTTTTTATGCATAAAATTTAAGGACAGTCACAAAGAAAAATATGTTTCACATCTTAGAAGTAGAATTTATTTGTGAGACCTTCACCATCCTTTAGAGCATAATTTTCCCTTTCTAATGAGCCCTTACACGCCCCGAAACCCCAAGCGGTTTGGGACATATGATTTTTTCAAGTTAAGGAAATTATTCTGGTCTTGGAGCTGACCTGTCCTAGCTATCCCTTGTCAGCGCGCGCATGGAGACATGTCTTTTCATTTAGCATCGAAATAAGAATATATATATACAAGGTTTTCGGTCTTCATTTTGAACACAGAAATTCGATGATAATCACAGAATTAATACCACTGTTCACAACTTGTGAACATTGAAGAAGGGAGAGATATATCTGATTTGGGTTTGAGGTTAATAAGACAACAGATTCTTCTTGAACAAATTTAGACTTTTGGACCTGTAGTGAGGTTGTTTGTTGTGTAACCAGCTCCAAAAATAGAGTAAAAGAGATATCAACGCCTTAGAAATAAGCCACTTCGAGGGGGAAACCTCTAATACATTTCATAAATGAACAATTCTTGGATGATACAATTTACAAAACCTCCTTTCTATATATAGGAGTCCATGTGGCCATAATGTAATCCTAGTGGGCCACAAAGTAATCCTAGTCGACCTAACAATAATAATTTAAGGGCATAATAATAACAAAATGGGGGTTACAAGGGTACAATAATAACAATAAGGGGGTTACACTAATAACAATAAGGGACTATACTAGTAATATAGGGACCTAACATGCCCCTCTCCTTCAAAAAGTGTTGTCCTCAACGCTTGAGTAGCTCTGGGTGCTTCTGTATAAAATTCTCATCCTCCCATGTAGAATCTTCAGTGGGTAAGTTCTTCCACTTGATGAGATACTCTAAAATTGATCGATTCTGTAGTTGTCGAGTTCTTGTTTCCATGACCGCTTCCGGTTCCAATATGATTTTTCCTTCCTCATCAAGTTCCGGCAATATTGTTTGAACTGGAATATTTTCACCTATAACCTTCTTTAAGCATGAAACATGGAAAACTGGATGTACTCGTGAAGAAGCAGGAAGCTCCAATTTGTATGCCATAGTACCAATCTTTTGCAACACCTTGTAAGGACCATAGTACTTTGGCGATAATTTATTATTCTTCTTAGCTTGCTTGAGGGACATTTGTTTGTATGGTTGTAGCCGTAAAAATACCCAATCTCCTACATCAAAACTTCTCTCGCTGCGATGTTGATCTGCCTGTTGTTTCATTCGATTTTGTGCCAAATTCAGGTTATCCTTTAAGAGTTGGAGAACTTCTTGCCGATGCTCGATGTGATCTTCCACTGCTTGAACCTTCAAATTTTCCCTTAAAGATGATGTGATGGATGGTGGATGATATCCATAAAGTTCCATAAATGGGGTCATTTTTGCTGCAGTATGGAAGGAAGTGTTATACCACCATTTAGCGAGAGGCAACCACTTGAACCATTGTGTTTGTTTATCAGATACAAAACAACGAAGATATCCTTCCAAACATTTATTTACTATCTCAGTTTGACCATCAGATTGAGGATGATAAGATGAGCTATGAGCTAATTGAGTACCCAAACAAGAAAATAACTCTGTCCAAAAATTTCCAGTAAAAATGGGATCTTTGTCGCTCACAATAACCCTTGGGCTTCCATGTAGCTTTTGAATTCTATCCATAAATGTAGTAGCAACTGTACTTGCTTTAAATGGATGAGATAATGCACAAAAGTGTTCATACTTGGTAAGTCTATCAACTACCACCATGATGACACTCTTTCCTTCGGACTTAGGTAAACCTGTGATAAAATCTATTGAAATCTCCTTCCAACGTTGACTTGGAATGGATAAAGGTTGTAGAAGTCTCGGGGTCTTAATTGTCTCAACTTTATTCTGCTGGCAAACCAAACATTCCGCTACAAACTTTTGAATATCAGATTTAAGGCCATCCCAAAAGAATTCTTTCTTCACCCTGTGGTAAGTTTTTAAAAATCCTGAGTGTCCTCCTAAAGGAGAAGTGTGCAATTCTAGAAGAATCTTTTGTTTTAGTTGGGAATTCTTACAAAGATATAAGCGATCTTTGTACCATAAGGAATCATTTTTCCAACTAAATGTATCAGATGTACTAGGATCTTGCAGCAACTTTTGAATGAGTGTCCATACATCTTTGTCCTTCTTCCATTCATCTCTTGCTTCAGTTATCCAATCTGGTTGGATAATAGAAATGGCACAAAGCAATGCTTCCACCTCTTCATTCTTTCTTGAGAGTGCATCTGCAACAACATTAAGCTTTCCTTTTTTGTAGATTATCTCAAAGTCATAACCCAACATCTTTGTGACCCATTTTTGCTGCTCTTCTGAAGATAGTCTTTGTTCCAAAAAGTGTTTAAGACTATCATGATCAGTTTCTACCTTGAAGTGTCTTCCCATTAGGTAAGTTCGCCATTTCTTTAGTGCATGCAGTATTGCTAACATTTCCTTCTCATAAATAGGTTTCTGTAAATACTTTCCTTTGATTGGACGACTTTCAAAAGCAATGGGTCTTCCTTCCGGCATTAAAACTGCACCAATTCCATTTCCTGAGGCATCACATTCCACAATAAAGGTTTTTGTGAAGTCTGGTGTAGCTAAGACCGGTGCTAGGCACATTGCCTCTTTAAGACGTTCAAAGGCCTTAGTTGCTCCAGGAGTCCATGAAAATGCATCTTTCTTCAATAATGTTGTTAGAGGTGCTGCTATTCTCCCATAATTCTTAACAAACTTGCGATAATACCCTGTTAACCCGAGAAATCCTCGCAACTGCTTTATGGTTGTGGGGACTTTCCATTTCTTAATGGCTTTAATTTTGTTAGGGTCTACTTTAACACCCTTGTGAGATACAATATGACCCAGATATTCCACCTCTTGTACTTCAAAGAAACATTTGGATTTTTTTTCATATAATTGTTTCTCCTACAATAGTTTGAGCACCCTGTCAATCTGTTCAACATGATCCTTCCAAGACCTGCTGTAGATTAGTATATCATCAAAAAATACTAGCACAAATTTTCTAAGGAAGGGTTTGAAAATGGAATTCATCAACCCTTGAAATTTAGAAGGTGCATTGGCAAGGCCAAAAGGCATGACCAAAAATTCATAATGACCCTCATGAGTTCGAAATGTTGTTTTTGGAATATCTTCAGTCTTCATTCTCATTTGATGATATCCTGAACGAAGATCCAACTTGGTAAAATAAATTGCTCCATGTAATTCATCCAATAATTCATCAATCACAGGAATGGGAAATTTATCTTTAATGGTGAACTTATTGAGCTCCCTATAATCTGGACACATTCGCCATGATCCATCCTTCTTGTGTACCAATACTACAGGAGCAGAGAAAGAACTTTGACTAGGTTGAATTATACCCGCCTCTAACATTTTTGCAATCATACGTTTAATTTCGCTCTTTTGGACGTAAGGATATCTATAAGGCCTGATGTTTGGAGGAACACTTTCTAGAATCAAGTGAATAGCATGATCATGATCACGAATAGGTGGGAGTCCTTTGGGAGTTTCAAACACGTTGGAATGATTGTCCAAGACTTGTTGGAGATCTGCATAAATAGATGATTTTGATGTTGGAACTTCTAGTGAGCATAATTGTGCAATTACGCCTCGTTGTTATTTCTTTAGAAGCTTTGTCATGACATTAGAGCTTATTATCTTTCCCGGCTTCCCCGCAATACCCCGTAATTCGACTTCCCTTCCTTCTGAAAAAAACTTCAAGAAAAGTTCTTGAAAATTAAAAGCTATCGTCCCCAAAGATTGTAACCATTGTACTCCTAGTACAACATCAACAACTCCCATAGGAATAGAAAGCATTGAACTAGTCAATACATATTCCCCCATGCTTAGCTTGATATTATGGCATTTTCTAGAGCAATTTATAGTTCCTCCATTTGCAACCATCACTTGACATTCTGGTGCTGGGTATAGGAAACAATTTAATTCCTTGGCTACCTTACAATGAATAAAATTATGGGTGCTACCTGAATCAATCAACACTATTACCTTTTTCTTCTTGATTTGTCCTTCTATCTTGAGAGTTTGAGGAGTGGTAATTCCTGCCAGTGCATTACACGATATGGTCGGATTCATTTCTTCCTCTTCTAGGGCTGGTTCCCGGTGTATATCCTCTTCTTGTTCATTTTCTTCTTCCTCTTCACAATCTATGTAAAATAATTTCTTCTCAGCACACTTATGACCTTTAGTGTATTTGCTATCACAACTGTAGCAAAGCCCTTTTGCTCTTTTTTCTTCCAATTGTTGTGGTGTCAACCTTGTGGGTTGTGGAAATCTAGGCGTAGCAACACTTCCTTCTTTATATAATTGAGTGGTAGGCTTCCTTGTCGCCATTATTTTACATTCAAATTTTCTTGCCAACCTGAATGCCTTCTCTAATGAATCCGATTCCAAAACGCGAACTTCATGTTGGATGTTATCCTTTAAAGTGCCTATGAAGAGGTCGATCCTGTGTTCTTCTGGAATATCAGTTACCCTTATATTCAATTTTTGAAAGTCCTCAATATGCTGCCCCACTAAACTCTTTTGTTTGAGATTTATCAATTGGCTAAAGAAGGTGTTGCTCCTTGTATCCTCATAATGTGCTATCATTTCCTCTGTAAAAATTGACCAAGTGACAATTTTTTTACGGGAGCAAAGCTATCGATACCATACAAATGTATTTTTTTCTAAATGTAAAGTTGCAATGCGTACCTTTTGTGTGTTTTGCACGTTATGGAGATCAAAATATTGCTCCATCTGTAGTATCCATGTTACAGGATCCTTTCCATCAAACTTCCTCATATCTATTTTTGGAATATGGTGGTTCTTCCCGCCAACATTAGAGTTTATGAAATCACGATTAACATTGATTTTTTTCTCATCATGAGGTTCTTCTACTATCTTTTCACCATTAGGAAACATTTCTTGTATCAACTTTGTCAAACCTTCGATGTCTGCTTTTAGATCATTCTTCATGTTTTCCATGTTGTCTTTCATGTCATCCATCTTAGCTTCCATTCCAGCTTCCATGCCATCCATCTTAGCTTCCACACCTTTCTTCAAACCTTCCATCTTCTCTTCCACACCTTTCTTCAAAACTTCCATTTCATTTTTTGTTGCTCTTTGCGAGAGTGAAATTTGTTGCACTTGCTCTTGTAATTTTGATAGATCATGTTGCAATTCTTCATCTTCATGAGTCATAGTAGAGCCTTCTGAAGGCTTAATGGGTGTTGAATTATTTTTATGGGGCATATTTTAGAACCCAATACTGATATCTATTCTACAATTTGCCCTTGGAATCAATTCAAATTGATTCTTCAAACAAGACTTATGCAATTCGGAAAAAAATACACACCTTTTTCTTTCTTTTGAGGAGCTCGATATTTAAATTGGATAATATTTGTGATTGTAGCACTTCAATATTTGAATTTCGGTACCAACGTAGCGCTCTGAATTATCTTTCGGATGCCACAGGTCTGACCTGATTTGGATTCTCCAAGACAAAGTTGTGTCCAATCTCCCACAATGACCTAATTATGGACTAGTTCAGTAGAGTGAACTTGTACGACTTGCCACGTGTCACTGTTTCGTCCTTCAGATCTGAAATTGATAGCCAAGAAACTACGGTCTGTGTACTTGCGACCAATTTTTACGGTACTCCAATCCGATGCTCAGAGAGAGAGTTATGAATATTTTCCCATGATCACCTCTTTGAGATGAAATTTAGGAGCCTAAAAAAGCACTACCTTCCACAGATCATATCTCCAAAAATATTGCGAACCAAGCTCTGAATTCTTTTGACGATTTTCCTTAGGATTTCAGCTTCACACCCTAAAAATTTCAGCTTCTGAAACTTCGTAAAAAAAAGTTATAGCGCAAATGCCACGATGACCTGTTTAGGAGCCTGAAAAAAGACCTAAATTCCATAGATCATATCTCCAAAAATATTGCGAACCAAGCTCTGAAATATTTTGACGACGTTCCTCTGGATTTCGGCTTCGTACCCTAAAAATTTCAACTTCTGAAACTTCGTAGAAAAAAAGTTATAACGAAAATGCCACGATGACCTGTTTGGAGCAGCGAAACACTAGAATCCAAAGCTCTGATACCAAATGTTGCGTAACCAGCTCCAAAAATAGAATAAAAGAGATATCAACGCCTTAGAAATAAGCCACTTCGAGGGGGAAACCTCCAATACATTACATAAATGAACAATTCTTGGATGATACAATTTACAAAACCTCCTTTCTATATATAGAAGTCCATGTGGCCATAATGTAATCCTAGTGGGCCACAATGTAATCCTAGTTGACCTAACAATAATAATTTAAGGGCACAATAATAACAAAATGGGGGTTACAAGGGTACAATGATAACAATAAGGGGGTTACACTAATAACAATAAGGGACTATACTAGTAATATAGGGACCTAACACTGTTGCAGAGGGCTATATTCGGACCTGTGGCAGCTCCTTTTTGGAAGCTCAGACAGCAGCACCTTGAAGGCATACTTGTGGAGCCCGGACCTATAGCAACATAATTTTAACTAATTAAGAGCAGTCACTATTAAGAACAGTTTGGGGAGCAGATTATTGTAGCAATGATTTGAAGATACATGTGGCATCCTTGACAGTCACAACAACTCGGTGCAGTGGATGGACTAGTACCTCAAATCTGTGACCTTGAGGGACTCAAAACAATGATCACATACTTGATATTAGAGGTATGAAATATTTGAAGACTTGAACAGTGATGAAGACAAGTGGACAGTGAATTCAGTGAAGAATTTTGGAAGAAATAATACAGTGATGAATATGTCAAGAACATTCAAGTAAGCACTATTCACATTCTCTATTAAACCAAGCAAAGAAGGATTGGTGTCCTTGGAGTAGGAGCTCCTAGACACAAGGTTGGTGACTTGAGAAGATAGGGTCAAAGCCTTAGAGGTCGGAGCCTCATCAAAGTCCAAATTGGTGCTTGGCAACAGGTTGGTGCCTGTTTCATTAAAAGTGTTGGTGCCCTCACTCATCTATTGTATACTATTATTAGAAAGGGGATTGAAATTCTTATTAATCCTTAATATTATCACTATACACCTCTCTGTCTTTAATTGTGAAGAATCTAATTGGCAATAATTAACAATTGAAAAGAAATACTGATTCACCCCCCCTCTCAGTATTTCCAACAAGTTTTACCTGGGGTACTTCTATATTTCTCCTAAAACCCTTGAAGATATCATAGTTTGAAAGTCTCAAAAAAATGGTATAGCAAAGATACCAAGATAACATGTTTACAATTTATATTAGGATTGTTCACAAACCCTAAATTCAACAGGTTATGACTTAGAAAGTATAGCGAACCAAATTCCGAAACTTGAGCCAGATGTTCTTTGACATCTCTTCTTAATATGATCCAAGTTTCATTGTCTAAAACCTCTCGGAAAAAATGTTATTGCGAAAATTCCAAACAGACATGTTTGAAATTGATTTCAGGGGCATTCAGGAACCTTAAATTCCTTAGAGCATATATCCAAAATTATAGCTAACAAAGTTTTGAAATTTGAACCAAGTGTTCACCTATATCATTCCTTAGTATGGTCCAAGTTTCAGTTTCTGAAACATATGATAAAAATAAGTTATAATGAAAATTTCGAACTACTCGGTTTGAAGCTGATTTCAGAGACCTGCAATTTATATCACTATTTATCAACGATTTGATCCCTCTTTCAAGCATACATTAAAAAATATGTCCTGAAGATGGATCCTCATTGGGATTCGAAACATCAACAAATTTCTGGTAACACTGGATAATCCGAATCACTCTTCTTCAATTGATAACCACATAAGCTTAAAAACCATCATCATTTCCTTGCACGGAGTGGATACCTGGGAAGAGATTTGTTCTCTGGAAAACTCAAGAATGAAGATTGAAAGGAGGGCTGCATACCTGCAATTTCTATCACTATTTATCACCGGTTTGATCCCTCTTTCAAGCATTCATTCAAAAATATGTTCTGAAGATGGATCCTTGTTGGGATTTGAAACATTGTCAAATTTCTAGTAACTCTATGGATAATCCGAATCACTCTTCTTCAATTGATAACCACAGAAGCATAAAAACCATCATCATTTCCCTGCACGGAGGGGATACCTGGGAATATATTTTTTCTCTGGAAAACTCAAGAATGAAGATTGAAAGGAGGGCTGTAGACCTGCAATTTCTCTACTATTTATTATCAGTTTGATCTCTCTTTCAAGCATTCATTCAAGAATATGTTCTGAAAATGGATCCCCGTTGGGATTTGAAACATCAACAAATTTCTGGTGACACTGTGGATAATCTGAATCACTCTTCTTCAATTGATAACCAAAGAAGCTTAAAAACCATCATCATTTCCCTACATGGAGGGGATAACTGGGAAGATATTTTTTCTCTGGAAAACTCAAGAATGAGGATTGAAAAGAGGGTCGCAAACCTACAATTTTTATCACTATTTATCAATAGTTTGATCCCTTATGTCTTGAAGATGGATCCCCGTTGGGATTCGAAACATCGACAAATTTCTAGTAACGTTGTGGATAATCCGAATCACTCTTATTCAATTGATAACCACAGAAGCTTAAAAACCATCAACATTTAGGAAATCTAGCTTTTTTAGTGCATATCTCCGAAAATATAGTGAATCGAGATTTGAAAATTGAACTAGATGTTATTTGATATTTTCCTCAATATTTGAGTTTCACTATCTGAAACCCTCCCAAAAAAGTTATAGTGAAAATTCCAAGATGACTTGTTTGAAGCAGAAAATATCTAGGATCATGAGCTACGATACCAAATGTTATGAACTTATCACCTTGAAAATGATAAGAAATCAAAAATCATAGTGCTATTTAGGGAAGAAACCTCCTCATACAATGAATACAATGTGCAAAACAATATTTCATAATCCTAAGACTATGTCTCCTTAGTATATATATAGGAGACAAATGGTACGATTAATAAAATGAAATCATTAGAGGGTTCTAGCTTACGTGGCAATATAACAAAATAAATGTAATCACTCATTATCTAGAGCTTAATAATGGTTTTAGCGTTAACATGTGGCTTATATAGAGCTTAACAATAAACAACCAACAAAGACCTCTAAAGGCACATTAAGAATACGCCACACGATAAATATCTCAATATGGTAGATGAATGTAAAGAGTTTTGTTCAAGATGGATCATGCATCAATCACAAAGTATTCAATACCATTTGATATGCATATGCATAGGTTACTCATGAAGAACATTGAACATTAGATTGAGTTAGGTTTTACGCCCTTGAATTTCATTTGTGTGGATCTCATAATTACAACCATCTCATAGACAACAATCACAATTGAAAGGCGACCCGCAAGGCATGTCACCAAAATTGTGAACTTTGTTAGTATCAAACATAAGGATGATTGCTTATATTTTTCTAGGTATTTACAATCAAATATATTGATCTCTTTGAAAATTAGAGGATGACTTGGAGATAGATATCTCACTTCTGCTCTTGGATCATATTTTTCAATATTCTCATTTTGGGCATGTATATTTAACCGAGTTTGGATGTTTTCCAAATATAAGAACTGGAAGCTTAGGACTGTTCTCACGACATGACAATTTGCAAGATACATAACTAAAACTACAATAGGGCAGTTCAAGAATGATTTTTAAATGATTATGATAAAAATATATTCGAGTTTTGCTATCACAATGACTTGTAAGCTACCAATACAAACCTCCCAAGCCACATTAAGAATATGCCATCTTATAAAAATCTCAATATAGTAGATGAATGGAAAGAGTTGATCCAAGCTGGGCCATGCGTCAATCAAAACATATTCAATACTATTCAACATGCACATGGATAAAACACTCGTGAAGAACACTAAACATCATGATTGAGTTAGGTTTTATTCCCTTGAATTTCATTTGCATGGATATTCTTACCTTGTTCTAGAGACAAGAAATCTTGTCACACACATGCATAACATTAAACACAATGATGAAGCTGGGTTTTATGACTTAGGTTTGTGTTTTCATGTATTTGAATACCTTGTTCTAGCGTCACTAAATTAACACATATAGGTAGAACATGAAACATGGTGGTTAAGTAAGGTTTTATGCCCTAGACTGCATGCTTGTGTATCTACTTGCCTTGTTCTAGAGCCATGCAAACATCACACAAGAATAACACTAAACATATAAAAAGAGTTTTGTTTGATGACCCAGTCTTACATTTCCATATATATACTTACCTTGTTGTAGAGACAATAAATCAACGCACAGGGCTAGCAAACAAAGCCTTATTAAAATGTTAAAAACTTATAGGACTAGATAAAATTCAACAATAGTCTTGAATTTGATAAAATTCATTGATAATGTAGTTAATAACATGAATCTAAGAGATGGAAATTTATCATAAAGAAAACTACTTTCATATTATCTTGGAAAATATGAAGTGTTATAGTACTTAAGTCTAGGGGTTCTCCATTAGCATCTTAACACACCTAAAGACACTATCTATTAATTGCATTTAATACCAGTTTTGGATCTGCAGAAGTATATATTGGTTCTGAAAAGCCTTTTTTTTTTAATAATATTTTTAATGCTTTTGTGAATTTTATTTTGTAAAATCATTTATATATAACAAAATATGCTCACATTTCGCTAGATGTAAATTAGTCTAACTATATCACATGAGAAACAATCAAGGATAATTCTCACATAGAGAACATAACCATATTAGATATTTGAAAAGTATCATTATTTTGTTGAACATACTAATTTGATACACAAATATTATTGTGTTGAGCTTAAGAATAAAAGATAATAGTGATTAAAGTTTTTCTACACTAATTAGAAACAAAGAATATGATATACAATCTTCAACACACAATATCTTTGGTATTATAAATAATAGATGATATAAAACTAACTCCAAGTAATAAAATTGGAAACATAGTTTAAAACATGCCAATTAAACCATTAATATTAAAAATATACCAAAGTTTTGACCATAGAAAAATAAACAATATAAGAGAAGACTCCATGGATTTCAGATGTCAAAGACCATTAATCACATTAACAATATTCTCCACAATCTAATTCCTTGTTTGAGAATATTTGGCCTCTTTAATAACATAATTAAGTACTCTTCCTAGCTATTGAAAGGCAAAAAAATTCCTCCTATAATAAGGGAAAATCACTCGATCAAGGCTCTGATTAGGCCTATATTCGTTTTGTGTGGTGATGTCCACTAGTATGTGGGCCTAGTTGTCACTGAATGAATTTCTCCTTGAAAGGAGACTTTTGATAATGCTTTCTTAAACCTAATTGCAATCTAATCTAATAACATAAATACAACTAACTAATCTGTCTAAAGCTATCCCCTATTCTAAATCCAACTATCCCAATTGGGATGAAGACGTATTTCATAGTATCCCAATTGGGAGTAGAAACATTTTAACTATAAGATATTGTATACGTTGCTTTAGACATGACATAGTTCATTGCTTCAACAATTTTTTAAAGACATTGTATAACATAAATTGTAAAAAATTACATCAAAATTTTGACATCTAAATATAATCAATGGAAAAGAAAAAGATAATTCAATTTAAGAAATGAAAATAGTTTTAAATATCAAAATTGAATAATATAACATATTTTTAGCAAAGTGGCAGTTTTATCACTCTGTAGTTTCCGAAGTTTAAAAGAAACTGGAGAGGTAACCACAAAATCACTTTAGAATTTAGGATCTAGCCTTTCTAAATTCAGAGAGGGATCTCTATGTCAGATTTAACTTTGTTTGTATTTGAGATATTAAGCTAGTTATGAATGTTTAGATGTTTCTTTGATTGGTTGAGATTGTTTGATTTGTTTGGTTGATTAAATGCCTAAATTTCCATTGGGCTATGAAGTCTATAACTTAACTTGGATATGTTTGAGATTTTCAAAAGGGATTTCATAGGGCAAGGTAGCTAAACTAACTGGATCCTGTAAATTTAAATGAAGTGTAAGAGAATGAATTAAATAGGTTCCATTAAGAAAAAGAGCATTTAAAATTTCTTTAACTTAATTTCAGAAGAAAACATTTAAATCATTCACAACCAGAAACATAGTGTATTTTACAACAAATTTTGTTCTTCAACTTTCTGTAAAATAATTTAGATTAGGAATACACAAGCATGGAAAATCGGGAAATAAACACATAGACAATGAGCGAAACACTTCACCAATATTTTAACACATGAATCCCGTGAAAGAGTCATTTTTATTACTGATAAGCGTATAAAATTTGAAAAAGTACAATAGCCTTATGGAGTGCACAAATCAACCCTCAATACTTTGAAATCTGAAGTATTTATAAAACTATTTACAAAAATCATGTCATGACAGATCAAGATATATTTTAGGCATATCTAAAACAAATTACATCTTTTATTACAAAATAATAGGGCAAGTTGGAACTGTTCGAATGCTAGCCCTGATTTGAAGGAGGTTGTTGCTGATCTATCTCTTTGACCCTTGCTGTGTTGTTGGTCATGTTGCTGAAGATAGAGTTACTCATTTAGTCTAGTAAGTCACATAACTTTTCCCATCTTCCTTCACTTGGAACTTAGATAATTTAGTCACTCTTTTGTAGATCTCATCTACTTCTGTATACTTGGAAAAAGTATGCTTGATGACAAAAATGTGATTGACGTCATGCTGGATACTTAAATCATTTTCTAGTGCCTCGAGAAAATCCTTCCATGTAATGCTGCCTAATATTCCTGAAAATTTAGAACCATCTTTAGATATATCCATAAATTTCTTGTTATAATCATCTAAGGTGATTAATTTATCATTTATTACAAATAAACTTGGAAATCCTTTCTTGTTCATCACTTCATGCTTGTTGAAGAATCCGTTGACACCAATTTCCAGCCCCTGACATTTTTCTTCTAGCTACAACATGAGGTTCCTTTTTGTTGGCTTGAGGGGTCCTAACCCAAGTTTGGAGGTTAAGGTTTGCAAACAAACCCCCATACTATTGGCCCTTTCGGCAATGACTTGCTTGCGCAGGTCAAGGTCTCACCCGCAGTAGTATGGGAGGGTGTTGGAACTAGGTTTCCGCACCCTAAGAGAGAGAGTAGGTATTTCGAGGCAGATCTGCATTCTAACTTATTAGGTTCGCATAGAATGAGTCCACTCACAGCTCTTTTAACAATATATAACCATAACAAAGCTATCAGATCTAATCAGTACATTCACATCAATGTGCACATTACCAAATACCATCACAGATTACTATAATCACATCCAATATCAGATCACAGTTATACTTATGCTAGAACACAGATCCATTCACAGCTTAAATAGGCATCACAAATGCGCTTTCAACAGTAAACATAACCAATTCAGATAACACACAGGTACTTTATCGATACTTCACATTCATTAATATTCAGATTCACTTTCAACCAAAACACAGCCTGTGCACACAGCCTAGCGGGGTCCGCACACAACAGGACTGAGGTTCTTTGTGCACACAGCCAGCAGGAGTCCTTACCTAAAACAACCCAAAACATATCTAACAGTTCGCACCTAGCATCAATCTATCCACTTTTCTTCTTCTATTAGACCAAACTATCTATCTATTTATAACATCTTAGCCTTTGCTATCCGATGGACCGCAGACTGTGGTTTACGGACCTTGGAGCTACCCTTTAACCCATTAATAAACATTAGGGGCTTTGACCCACCCCAAAACCCCTACTCAGGTTAGGGAACCTGTAGAGACCGACCCTTTAATTTACTAGATGAGCACTAGGCTTTAAATATATATATATATTTTTTACACAGTAACTAGGAAATGAAACCATAATCACACAAGTTGAAGCTCAGTAAAATTAAATCACATATATCAATTCCATCTATTTAACTTCTTATCACATATATATATTTAACTTGATTATAGGCACAATGAAATCATCATAATTAAAAGATAACTAACTAACACATGTACCGTTCACCATTGGACGAGAACCAAACTTGACTTGCTGCTGCTTGAGCTCCCTTGCTGTCGTCTACCTCCAAGCCTGAAGGTTGTCGTGCTTAATCCGAATGTAATGACCCACCGGTTGACCTCCCAGCCTACTCCTTGGGTACTCTCCTTCCCCGTGGACCCCCGAGCTGCAATGGGGTTGTACAACGAAGGAATGTACTAACTGATAGAGGTGAGCCCCTCTTGGCTCAAGAGTCCCCTCTCTATAATCCTCTATCCCACCAAAATCAACTATAGCTCGTAACCACTTAAAATGACATAATCTCCTCCATCCATTCATAGGGTAAAACAAAAGGCCCCTTTCCCCTTCCATTTCCCTTTCTTTTATAGAAGGTTTCATAGGTGACACTTGGAATTTCATGCATAAATAATTATTTTTTTACCACCCCAAAATTTGATCATTCATCCACCCATGTGTCACCCTCTCATCAAGACTCTCCAAAAATAATTTACTTAATTATTCATTTAAAAATAGTATTTCCCTCAACCCAACAAGGTTTCCTATTTCTTCTCCTAATTGTCTCTTGATTCCCCCTTTTTACTCCTTAATTTGTGTTTATTACTGAAGTTAATTGATGATTCTTAGATTTGGTCCCCTAACTACCTCAATTTTTCCTTTTGATGAATATTTTTATGTTGGCTTTTGCCACATGGAAGTTCTCTAAATTTCTCAAATTTTAATTTATTAATCTTATTTTAATTCACCACCCTCTTCTCTTAATGAAGTTTTTAATAAAGCTTTATACTTAACTCTATATCCCTCTTGTAGAAATTTGAATAATAGCTGAATTATTCACCGAGATTATCCTGATTACACACTATTTAAGCTTCATGCATAATACATAACCTCTTCTACAATTGATCATCAATTTGCGAAAATAGAAGCAGTCGCATGCGCACATTAAAACATAATCAAGCACACATATAACACAGTATGTAATGGGGAAAGCTAATAGCTGAAAACCCCCAACTATCTGTATATTATAATGATAGAGAACATTTAACAATCATAGTACAATACTCCTCACAAGTACTCAGCACTATCTCCAATAGTTACACACAAACTAGCTCAGATTTGAACAAGTCACAAGTTCAAATCTCCTCCACAAGTTTGCCTGCCTCTACTGCGCAATCCAAGATGAATAATGATGAGATCCAAGTTTGAATCCCACTGGCTTGTACTGCGCAATCCTCATTGGCAATCTCAATCAATGTGTGTGCAAATCTCATGCACAGCTATAGTCACAACTGATAGTAGACTCACCCTTTCACCCACCTCTAACACTCGTCTCCACTGAACTGTCCATGCATTGCAGTTAACTGATGTGTTCTTTAGTTGATTTATGAGTTAATAATTAGTGAATTAATTAATAATTAATTCACACCACTCATCACTAGTGTATTTATCGGTTAGACTAAATACAACTAGTTCAACTAAGTTAAACCGAACACAACTCCATCAACTGTCTCATCAACTCCACCAAACTCTGCCACATGAGTTCTAACTGAAGTCAACCATGCAATAGCTCAACTAACCCCTAGGAAAAGCGTATTTCCTTCTGTCAGCTGCATGTGCCACATCCAAGCATCAAACTAAAGTGCTCCAAGAGGATAAGATAATGTTTATAGTCCAAATATTATTAAGGGTTAATAATATTCGATTGTTCTATTTTTAGACTGGCAGTCTAAAAATAGACTTCGCCCAATATCTAAAAATAGAGGTCCATCTATTTTTACCAACTTTACCAATCATCCATAAATAGCATACTACAACTCATAGACAATGATCCATATGTCTAAAAATAGACATAGTCTAAAAATAGACTTTGCGCCAAAAATAGCCTGCGGGCCCACTTAGTGAAATCGACTTCTTTTCACTAAGCTCCATCATCTTGTTGCATTTTCAACACCTCTTTCCCCCTTTTGCCTAATTAAGTCTTATGTATTTAATATTTTGTTTTAACATGGAAAGGGTAGAGTTATCATGGTAGAATATTTTATCTCTTCCTATTCCTCCCTTTCCCTAAGTTTTATCATATATCACTTGATATGATTTGCTTGGTTATAACATTATGTACCACTTGATATGATTTCGTATCTTGATTATATTTATTAGTTTATTTTTACTGATGTCGAGGGTGTCAATTTGGGCATGCCCTTCAAGAACTTCCATTCGAAGTTCCAAGGGTGCCATGCCTAACATTTTATTGGTGATGCCAAGGGTGCCAAGTCGGTCGTGCCCTTCAAGAATTTCTCTTGAAGTTCCAAGGGTGCCACGCCACTTGCCCTTCAAGCATCCAGTGGCTACGAGGGGAAATTATAGGTGCAACGACATAGACCACTATCATCGTGTATGTCACCTGCTATAGTGAGACTAATGGTGTTGGGGATCAAGGAATCCGCCTTGATGCACGCCCCCTAGAAAATCCTCATGAGCGAACCCAATTTGGGACCTACCCCCACGGCATCATGATCTTCAAGGTGAAGGCGTTTCGACCTTTCCAGCCTAAGTCATGGCGGGAGTGCTAGTAGGTGAGATCAGGGACACTGTCCCACCCCTCCCATGAAGTTCCATCCAATTGTACAACCCCATCACCCATATGTGAGTCATTTGGCCAAACAACTAACCTGTTCCTGCAACCACTAACATATCATCAGAGTATATATATTTATCAAGTTTCAAACGGAACGTAGAATTTCAAGGACAAAATATTAATTTCCATCAAACCATATGTTGTCAACTCATCATATGCGAGTGCCTCTGGTGGTTTCCTGTAATACTCAATAATCATTAGTAACCAAGTTTCTTAGTGTTAGTCATTGTCATAACAAAATTATCAACATGACATAGTCATCCATACCATTGTTTATCGTGAACCAGAAGTAATGTAAGTAGAAAATATAAGGAACACATTCATCACAATTATCATCATCATAACATCAATAGAAAAATACATATCCATCAAAGCTACAATCATCCTAACACCGACTAGGAAATAAACACATCCACTAATAGTAGAGTGAAGTGTTTGTGTCCTCCACCTGAGGTCCTCAAATAATAATGTGTGAGCCTTAAGGCTAAATCATTGTTAATGTCATATCAAGGTCTGAAATCTAGAGTGGGGCACTACAGAACCCCGTTCCAACAGGTCCCCAACACAATCTTGTGACTCGTCTCGAGTCAATACGGCTGTGGGTTCTCCATCTTCGGCTGCAGCTGCTTGATTGCCTCAACCAGTGGGGGCAACACTCCTTCGCTATGCGCAGCAGCATTCTAAACAATCTCTACCAACTTCTGTGATGTTGGACCTTCTGTAGCAGTGGTGACGCTCTCCAAATTCTGGTTCAGTTGCTTTACTGCGATATCGACGTCCAGAAAGAGCTTGGGGGCTTCATCGACCCATGGCTTAAGGTGGTCGCTGAGGACCTTCTTTTTCTGGAGGAGCTCTTCAATGTCATATCTTAGCATGTGGCTGGTACGTAGTCGTGCCAGGCGTTGAGAGGGGACCAGAGTAGGCATAGTGGCTTCCAGCTGCTGAAACTCTTCTTCCTTCTAGCGCAGTGTTTGAGTAAGTTTGTGCAGGAGAGGATCTCGTTGCACCTTAGTCCACAGTTGCATAGCTGTTTCCAATAGTCCCGGGCCCTGAGAAATTTGATCTGTGATGACATTAGTGGCCTCTGTGACCAATGCGGCTCGCTGGGCCCTTACCTCAGGTGGTGTTTTCGGTTGTAATTTGGCCTGCAAGGCCGCTATCTGCTGTTCCATCTCTAACTTGGTTCCATCTCTAACTTGACCGCCTGGATCTCGGTCCTCGAAGCCTTGAGTGTTGCAACAAGCCCCTCAACCTTGGCTTGGGGGGTGGCAAAAGCTAGGATATCTTCAGTGACATCTGTGTAGAGCCTACTGATGAGGCATTCCAACTCTGTCTGCTGCGTAGTGGCGAGGGTACATGCAGCCTATGCCTGGGATACTTCAGCGGTTTTTACTTCTACCGTTTGCTGAACTGTACTGAGCTGCTGGTGTACTCGGCGGTCCATGTGGTGAATTTCTTCGAACATGGATGCGTGGAGGACCTATAATGGTTCATGCGGCAGTCGAGCAAGGTCCAAGTGTACCTCTGCGCAGGCTTAGACTTGCGCTCCTAAGTCGGGTGGACATAGCATGATTTCTGCGCCTGGCAGAGGGCAGAGGCGACTTTTTGTTGTATTGATCAATGTGCTACTTGTTGCTGGGGTCGACCTTGCCTGGATCATACTTGTCTGCAGTGTGTCAGTCATTAGTTGCAGAGCCCGGAACTCAGCCTAGAGGGTGTTGACCGTGGCCTTTTGCTGCTCTTCCAGAGCCAAAAATTTATCTTCTGTAGCAAGGGTGACTGCATCCGCGAGATGCTCCAGGTCCTCCTCTGTCAAAGTAACTCCTGCGTCTCGTTCCGATCGTTTAGTGCGTTGCTTCTTCCGTGGTCCCTTAACAGGGTCACTAGTCCGTTTCGTACCTTGAGGGGAGTTAGCACCTCCCGCATCTAGACCCTCTGCACCCAGATCCTGTTGCAAATCCTTCTGCGAACCCTTCTGTGCTTCCGAGTCCACTCCCTTCCTAGTGCTCTTACCCTGTCCTTCCTTCTGTGGGTCCGGGTCCACCCATTTTCCAGTGCTCTTGCCTTGTCCTCTAGTCTCTTTGGTAGTGGTGGGCGAGGTGACCTTTTTGGTGCTCGTTCCTGTAGTGTCTTTCGTACTTGACTTGAAGCCAAGATTCTTGTGCGGAGGCCAACTAGCAATAAGGCAGTCAATCTCCTCATCCGCGACCATATATGGGAGTGATACCCATGCTAGATCCTTGCAGCCCCTGATTTGGACACTGTGCATTGTTACCTAGAATGCGACAATGCTTTTGTATTTATCATAAATTGCTGGTGATAAGCGCGGCCGAGAGTGAATGGCAGCTGCGAGCCCGCTCTAGAATAGGACCCAAAAGACCTTATTATCTTCAATTCTATTTTCGTCCTTCGAATCCCACAGATTCACAAATCGAGCTCCTTTGCACATATCCGGCTTTAGGTCGGGGAGGACTGAATCCTCCGGGGCTTCCCGTGCGACCAACGCGATGAGGAGCAACAACCAAGAATAGCAGAATGCCCTCCCCTGATCTTGGGCTTCGCGCATGTTTTCCAGAAATTCAGTGCACAGGAACTGGGACCAGTTGAAGTAGACCCCCTTTTCGCAATGTCTGGCCAAATGAATTACATATGCAGGGACTGTGGCAACCTGTCACTTGTGCAACATCTTGTAGGCTAACAAAAAGGTGCCCATACACTCACCGAGCTCACTGATAGTGCTGATCATGAACCCCTTGGTGTTCCACTCCACGTGATAATCATCACGCACCTTCTTAGCGATTTTTTGTTTGTATTTCTTCCCAACGCTCTCCATGGGATTCAACATTTTCATGGGCAGACCAGTGATACAGTGGATGAGCGTTGCATCTATGGGGATGTGGTCCTGAACCCATAAGCAACCATCATGGACCAAAGCGAGCAGCTGCCGCAAAATTCTGTCAGTAATATTATAATGGCCAAAATGAGGCATCTGCAGCAAATTTAAGAGCCCAGACCCCGCTAGTCCACTTGCCCACGGCATAGGGACGAACTTCAGTACATCATCCTCCAACACCCTCTCCAGATACAGTTTGGTGCCAGCTCGAGTAAGGCCTCCAGGTTTTCGAGGTCATGATCATCGAATTTGACTGTGTGGAGCTTGGCAAAGGAATCTCCAATGATGGTGACCTTGCCCGGGATCAGAGGCATCTATAGATAGGTGCACAACCCATCAAGATTCTTGGGCGTGTGCAACAAGGGCCTGCGCGGCCGTACATAGGGTGGTAGCTAACTTATGGGTTCAGCGATCCGGGCCTCTTCCTGAGCAGACAGGGGTCTCTTTAGTGGGTTGGGCGATCGCGCCTGTGGCACCATTTGTGGGGATTTCACGTTCTGAGGGGAAGTACGCGGCTTCACCCCAGCCCACTTCGCAGGTTTCCCCGACCCTTGTTCTTGGCCCTTTCCTTTCCCCTTCTGCTTTCGCTTGCTGGGCATGGACATAATCTCCTCAACCTCAGGGGTGAGTTCTGGTACTTCCTCAGATTATTTCTTCGTTGAGGCTACAGTTTGGGACGATTTAGCGGGATTAGTCGTAGTCATCTTGGCACCAAAAATAAACTCAGGGTGGCTATTATTAGGGGGGGAAGCACGCTCAGACATGAACAAGGTGCAATAGTCGCAAAATTTTTCAAAACACAAACTGCTCAAGATACACAGAACCCTCTTTTGAGCTATACTTCTGTTTTTATAGTTGTGGAGATCGACCAATGGCTGAGTGAGGCTTATCAGAAACTTACCATCACGTAAACGGTAAAAAATCTTCAGAAATCACTTCATTAATTGCCAGTCTCCCGCTCCTTTCAATGGTAAAATTTTCTTTTTACCCCGTTTTGCTATTCCAACGGCTAGTTTTCGCAACTTCATATTACCCATGCGCTTCTAGCACACTTCCTGTGCTCCCAATGCACCTCCTGTGCTTTGAACACACCCCTGCACTCCCAGCGTACCTCTCCGGGCCTCCAGACCTGCGATCGACCCCTATGTATACCATGGTTCTGCTTGCGTTTGTTCCTCGTCCTACGCGTATCCCGCCCCATACAGCTACTCCAGCCATATAGTCATTTGATTTGGTATGGCTTGAGCTGGCTGCCATTGACATAGCCTGGTACCATATCACCATGCAACGTGGCTAACTAGACCGCTCCTTCGTCAGTAATTTCCTTTACTATATAGGGACCTAGCAAGTGCTGATGGAACTTCCCTGGGTGTTTCGCAAACTAGCTATCGTATAGCAGGACCAGTGCTCCCTCCACAAATGTCTTTTGCTGAATGTGTCGATCGTGCCATGCCTTATCCCAGGCCTTATGAAGTTGCTGATGGAAGTTAGCTATGAAACAATCTTCTTCCAAGGCCACAAGCTGCGCTAACTGCTCCTCCATGATATCATGCTCTGCCATGTTGGTAAAGGCTGCGATGCATAGGCTAGGAACAATATACTCCATGGGAATAGTGGCCTCCTTGCCATAAACCATCCTAAATGGTGTCTTCCCAGTCAGCTTCTTGTAGGTGGTTCAATAGGCCCAAAGAAAAGACAGGATGCGCACGTCCCAGTCGCTGCGATCTGCATTACAGACCTTAGCCAGTGCCTGCTCCAAGATTTTATTAAAAGCTTCTACAACTCCATTTTCTTATGGGTGATACAGAGTGCTTTTCGCGTGGTGGATCTAAAATTCCTCAGTCAAGGCCTGTATTGTTTCATTAACAAAATGCATACCTCTATCGCTCATTAAGATCTTCGGACAACCAAACCTGGTCAGAATATGCTCAAAAATGAAGTGCGCAACGGTATCTACAGTGCAATCCTTCACAGCCTGTGCTTCAGCCCATCTGGTTACATAATCAATTGCCGTGATGATGTAGCGCGCACCTGTCTTATTTCTTGGCGGGTTGATGGGCCCAATGAAGTCGATGGCCCATTTGTCAAACACTTGCAGGGCCCTTTTCGGTTGCAGGGGCATTTCGTATCTGCGCGATGGCCTTCCTGTCCTTTGGCACGTATCGCAGGCTTTGAAATAGTCGTGAGAATCACTATGCAACGTGGGCAACCATAGCCTAGCTCTCAAGATCTTCTGCACCATCGCCTTCCATGCGTAGTGACCTCCTGCTATGCCCCCGTGAGCTTTTGCTAATATGGCTTGCCTCTCATGCTCTAAGACGTATCTTCACAACACCTCGTCAGCTCCCAGCTTATACAAATAGCCTGCGATGATGGTAAAATCTGCTGTGCGGGTTACCAAATCTTTTTTCTGTTGTACCGAATACTCTGCAGGCACCATCCCTGTGGTCAGGAACTGAATGATGTCAGTGAAGTGCACATCAACCACCTTAATTGCGAACAGCTGCGTATCGGGCAATCCTTCTTCTAGGTTAGTTGGTTCCTCACTGCTCTCGATTCGGGATAAGTGGTCCGACCCAACATTCAACTTTCCTGGCTTGATGATGATTTCAAAGTCATATTCTTGGAACGACAGTAGCCATCAGTAGATTCTCCCCCCCCCAACACAGGCTTATTCACTAGGTACTTCAATGGTGAGTGATCTATAAACATCTTGAAGTACCCTCCTAACCGATAATGCCGATATTTTTGCAGGGCGTATATCATGGCCAACCCCTCACGCTCCATAGTGGAATAGTTGTGCTCCGCACCAAAAAGTTTCCTATTAGCAAATGCAACTGGATGGTCAATGTCTTCGTCTCCAGGCCGCGTAAGGACAACTCCCAAGGCGATCCCTGATGCATCTACGTGAACATGGAAAATTTTCCCCCAGTCAGGAAAGATGAGAATAGGCGCAGAGACCATCTTCTCCTCGAGTAGCTCAAAGCTTTTTGGACACTCCTCGTCCCAAAAAAACGAAACATCATTCTTTAGAAATTTATCCATAGGTGCTGTAATCATTGCATACCCTTGAATGAACTTCCTGTAGTAGCTTGTGTGTCCGAGGATAGAGCATAGCCGTTTCTCAGTTGCAGGTACTACCAGGTTTATGATAACTGCTACTTTGGCAGGATCCACCATCAATCCTTGTTGACAAACTATGTGACTGAGCAAGATCCCGAAGGGTACGCAAAATATGCACTTCTTTATATTCAGAAAAATTTGGTGCTTTCTACAGGCATTCAACATCATGCGCAGGTTTGAGACGTGCTTCTTTACCAACCCGAAGGCAGTCCAGTCATCAAAATATACCTCCAAGAACTTGTGGACGAATTCCTTGAATAATGCGACCACCACCCGCGAAAAGATGGTTGGGGAATTCTTGAGCCCAAACGGCATGAAAGTATACTGAAAAGATCCCCATTCCGTGGTGAACGTAGTTTTGCTGTGATCTTCAGGTGCAATCCTGATCTGACGGTAGCTTGAGAACCCGTTCGTGAACGAGTATGCTTCCTGACCCCCCCACGCTATCAAGGATTTCATTTGAGAATGGTGAAGGAAAGGGATCATGTACGCAAACATCATTCAATTTGCACAGGTCAACACAAATCCGTATCTCTCTCTTAGTATTTTTCTCCTGAACCATCATATGACTTACCCAATTTGACTGTTCGACTGCTTCGATGATACCTATGGCAAGCATTTTGTCGATTTCTTCCTTGAATTTTTGTTTGTACTTGGGGTTCAACTGATAAGGGCACTGCTTCATAGGGCACGCATATGGTTTTAAAGTGATGCGCATGACCCCTCGGTCCCCTGTAATCCCTTTGAGTTCCGAAAATTTTGTCGGGAATAAGTCCTGGTATTCTGTGAGGATTTCTACAACTTTTCCCACAATATCATCATCCCAATAGTACCCGATTTTAGCTAACTTAGGCTGCTCCTCCGTTCCATTGTTTACTTCTCGTAGCTTCAGAGGCTTAGTGACATCGATGGTTTGCAGTGGGGGTCCAGCAACTGTGCACTCTCCCTCCGACCCCGGGATAGAGACATTTTGTGGGTCTTCATCGCACTCCTCCATTGATAAGTTGCGGAAGTTGATAATATCCTGCATCTGCGTTTCCCATGTTGGTGCCCCACGTGTTGTGCAAGGGTGTGATTCATCAAATACTAAGGCATCTATATCTTGCAGAGCTTTGTCGAGTGCCTCCGTTCCTCCTATCAAACCGAATGTCCCTACAAACTTGTCCTCCAGGGTTTCCTAGTGGCGGGTGCTCTAGTGTAATTCTACATCTAAATACCATGCGGTCGGGATTGGCCCCAAGGCATGAATGAACAGGTGGACCCATTCCTTCGTAGTTCTTTTGCCCCATTCTTTCATCCATGTGGAAAAGTGCTTGCACGGGTCCTCTAGCCCCAAGAAGGTCTTTACGCATAGGTGAAACAGAGGTTCAAACCATAAGACCATCATGTCGTGACACTCTTTCCAAACTTGGAATGTCCCCTTATGCGTGTCCCACCACCTCGCAGGGGTTGTGCACATGATTAGATTAAGGGTCCACAACCTTCGCTCCCGTGGGACTTCAGCTTCAAATGCTCGCAAAAGCTCCCTAATGCTACTAGAACCATCAAAGTAGGGCAGTTCTCTTACCTTTGAGGAAATACACCATAAGTTTTTTGTGATTCTAAGGCATCGCATCGTAGATACATCATGTAACCGATTCTGCCAATTTTCTATCTCCCCGTTGGAGTTAGAAGCATTCGTTGTCCTTCTCCCAGCAAAGCACACCATCAGCCGTAGGATTGATCCAATCCTCGTCCTGAGCGGTTAATTTGTAGATGTGATCCACATCCTCTTCTTCGCACATTGGTTTTGTATACCGCTTTCCTTCCGAAGGGTCTAGTGGGACTATCACCCTCGTGCCTTTATTCTCAAACACCATACTTCTTTTCTTTAGGTTGATAATACCTCCTATGTCTATTGCCCAATCCAATCCTAGGAGCGCAAGATAGGGGTCCGCATCTTCCACAATCTGAATTACCTCAAAGTTGGCGCGGACCTTAACTCCTGTGATATCTACCATAATTTTTGACAACCTTCCCAACGATATGATATTTTGTTGGTTGGCCATGCACAACTGGATAATAGACCATTCCAACATAGGCTCTCCCATCTGTTGCCTAGTTTTCTTGGGCAGTATGTTCGCATATGATCCCAGGTCCAAAATAAGCTGATCCATTTCATAGTTTCCAATCTGCGCTGTTAGCCACATTTCCCGACCAGTGCATTTCTTATGCTTGTAAAGTTTGTGTACATCCTTAACTTCCGGGGGAGGGTTAGTTCTCTCTGCGCAGCTGTCTATTAGTGCTTGTAGATTTTCTATTGCCTTCTGGTTGCGTAGAAGCTTCATACATGTCTGTAGAAATGGTTTAACTTCATCGTATGGCCTTAGGCTTGCTAGAGCTTTTGAAACATGTGTCTCTTCCTTAGTAAAGTCTTTATGAGCTGCGATGAAGGTTTCATTTTCCTTCTGTAGGTCCAAGATTTCCTGTTTGACAACTGCTTTCCGGATAAGAGGTTTATCTTTGGCTTTCTCCTTAGCTCCTCCAGTAGCCATGCCGATGCACGTTATGACATTAATACTTGGTCCTTCATCACGCAGTTCCGCCTTATCCCTCTGCACGTTCTGTGCAGGTGTCTGCTGTTTTTCATGCATTTTTGCTATCAGAATTGGACAGTCTTCAATCACATGCTCCAATTTCCGACAATACCGACAAGATTGTCTCGCAGGGTTCAGACAGTCCCTCGCAAAGTGACCTATTTCTCCATAGTTGTAACAAATCAATTGTCCTCTTCCTCGACCTGCGCCTCCACCTCTTACCCCCCCTGCCCCTCGCTGGGGAGCCTCTGCTTGAGAGAGACAATGGTGAAGAAGGGTTAGCCTGTACCCTGTATAGGTTTCCTTGATCTATCATCAAGTCATAGGTCTGACAATTATGCTCGTCATGTCCCACAGAGGAGTAGAATCGACACCATTGTTGCTTCAATTATGGGACATAAGCACCTAGATGGGGATAGTGGTTAGTATCATGTATCCGAGCAACACGAAAATCAATGCACCATAACGTCGGGCTACTTGGCCCCGTAACCTCCTTAGGGCGTAGTGGGCTGGGTCCCCCAACCTGCATGTAATCTGCCAGCAGAGGACAGTGATCCTTGGTATGACTGGATACCCTGCATCTTATTCACCATTTGTCTGGACTAGCCTCTTTCTCCCGTTCCTTTCGCAGATTCTGTATTTCTATGTGCATTCCCTCCAGTTGTCCCTGGATTTGCTGCACCCCAAACTGAGCATCATCTCTCGGCGCAACCTCTAGTTTCATAGCAATCTCCAAGGCCTTCTCTTGCGTTGCAAATGACTGTTGACCCATAGGTCCGCGCAGGTGAGGCAGAAACATAGCAATAAACCATTCCTTATTCTACCTATCATCATACTGAAATTCCCCATCTCTGATAACCTTTTTTAACTGCTGATCAACTTCCCATACCGATTCAGTGGGTTCATGTCTAAAGTCTTTCAAGTCGACCACTATTTGAGAGTAGGACTTAGGCTTCTGAAATTGTTGTTTTAACGCTGTCTTAATCTCTTGAATATATGGATCTGCGTGCTGTCCTACGTACCCCATAGACCAATCCAAGGCCCTTCCTTCAAAGGTGAGTGATAGCTGCGCTCTCTTTACAATGTCGGTAGCCACTTTCTACACAATCCATACTGATTCTGCAACAAACCAAAATCGGTCCATATCTTCATCCCCTACACCCTTGAAAGTAGGCAACTTCATGTGGGTGGCCATATCTTCTTCTGGTGGTGGAGGTGTGGGTGAGTTCTTATCCTTATGCTGAATTGAAGGCGGTGTAGCTGGAGGACTATGCGCAACCGATTCTCTTAATGGATTGTAGACGGATCTATCTCCTTATTGATTAGTTTGGTAGTACTTACCACTTCGTGTTGTGCTCTTGCTCAGATTAGAGGTCATTCACTTGGTGTGGCTACACAAAACACCCTTTTCGCACAGTAATATTTTGATTAACAAAGGCAATGTTTTCAATAACTTACCTCAAAAACTCTTGAAGAACCTCCACTCTGCTTCAGAATAGGATACGAACTAATTGACTGTGAATTTTGTCATGAATCCTCCCAGCATGCTATCTACCTAGTGATCTACTGTACGGGTGATTGTATTATCAGTCCTTTCCAGCTGTTGAATCAATTCTGGTGTCCAATGTGTAACCTGATCATCCTTTCAGCATGTCTGAAATTCTACGAGCCTTGCCAAACACTCCTAAAGCTCATGTGCAAAGGTTACAAAGAAAATTTCATAGAATTAGTGAAGTTGTACTTGTTCTTCCACTTCTCAGCTATCAATTTCGTGCTGCGATTCTCCTTTACAACAAATTCCTGAATCTATATTTCAAACCAATCTTCAATTTCCACCCTTTCAGGTCTCCAGGTCCTCGTGGCATTACCCGAGCTCTCTCTCAAAATGCTCCTAGTCCCGGCAATGAAACCATTTGTTGGCTTGAGGGGTCCTGACCCAGGTTCAGAGGTTAAGGTTTTCCAACAAACCTCTATACTATTGTCCCTTTCAGCAATGACTTGCTTGCGCAGGCCAAGGTCTCACCCGAAGCAGTATGGGAGGGTGCTGGAACCAGGTTTCCACACCCTGAGAGAGAAAGTAGGTATTTCGAGGTAGATCTGCGTTCTAACTTACTAGGTTCACACAGAATGGGTCCACTCGCAGCTCTTTTAACAATGTATAACCATAACAAAGCTATCAGATCTAATCAGTACATTCGCATCCACGTGCGCATTACCAAATACCATCACAGATTACTATAATCGCAACCAATATCAGATCACAATTATACTTATGCTAGAACACAGATCCATTCGCAGCTTAAATAGGCATCACAAATGCGCTTTCAACAGTAAACATAACCAATTCAGATAACGCACATGTACTTTAACGATACTTCACATTCATTAATATTTAGATCCACTTACAACCAAAACACAACTCGTGCACACAGCCTAGCGGGGTCTGCACACAGTAGGATTGAGGATCTCCGCACATACAACCAGCAGGAGTCCTTCCCAAAAACAACCCAAAATAGATCTAACAGTTCGCACCTAGCATCAATCTATCCACTTTTCTTCTTCTACTAGATCCAACTATCTATCTATTTATAACATCTTAGCCTTCGCTATCCGATGGTTCACAAACCGTGTTTTGTAGACCCTAGAGCTACCCTTTAACCCATTACAAAACATTAGGGGCTTTGACCCACCCTAAAACCCCTACGGAGGACCAACTTTAACAAAAGTGTACCAAAAACGCAAGTTAGGGAACCCCATTCCAACACTTTTAATTAACACTTTTTTGAATTCCAATATTGTATCAATCCTGTCTTCAATTTGTAATTATTCCATCGCATACTTGTTCTTAGATTTCAAAATTTGATGAGGTTTGTAGCTTTTGTTGGTTTGTCTCCTAGCTGATCTCTCATCTTCTCAATTGCTTCCTTAGACTTATGAATTAATTCATTCCGCTAAAAAATAATTTGAATGGAAGGCCAAATTTCATTCATGGATTTATGGATATCTATCCATATGTTTTCCTTAGCTTGGGCTAAGGTTTGAGCCATGGTAGCGTCTTTCCCTAATTGCTGTAGTATTTGTGTGAGTCTCTAAGACTTCTTTATTGCGGCCATATATGAAGTTTCTATCCTTGTTTTATGCTCTTGTATGGCCTTAACCTGTCCTTGTAATTTTTTTACTTCTTCTCCTTGTATGGACATGTGCTCCATAGCCTTTTTCAATTTACCAGCAACATTTAAGTCCTTGGTTGGGGCTGTTGCTGATGTAGAAGCCCTTGTTGTAGTTGAGGCAACCATTCCTATTTGGGGTATTTCTATAATAGGTATAGCCTCCAATGGGACTAAGGCTAACTGTGCATTTTGTTCCTTTTATTTTACTAATTTCTCGAATTCCACTTCCATGTTCCTGATTTGTGCATTTTGCTCCATGATGAGTTTGAGCATGTCTTCCTTTTGGCTCTCAGTCTCTCCCATTTATTTAGTCTGCGGATCCTCAACGGCTGGTAATTTTAACTGTTTCCTGAGTGTTGCAATGTCAACATTCTTCTTTTTGATAAGTTCTTTTGTTGCTTTGACATTGGGTAGGTCATATCCTATTTTTATAACCAAGTCTTTAAGGATTTAATTTTATTGTCCTTGGTTAGAGAAGAGATATTTTCAATCTTTAACTGTGTTTGGACATTGGTGAGTGACAACTACAACTTAGAAGCATTCATCGAAGTGTTTTTCAAGGTGGAAAATATCATTTCCCCTATTTTATTATGCATATCAATCTGATCAAATGGGATGGATGTCCTTGGCATCAAACTCAAAAGAGGCCTGCTTATAATCTGCTGTTGTTTGAGGATGGGAGACCTATGCTTGTAAGAATGCCATCTACATTCTTCCCTTCTCTGTGTTAAAAGCTAATAGAAGTTTGTGTTGAGAAGTAGTTTTCTGCTTCCAAAATTGAGTATAAGTACTAGTTTTGAGGATTTCATTCTTAAGTTTTATTTCCTTGTACTTATAAAAAATGCTCTTCTCCATTTCTCCTTGGATCAACTTGGAGGTTTGAGCTATGCTTGGATTTCCCTGTGAAACTGTTGTTGCTGGAGAGCCTGTAAACGCACTGCCTAATTGTGTTGAAGAATGTGGACCCTTCAACGCTATAGTAGGTGGTTGTTCTCCCTACTTTGGAACATATGTCTTGGGAGTTGTTTTCATCTTCTTCTCGTAAGTTTTGAATTCCTTTGCTGAGAGCTCAGTGACTGAAGGGGATCCCTCTTCTCTTGGTCTTTTTTTGTCTTTTCCTATGGTGTGGGAGTTTGAGAAGTAGAGGTGGACAAAAGCTACTCTTCTTCCTCTTATAGAGTATTCTCCACCCACTCAATCTGGTTCATGTACTTCTCAATCTGAAGCCTCTTAGTGTGAACATAAGGAGTGGTCTTTTACTCCACCCTTAGCTTGGAAATTAGGCCAAATGGGTCATATGACCATGTGAAGCTCATGGGGAACTTCGTCTGCTTTAGGATGTTGTCTGCCTCCTCACCTGTTGTCTTGCTGTTACAAATAAAGGGGCCAATTTGAGTTTTTATCCTGAAATGAGACTTATTTTTAATTGCAACAAAATGAATCTCATATGAATTGATCATCTTCCTGATGTACTCTAAGGCAGATACTCTCATTGGGAGGTATTTGGGCAGCCTGTAGGGTGGAAGCTCACACCTGTACACTCTTAATTCAGTGTAATTCTGGTAAAGGTACCAGTATCCTGTCTTGGCCTATTATGTGAGGTGTAAAACTTTCGGAATTTCATCGCTGACCCTGGGTTCTTCTTTACTGGTCAGTAAACACATGGTTGGATGAACAAACTGATCTATGTAGTCTTTGAAAGAGTATTCATTTGAATCCTTCCTTATCAAGGAAGTCCAAAAAATAACTGACTATGGATTTCCTTCTTCATCCAACTTCTGAAGTGTGAATGGGAACCTATTTGCTTGATAGTAGATGAACATGTAAACAAGAATTGAGGCATACTTGAACATTCCTATAGTTTGTAACTTAAGGAATTGTTCATGAATGCTGTCAAGGATAAATTGATTGAAATTGAAAATAATAGAGGCTTTCTCATTAGTGGAAAAAATGGATAGGAATCCTAGGATAGGTTCATCCATCCATATATATGATTAATAGCCTAATAAGCATGAAAGCACAAAGATGATATTTTTGATTTGGTTTGGAAACATACATGAGGAATAGGGTGGATTATTCTTGGGTAACTGGGCATTTTCAATTAAAATGATTTCAAAAATCCGAGATCTCTTGGATAATTTTAATTTCTGATATAGGTCATTGAGGGCTTCCACTAGGAAAGGGGTGATGGATTCAATTTGGGGAACTTGCATCATCTGATTGACTGTTTCAGGGATAATTGTGAATAAAAATTCTCCACTTGGGGCTACAACAACTCTCTGATTGGGTAAGTAATAGGCATGACATCTATGGATGAACTCAGGGAAATGGTGGGTTCGAGGAAAGATATACAAAGGTAAATTGGACTCCTAGTGTTTAATGTCATCATTCTGGTGTAAATGCTTGTCTTCGAGCCAATAATACAATTCGAACATATCGAATTCACACTTTGTCTCTGTGATCTTATAATCTCTGTGAGCAAGGGGAATATGATCAAGGTCGACTGTAGGAGGGATCAACGGGTTGTTTGAATTGTCACTATTTTTCCTCTTGGGAGGCATTTTGAAAATTTAAACTGTAGGAAAAGGGAGGTGACAGTGAAAGGTTATCGAGAATTTTGCTGACAGTCAACTTTTGGTGATAGGGACGACTGTTTTCCTGCGTTTGACTAATTCTTCGTCTTGTTTTGAGAAGCTGACACTGTGCAAAAGATTAAGAACGAGGAGTGATCGACTGAGTGCAAAATCATGAAAATGGTGTGAAATGGGTAGATAGGGACATTTTTATGGTAACCATAGAGTTCCGTTGAGGGGACTGTTATGAATTGTAAACGATAATCCCAGGAAAAAAATGAATGCATAATGGTCATGCGAGGTGTTGGAATTGGAGTGGAGGTGATGACACAAAGGGTGTTGGCGGGAAAAGGAAGGCGGGTTGGCAGTTTTTAGAGGGGGGTCGAAGTGGTAAGAAAAATATGGAGGGGGGGGGGGGTGAGAAAAGTTGTGGGATTGACACGTTGTGTGGGGTCAACGGGGGACAAACCTCTTTTTGGACCTCTCCTCCGCCGATAAAGCTAGGATGAGCAGGGGGGGCCGAAAGGCATCATGGACTGTTGATGTGAGCCTATGTTGATCAGGTCGTCAGGTCATGGGCATGATTTATCGCGACACGACAAGCACCTTTGCCGATTATGCACTTTATTACATTAGCTCCAGCACTTAGGATAAAAACATATAATGCACCTAACTTAGGATAAAAGTACAAATAATGTAAAACATACATTATTATCTTTTAAACCCTTTTTATTTCAATTTTATCCTGACCTAAGACTAATTTTGACTATCACAGGTGCATTTAGATGTGCAAACCCTTGTTTTATTTTTCTTTGAAAGATAAAGTCATCTAACCTAATCCTATCTATTCATTTCTTTCATTGATCCAACTTAAACAATTGGATCAATTTATTCATCTAGCTAACTATAATTAGCTAATATTAAACCGTTTGGCTAAATTATTCCTCTAATCTAATTAATAGAAATTCAAACTTGTTTGACCATGTAACAAAGACTTATGGTTGTGGAATTTTAAACAAGCTGCACACAACATTCTATTTATTCTTAAAGACAAACTATTAATCTGGTAGTGGCATTTGAATTTGCATCACTTTCACATCTGGTTTTTTTTCTTTTCACGAGGTTCTTTCATCATCATTTTTTTTATTCTTTCTTGATTTTTCTTTTCTTTTGTTTTTATTTATTCTATTTTTCTTTTCAAAAACTCTATTCTCATTTTTTTATTTATTTATATATTTTTTGGAAATCATTTGCAAAATGCAATATTATTTACAATTTCATATGATTGAGAGAAAAATATTCAATCACCTTGTGATATTATGAATTATAAGAACCTAACAGTCGCTCCAGCTTGTTGAAAAGTGTAACTAGGATCGGTCTTCATATTGACTATGTAATTATGTATTTATGTAAAGAAGAAGAAAAAGATAATAAAATGTATTTTTGTTATGCTTGCTTCATGGGTTTCATGAGAAATATTTTTATTATAGGTCAATAGAATTCTTCTTGATGCCTATTATGATTTGTATTCTAGTTATAAGTGTAATTAAGAGTCATGTACATGAAGTGTCTAGTCTAAAGAATGTGCTCCAAGACCTTGCGGAAGAATGGCTCATAACAACCCTCATGACAATCATCATTAACAGTAAAATATATACTCTTCATGTCGGCCTATATACTGTGTTAAAGTCAACCTATATGATAGCTAGATGGTCAGTCTAATAATAGAGAAGGAGCCTCTATATATACTCCTATCTGCGGCTCATTTGGGACAAGGATTTTTAGATAACTCTGAAGTGATAAAGAAGTTTGCGGATAGCTTTGAAATTAAAGTGTGGATCAACAAGAAGACACTTCGGACAAGTGCGGATATACTACAGGAAGTGCGGATATACTACAACAGTCTGGAATATATGCGAGTTAAAGACAGTGAAGTGTGGATCTGTGTTTGGGTACTGTACAATGAATGTAGATTGCTTTGAAGTTTGTGTCTAAGTGTTGGACTGTCTCTAGATCACAGTGTGAGAAATTAAGGAAGGTAAATATGTGATTTTCCTTCCTAATCTACAATACATAAAGGAGAGATGACATATCTCAAGTGAAGTAACCTCAAGGTAATGTGAAATGAAGGGTCCCAATTGAACTAGTCTAATACCTGAATAGAAAGAAGTTTGTATAAAGGCACTACTATAAAGCAGAAAGAAAGATACTTGTTTAGAGTACTAAAGAAAAGGAAGATTAAGCAAGGAAGGAGTGTTTAGGAAACTGAGACAAAATTTAGGAAGATAGATTTAGAGATCAAGTTCTCTAGCATTGGTGCAGGGCAATGCAGGTTGGTGCATAAAATAAGGATCAACGTTGGAGGTTGACAAAGAGGCAGTGACAAGGTTTTGGAAGCATACATAGGTCAAGTGTCTGAGTCTTGGTCATGGTACTTGTCATTTGAAAAAATATAAGAAAAATTTCTCTTGGGTTTTCCTCTCCAAGAGGGAGAGGTTTTTCCCTGGCTCGAAGAGCCTAACTTTGTGTCTCTTGTATTTTGGTAATTGACTTGATGAAAGACTAAATAAGCTAAGAAGAGAAGACATAAGTAATTCAAGTAAGCTCATAAGTAATTATCAAGAAGAGAATTTTAATTAGTCACCAGTCCTCTAAATTCTCCACACAGCTGGGGATGCCTCTCCTTGTGAGGTGACAATAACTATTGACTAGTAGCCTTGATTGCTCTCCTTCAGTACTTTGCTGCATCTGATTTATTTTATTGCTGTGGTAGTTATGGTGGGGAAATTAACCAGGAGATTAGGGCCTTCTCTTCAGGCTTCAAATTCTGATAATAAGTCACCAATTCTTGATAGTAAAAGACGATGATATTTACAATGAATTTATCAAGAAACACTTCTATTCCTGTGAAAAATAATGTTTTAGCATCCTTCCATTTACAGGTCCACCAAGCAGCTCTACTCCATCCAACTCCTTGAGGAAAAATGCATTATAACCCCTATATGCATGGATTATGTAAGGTCCTTTCCATAGATGATCAAACTTACCATGCTTACCTTTCTCTTCCCTTCTTGAATCCCATTTCAAAACACTGTCCCCCAACTGAAAATCATCATCCCTAGTCTTTCTGTCATAAATTTTCTTGATGTTTTCTTGGATTACTTGTGTTTTATTGTACACTTCTTCTTTGGATTGCTGCAACTGTACAGTTTGATTTATCCTTCTTTGAAGGTCATTTGATTCCACCTGTAACTCCTGCAAAATTTTCATAACTAGGACACCTAAAGATTTTAGAAAAGCAACATCTATTCCATAAAATAATTGGTATGGGGACTTGCCAATTGATTTCTTAGTGGTGAGTCTGTCAACCAACAATGCATTTACCAACTTGTTGTGCCATGACTTCTTGTTGTCTTGCATCAATTTTTTGATGATATTGACTAAAATTTTGATGGATGATTCTTCTAACCCATTCCCTTGAGGATAATTAGCAGTTGAGTGTCCTAGTGTGACCTGATACTTGCTGCAGAAGTCCACCATTTTATTTGACTTTAAAGCTGTTGCATTATTAGTGATAAGTTTCCTAGGACATCCAAATCTCAATAGTATGTTAGCTTCTAAAAATTTAATGATTACTGCATATGTAGATTTCCTATTAGGTATGGATTCAATCCACTTGGTGAAATAGTCAGTGGTTGTGAGGATCCATTTGTGTTGGACAGAGGACGGTGGATGGATTTCTCCAATAAAATCCAAACCACATTGTTGGAAAGAAGTTTCAACAAATATTGGTTTCAAGGGTAAAGGCATTAGTTTCCTTTTTCTTTAAAAAATCTGGCATTTTTAACATGGAGTAAATTTTTTATGGACATCAGAAAAGAGTGTTGGCCAGTAAAAACCAACTCTTAGGATTTTATTGGCAGTGGTTTTCCAATACAAATTTCCACCACAGTCTCCCTCATTGAATTCTTGCATTATTTTGTCTACTTCATCCTTCAACACACAGTTAAGTAAAATTCCACCAACATATTTCCAATACAAATTACTGTCTAAGATACAAAATTTTATAGCCTTTAGTTTGAGAAATATAGCCTTTGTCTTGGTCACACCAAGAGGAGCTTGTAAATTAAGTAATACAAAAATGAGGTTTGGATACCAGGGAAAGGTTGTAAAATCCTTTGCTATTTGTGGAGTCGCCTGCTCTTCTTGGTCATCCAGTGCAACTACAAAATTAATATCCAAAGCATGAAATTTATATTCATCCATTAACTTAGCTAATCCTTGACCTTTAATGAGCATGGTGGGTTTAATTTCAATGTCACATTCAAGAATAATGGCAATCCATTTACCTCTTTTCCCATCATGACAATTTTGGGCTAGTATATCTTGAACCACAGAGTTTGGAACAAAAGTAATTATGTGAGAATGAAGAATATATACTCTAATCCTTAATTTCCTTTATTAAAGAAAATGCTTGCTTTTCCATTATATTGTATTTCAATGCAACATCTCTTAGAGCCTTGCTAAAGAAATAAATGGGCTGTTTGTATGCTTCATTGTTTTTTTGTAAGAGAACTGCTACAACAATGTGTTCATATGGAAATGAAAAAATTATGAAATATTTTGTGAAGTCTGGGTTGATTAACGCATGTGATTTTGTTAGGGATTGTTTTACTTGGTCAAATGACTGTTTTGCCTCAATATTCCACTTTAGTTCTGTGTCTTTCCTCAACATTTTTGTTATGTTCTCGAGAAGTTCTACCAAGTTAGGGATAAATATTCTTAGAATTTTTATTTTACCAATGAATGATTGAAGCTCTTTCACATGTCTAGGATGACATATCTTTGAAATGGCCTCAATCCTGTTGGGATCAATTCTGATTCAATTTTTTGAAATAATATGTCCCAACAGTTTGCCTTCTTCTAGGCTAAATAATGTTTTCTTCGGGTTAAGGGAAATGCCAATTTCCTACACTTCTCAAATACTCTCCTCAAATGTAGCAACTGCTCTTCATCTATTTTTGAGAAAATAGTGATGTCATCAAGGTATATGATGATGAATCTGCCTATTTCATCAGCAAAAGAAATTTCCATTGCTCTCTAAAATGTGGCTCCAACATTCATTAATGCAAAAGGCATCTTCACATACATGAAGGAACCCCATGGAGTGGTAAATACTATCTTTTCCTGGTCTTCAGGGTGGACTAATACTTGGTTATAACCAAAAAAACCATCCAAAAGAGAAATCCTGCTGGACCCAACTACCTTTTGTAAAATATTATCCATCTTAGGTAAAGGGTAGTTATCTTTTAGTGAGACTTTATTAAGATTCCTGAAATCTACACAGTCTGATTTCTCTTGTTTTCTTCCTGGTTGGGACTAAGTTGGATACCCACTTAGAGTACCTCAAAGGTAGTATGATCTTAGCATCATACATTTTTTTAACCTCTTTTTCAATTAAAGGCATCAACACTGGGTTGATCCTTCTAAGTTTTTGTCAAAAGGTTTCTGGTATTCTTTAATTGGAATTTTGTGTTGTATAATCATTGGTGTCATAATATTTTAAATCTTCATAACTGCATTGAAATACATCTTTAAATTATTTGAATAGACTGATATATCATAGATAAATGTCTTTTAGATTGATCACATCATTAGGATTTGGTCGACGTTTCGAACCATCTGATGTGGTTTATCCTCAGGAAAAGGTGAAGAAGGAAATCGATCTCATTGAATAAATAGTAAGGATGCATCATTGCCTGGTGATAATTGTTAAAACTAGCCGTTATTTAGTTAACTTGTACTCTTTGAGCTTTGATTCTTCTGTTTTTTGTCTTCTCAATAAAGGGCTTAATTTTTCCATGGCCCTTGAGGAGATCCCCGTTGATGACATTATCTGCAACATAGAGTATGGTATCAAAGATCTCCCGGATAATATTAGGGAAACTATTAGGCAAGACTACTCCATTATTCTTAGGAAGGCCAAGCCTCTGAGAAGTAATTTGAGCAAGCCTGAGTTTCTTGCCCTTAAATCCCTTAGAAGCAACCTTGATACTGTCATCCTTAAGGCTAATAAGGGTGGTGCAATTGTTATTAGCAAGATGGTTGACCGTCTTTCCCTTAGTGGTAGTTATGTTAAGATTAAGAAGAATCCCCTTAATTCTATCTCTAAGGAGATTGCCCTCGCCATTAAGTCTGATCCCTCTCTTAATCCCCTCTCGAGGAGGCTTATTGAGAGTAATTCCCTCCACCCTAGGATTTATGGCCTTCCAAAGATTCATAAGCCTGGGATCCCTTTAAGACCTATTGTTAACACAATAGGTGGTCCTTATCATCTGGCTGAATTATTAGCCTGGAAGCTTAAACCCCTAGTGGGGCTCATTGATTCTTTTGTGAAGGACTCTGCTTCTTTTATCAAGGAATGGAAAAACATAAAGCTTGATCCTGGGGATAATTAGTTAGTTTTGATGCTGTCTCCTTATTTACCAAAATCCCCATCCTAGAAGATATTTAGGTCATTAAGCGAGTCTTAGACGTTGATACTTCTAAGTTGGTTGGCCTTTGTCTCACCTCGACTTTTTTCAATTTCCAAGGTGAGTTCTATGAGAAAACCTGCGGTGTGGCCATGGGTTCTCCTCTTTCCCGTGTTGTCGCTAACTTATTTATGGAATATTTTGAAATGAAGGCTTTGGCCTCAACTCAATTTCGCCCAAAGAAGCGGAATAGGTTCGTGGATGATAGCTGTGTCATTTGGCCCCATGGTCAGGAGAATTTAGATTTGTTTCTTGATCACTTGAATTCCCATTTTGATTACATCAAATTCACAATGGAAGTAGAGGTGGATGGCTACCTTCCCTTCTTAGATATTCTTTTCTCTAGAAGGGATGATGGTTCTATTTCTCACCTAGTTTTTCGTAAGAAGACTCACACTGAGCAGTATCTTCATGTTGATTCTCATCATTTTTCTTGCTTAGAAATTTGGTGTTCTCTGCACTCTGGCTACCCGGGCTCTTAGAATATCTGATGATAGCCATTTGGAATCAGAGAAATCCCATCTTCTAGATGTGTTTGAGATTAATGGGTATAACAGATCTTAAGGTCTGAAGGCCTTTCAAAAAGCTGTTAAACGCCGAAGAGACAAATCTTCTCGGTTAGATTCTATCTCCAAGGTGAATCTCCAGTTTATCCGCGGACCCTGACAGAAGAGAAATAATATCGCCTCTTATTTTAGACCTATATGTACCATCAAGAATTCTCTTGGATCGGTTAAGGACCCTATAGACCCAAAGGACATGAAAGGAATTTATTTAGTACCTTGCTCCCGTGGTACTCCCTATATTGGGGAAACTGGTTGATCCATTAGATAGAGAGTCTGTGAGCATGCTGCAGACATTAGGCACAATTGATCCCACACTTCTGCTTTTGTGGAGCATGCTGGGAAGTCGTGTCACCATGTTTGCATTGAAGATTCCAAAGTCCTTGCTAGGGTGGATCACTTCCATCATAGAAAGCTAAGGGAGGATATTGAAATTGAGATACATCCTAAAAATATCAACATAGATGATGGGTGGAAATTAAGTAAGAGATGGATTCCAACCCTCTCTAGGTGATTCAACCTCCACGTGTTGTTGTCCCTTGTCTCTGTTTTTATCCTCGTCCCTTTGTTTTGATTTTTTCTCCTCTTCTGTTTGTATCCTTTTCTCTGGTTTATGTTTTTATGCTATCTCCTCTTTTTTAGATATTTCCCTTATTATTATTTTGGTTATATATATATTTATTTATTTTCCCCCCCTCTTTGTTTTCCCCTTCCCCCCCTTTTTTATTTTTTTATTTTTAAATTTTTTATATTATTCAATATTATTCATTTACCCCTTCCCCTTATTTTAATATTATTCCCTTTATTATTATTAATTTCATAATTTAATCAATTTACTAAATTATTATATTCTTTGGTGACGCTTCTAAATAATATTTTTAAATATTTAAAACTTTTAAATTCTCTAACTAATTTACTAAATAATGGCTAGTCCCTTCCCCTTATTTTAATATTCTTCCCTTTATTATTATTAATTTTATAATTTAATAAATTTACTAAATTATTATATTATTTGTTACCCTTCTAAATAATATTTTTAAATAATTATAAAATTTAAATTCTCTAACTAATTAACTAAATAACGGCTAGTTTTAACAGCTATCACCGGGCAATGATGCATCCTTACTATTTATTCAATGAGATCGATTTCCTTATTCACCTTGTCTTGAGGATGAACCACATTAGATGGTTCGAAACGTCGACCAAATCCTAATGATGTGATTAATCCGAAAGACATTTATCTACATTATGGATCACAAAAGTCTTAGATCTAACAAACTGATATATTTATGCTTTTCAATAGGGGGTAATGATTTAGACAGTTTCACCATCTTTGGGTCTTGTTCATTTCCTATGTTGCAGTCTTCCACTTCAGCTCCAGTGGGCTCAATTTTGGGCTTTTTGGCTGCATCGTTAAATTCAAACAATTTCTCTAAGGGAACTAACCCTCTAGGCAAAACGTTGTCTTTCAATTGAAATATTTCTAATTCCTCTGTTTCTTGATCTATCTCTTGTAATTCTAACTTATTTAAATTTTTATTCACAGGGTTTTCTAACTCAAAATTTACATCTACATTATTTTCTAAATCACAATCTACATCTATGTTAGCAACTTCAAATTCATCCATGGATTGCAATTTTTTTTCAATTTGTTGATCATTTCCAAAAACTTGCCAATATCTAATGTTGTCTAGGACAATTGGCTTTTTTTTTACCTCCACTGTGTATTGATGACTAAGAAGGAAGGGCAATTTGCAGGTACTGGTAGAAGTGGCCTGACCAACAACCAAAATACTTTGATATCTAGGGATTACTGACAAGTTATATTCCACAAAACATTCCAAAAAATCCAAGATAACATTTTTGTAGGCTTTTAATCTAGGGTGTTTAGTAGAATATTCTCCCTTAATCTGTTTTATTATCAACTCAGAATCTCCATGAACATAAATTATTTTAGCACCTAGATTTTTAAAAATTGTAACCCTAGAATCAATGCTTCATATTAAACTATGTTGTTTGTACTTTGAAAGTTTATCTTATATGAATGTCTCTGCATGGTGGGTTCCTAAATTTGAAACCCATACTCCTACTCCTGAACCTTCTTTACTAACAACTCCATCAAAGTGCATATTCCAAAGAGATTCAACGTTTGTATTATTTTCCACTATTTCTGTTTTGTATTCTGCGATTTCGCAAAGATCAATTTCTAAGTTGGAAATATGTTTTTCCATATCCCCATCATTGTACAAAATGAATGAGTCAAGATCTGAGTGGACAAAGTATAAGGGATAATTGTGGGGTTTCTCTTGACTACTGACCATGAAATTCATTAGTGTCTCCCTATATAATATCATTTGCTGACCAAACACTGGGATGGTAGCAAAGGTCATGTCCATTTGAAGGGTTCCTTGCAACTTAGCTCCCCATGAGAGAGACACAAACATGCCATTCTTAGGGGGTATGTCTACAACAACTATGTCCATCACCAAGCTCTTGGATGGAATTTGTGCTAAAGTGACACACAATTCCTTAATGAGACCTAATCCCTTTACCTTATTTGAATCAAAAGAGTACATATCTTTGTACGGTATAGTGATGTCAAGTCCTAGATTTTCCATGACAGCCTTAGGCATAAGGTTGTGTGAGGCTCCTGAGTCTAGCATGACATTGTGCAAAATTTTGTCATGAATATTTAGACTAATATAGAATGGAGGTACACCTCCTTCTTGAGGTTTTCAATCTACTTTAGGCCGAAACAAAATTTCAGGTTGATCATTAGCCACATTGATTGTATCTGCACCTTCCCTTATATTCAGAGCTTTCATTACTTGGGACCTATATACATTCTTATTCATAAGCTTTATTAATGGAATGGGTATCTTAAGCTTTGCTAATTCATGTTCAATTTTGAATGCTGTTTGAATTTTTTTTGAGTTTATGACATCTTTATTTTTAGCAACATCCCTTTGGGTAATGTTTTTCTGCTGGTTGGTGGATGAAACACCTGTTTGAGTTTTTTTGAAGCAATATCAAAGATATTTTTTGTTGGATTTTATGGAGTCTTTTTAGATGGAATTCATAAATTTTCTTTGTAGGGGTATTTGCAGTATTTTTACTTTGAGTTTCAACAACTTTCTTGGTATGGTTGTCAGTGGTTTTCTTACTACTAAGGTTATACTGCTTATGAACTTCCATGACAGCGTTTTCAAAACCTTGTTTATAGTCATCCGATTCCTCAGAATCCACTTCAGTTTGTGAAAGAAGAAAAATATCTTGTTCTTCTTGAGTAAGAAACACTGAATCATCATCATTTATCCCCATTAAGTTGATTTGAGTGTCATTTAGGTCTTCAACTGTTTCACCCTCTTCATCAACATAGTTCTCTTGAAATGGAGGCCTGACCTGTTGGTTTGGTCCCTTTTGTTCCCTTTGTTTGATTTATGGTGGGTTCCTCTTAAAATCATGATTTCAAATTTGAAGACCAGGTTGGTTTTCTCTAGGAGGAGCCCTATTAGTAATATTCATTCTCTCCATAATTCTTTCCATAGTTCTAACTAGGGAATCTATATTAGCATCAACAGAGGAGGTAGATTGTTCCTATTTTATGGTTACTTTTCTCTCAGTCCTAATCTTAGCTCTCTTGGATAAAAAATTGGCCTCTACATTGACAACATCTCTCTGCATCTCTTCCAGGGTTGCAAAATTTATTTCTCTTAATTGTTAAGACATGTCAGCATTGAAACCATCCGGTAACTTAATTAGGGCTAAACCTTGAGGGGGCTTAATGTTTGCTGGAATTGCATTGTAAACATTGTTAAAATCTGGTGCAGTAATCCTGCACACTCTCTCCAGGGGCCCTTCTAATGTTCTCATATTATGATAGGATCTGAAGGGGGTTTTTTCTTATTCTCCCATATATTGAGGAATACTTGGTGAAAACCAGTGAGATCATTTATACTGGCTGGTGCTAAAGCTTTGAACCATTTTCTAACTTCCCCGGTTAGAATTTGAGAAAAATGTCTCATTTTAACATCTTCCTCATCAACTTCTTGAAGATCAAAATAATCATTCATTCTGTCAACATGTTGCTGAGTAGTGACGGGTATAGTACCATCAAACTGAGGGATTCTAGTTTGATATTCCTGGGGCATATTATGCAAAGGTTCAACCAAAAACAGGGGAACATACCTTGCTGCCATGATTGGGTTTTTGGGATAAAAAATAGACGAGGCTATGAGGGGTGTAGGTGTAGGAGTTCCTTATAGGTTGAAACATTGTCTGAGATGCTATTCGAGAAGTAGTGGAGATTATAGAGGAAGTGGGACTAGTTGATGTAGGATGAACATATTGAAAGGAAGCAGAAGATGCAACTATTTTTAATGTAGAGAGTTCAACATATTTTTGAATGTAAGCTTCATGCACAACTTAAAAAAGGTTTGATACTAGATCTTGTAATTTGTCAAAGTTTTGGAGGATTTGCAGATCAGATTCTGGTTCGAAAGATTGACTTTCAAATGTAAAGAGTTGTAGAATTGATTGATCAAACATTGATTCTTTCACAAAACTCTCAGACTTAGTCCTAGATAGACTGTGTTCAAATGGTATGTCAAACTCAATATCTTCTAAAGTGACAAAACTCTCAGGGAAAGAGTTTTCTTTGGGTGGGGGACTGCTGCTTCCCTGACTTCAGCTAAATTTATTTTTGTAATCAAATTTTCAGGGTCGTCTACAATCTTAGCAGGTTCTGGATCAGGATGAGATCCGGTGTAAATTATTTTCTGAGCCACGACTAAAATTTTAAACACACACAACTATTTACAAAATTGCACAACCTCTAAACATTTATTTTTGAAAGTTAAAACATTAATTTTATTGAAATAATTTGTTTTAACTAGGGAAATGAGTTTGCAAAAAGTTCAAAGTGTGCTCGTTCCCCAGTTGAGTCGCCACTATGTTATCACTTCGTAATTTTCGAGGTTGTAAAATAAACTAGAAAGGTAACCACAAAACCACTTTGGAGTTTAGGATCTAGCCTTCCTAAACTCAAAGAGGGATCTCTCTGTCAGATTTAACTTTGTTTGTATTTGAGATATTAGGCAAGTTATGAATGTTCAGTTGCTTGTTTGATTGATTGATATTGTTTGATTTGTTTGGTTGATTAAATGCCTAAATTTCCATTGGGCTATGGAGTCTATAACCTAACTTGGATCTATTTCAGATTTTCAAAAGGGATTTCAGAGGGCAAGGTAGCTAAACTAATTGGATCATGTAAATTTAAATGATGTTTAAGAGAAGGAATGAAATAGGTTCCATTAAGAAAAAGAGCTTTTAGGAATTCTTTAACTTAATTTCAGAAGAAAACATTTAAATCATTCACAACCAAAAACATAGTGTATTTTACAACAAATTCTGTTCTTCAACTTTCTGTAAAATAATTTATATTAGGAATACATAAGCATGGAAAACAGGGAAATAAAATCATAGAAAATGAGAGAAGCACTTCACCAATAGTTTAAGACATGAATCCTGTGAAAGAGTCCTTATTAATGATCAACCCATCAAATTTGAAAAAGTACAATAGCCTTATGGAGTGCACAAATCAACCGTCAATACTTCGAAATTTGAAGTACTTATAAAACTATTTACAATTTTTTTTGTCATGACAGATCAAGATATATTTTAGGAATATCTAAAAAAAATTTATAGGGCAAGTTGGAACTGTTCGAATGCTGGCCCTGATTTGAAGGAGGTTGTTGTTGATCTATCTCTTTGACCCTTGCTGCACTATTGATCCTGTTGCTGAAGATAGAGTTACTCATTTAGTCTAGTAACTCGCATACCTTTTCCCACCTTTCTTCACTTGGAGTAGATAATTTAGTCACTCTTCTGTAGATCTCATCTACTTCTGTATACTTGGAAAAAGTAGGCTTGATGACAAAAATGTGATTGACCTCATGCTAGATACTTAAATCATTTTCTAGTGCCTCGAGAAAAGCTTTCCCTGTAATGCTGCCCAATATGCCTGCAAATTTAGAACCATATTTAGATATATCCATCAATTTCTTGTTATAATAATCTAAGGTGATTAATTTATCATTTATTACAAATAAAATTGGAAGTCCTTTATTGTTCAACACTTCAATATTGTTGAAGAATCTGTTGACACCAATTTCCATCCCCTAACATTTTTCTTCCAACTGCAACATGAAGTTCCTTTTAGTTAACACTTTCTTGAATTCTAGTATTGTATTAGTCCTGTCTTCAATATGCAATTCTTCCAGCTCATACTTGTTCTTAGAATTCAGAAATTTGATGAGGTTTGTAGATTTCGTTGGCTTGTCTCCTAGCGAATCTCTGATATGCTCAATTGCTTCCTTAGACTTCTGAAATAATTCATTCTGCTAAAAAATAATTTGAATGGAAGGCCAAATTTCGTTCATGGATTTATGGATATATATCGATATGTTTTCCTTAGCTTGGGCTAAGGTTTGAGCATTGGAAACCTCTTTCCCTAATTTTTGTAGTCTTTGTGTGAGTCTCTGAGACTTCTGTACTTCGACCATATATGAATTTTCTATCCTTGTTTTCTTTTCTTGTATGGCCTTAACTCGTCCTTGTAATTTTTTTATTTCTTCTCCTTGTATGGACATGTCCTCCATAGCCTTTGTAAATTCACCTGCAACATCTAAGTCCTTGGATGTTGCTATTGCTGATGTATAGGTCCCTGCTATAGTTGAGGCATCCATTCCTGTTTTGGGTATTGCGGTAATAGGTATAGCCTCCAATGGGACTAAGGCTAACCATGCATTCGGTTCCTTTTCTTTTACTAATTTCTCCAATTCCACTTCCATGTTCCTGATTTGTGCATTTTGCTCCATGATGAGTTTGAGCATGTCTTCCTTTTGGCTCTCTGTCTCTCCCATTTCTTTAGTCTGTGGGTCGTCAGTGGCTGGTAATTTTAACTGTTTCTTGAGTGCTGCAATGTTAGCATTCTTCTTTTTGATAAGTTCTTTTGCTGCTTTGACATTGGCTAGGTCATATCCTATTTTGATAACTAGGTCTTCTAAGGATTTAATTTTATTGTCCTCGGCTAGAGAAGAGAGCTTTTCAATCTTTAACTGTGTTTGGACATTGGTGAGTGACAATTGCAACTTAGAAGCATTCATCAAAGTGTTTGTCAAAAGAGGGTTGCTTATAATTTGTTGTTGTTTGAGGATAGGAGATCTGTTCTTGTAAGAATTCCATCTACATTCTTCCCTTCTCTGTGTCAAAAACTGATAAAGTCTGTGTTGAGCAGTGGTTGCCTACTTCCAAAATTTAGTATAAGTACTGGTTTTGAGGATTTCATTCTTAATTTTTATTTCTTTCTACTTGTAAAAAATGCTCTTCTCCTTTTGTCCTTGGATCAGCTTGGAGGTTTGAGCTTTGCTTGAATTTCCCTATGAAACCGACGATGCTAGAGAGCTTGTAAATGCACTGCCCGATTGTGTTGAAGAATGTGGATGCTTCAACACTATAGTAGGTGGTTGTTATCCCTCCTTTGGAAATCTATTTTGGGAGTTGTTTTCATCTTCTTCCCGTAAATTTTGAATTCCTTTGCTGAGAGCTCAATGACTGAAGGGGATCCATCTTCTCTTAGTATTTATTCTATCTTCTCCTGTGGTGTGGGAATATGAGAAGTAGAGGTGGACAAAAGCTGTTATTCTTCCTCCTTTAGTGTGTTGTCCACCCACTCATTCTGGTTCATGTAATTCTCAATGTCAGGCCTCTGAGTGTGAACATATGGAGTGGCATTGTGCTCCACCCTTAGCTTGGAAATTAGGCCAAATGGGTCATATGACCATGTGAAGCTCAAGGGGAACTTCATCTGCTTTAGAATGTTGTCTGCTTCCTCACCTGCTGTCCCACTGTTAGAAATAAAGGGGAAAATATGGGTTTTTATCCTGAACTGAAACTTATTTTTAGCCGTAGCAAAATGAATCTCATCTGAATTGATCATCTTCCTGATGTATTCTAAGGAAAATACTCTCATTTGGAGGTAATTGGGCAGCATATAGGGTGGAAGATTAGACCCATACACTCTTATTTCAGTGTAATCCTGGTAAAGGTACCAGTCTCCTGTCTTGGCCTTCACTTTGAGGTGTAAAAATTTCCGAATTTCATCACTGACTCTGGGTTCTGTACTGTTGGTCAGTAAAAACATGGTTGGATGAAAAAAATAATCTATGTAGTCTTTGAAAGTGTATTCATTTGAATCCTTCCTTACCAAGGAATTCCATAAAATAAATGACTGTGGATTTATTTCGTCATCCAACTTCTGGAGTGTGAATGGGAACCTATCTGCTTGATAGTATATGAACATGTAAACAAGAATTGAGGCATACTTGAACATTCCTTTAGTTTGTAACTTAAGGAATTGTTCATGAATGCTGTGAGCAATAAATTCACTGAAATTGAAAATAAAAGAGGGTTTCTCATCAGTGGAAAAAATGGATAGGAAACCTAGGATAGGATCATCCATCCATTCATCTAAATAATAGCCTAATAAGCATGAAAGCACATAGATGATCTATTTGGTTTGGTCTGGAAACATAGATGAGGAACATGGTGGATTCTTCTTGGGTAACTGGGCATTTTCAGGTAAAAAGATTTCAAAAATCTAGGATCTCTTGGACAAGTTTAATTTCTGATATAGGGCATTGAGGGCTTCCACTGAGAAAGGGGTGTTGGACTCAATTTGGGGAACTTGCATCATCTAATTGATTGTTTCAAGGGTAATTGTGAATAAAACTTCTCCACTTGGGGCTACAAAAACTCTATGATTGGGTAAGTAACATGCATGGCATCTGCAGATGAACTAAAGGAAATGGTGGGTTTGAGGAAAGATACGCAAAGGTAAATTGGACTCCCAGAGTTTAATTTCATCATTCTAGTCAAAATGATTGTCTTCGAGCGAACAATACGATTCGAACAGATCAAATTCACACTTTGTCTCTGTGATCTTATAATCTCTGTTAGCAAGGGGAATGTGATCAAGGTCAAATGTAGGAGCGATCATCGGGTTGTTTGAATTGTCACTGTTTTTCTTCTTGGAAGGCATTTTGAAAATTTAAACTGTAGGAAAAGGGAGGTGACAGTGAAAGATTATAGGGAATTTTGCTTACAGTCAACCTTTGGTGATAGGGATGACTATTTACATGCATTTTACTGGTTCTTCATCGTGTTTTGAGAAGTTGGCACTATGCAAAAGATTAAGAACGAGGAGGAGTGATTGAATGAGTGAAAAATCATGCAAATGGTGTGAAATGGGTAGAGAGGGACATTTTTATGGTAACAACAGAGGTCCGTTGAAGGCGCGGGACCGTTATGAATCGTAAACAGTAATCCCGGGAAAAAATTGAATGCATAACGGTCATGCTAGGTATCAGAATTGGAGTGGAGGTGATGGTGCGAAGGGTGTTGGCGGGAAAAGGAATGCGGGTTGGTGGTTTTCGGAGGGGTGTCAAAGTGGTAAGTGAAATATGGAGGGGGGGTGCGAAAAGGTGTGGGATTGACACGTTGCGTGGGGCCAGCGGGGGACAAACCGCTTTTTGGACCCCCCCTCCGACGATAAAGCTAGGATGGGAAGGGGCGGCGAAAGGCATCGTGGACTGTTGATGTGAGATGATGTTGATCAGAACATCAGATCATGAGCATGATTTATCGCTACGCGACAAACACCTTTTTTGATTATGCACTTTATTACATTATCTCCAACACTTAGGATAAAAACATATAATGCGCCTAAACTTAGGATAAAACTACAAATAATGTAAAACATACATTAATATCTTTTAAACCCTTTTTATTTCAATTTTCTCCTAACCTAAGACTAATTTTGACTGTCAAGGGTGCATTTAGACGTGCAAACCCTTGTTTTATTTTTCTTTGAAAGGGAAAATCATCTACCCTAATCCTATCTATTCATTTTTTTTCATTGATCCAGCTTAAACAATTTGATCAATTTATTCATCTACCTAACTATTTTTAGCCAAGATTAAACAATTTGGATAAATTATTCCTCTAATCTAATTAACAGTCTTTCAAAATTGTTTGACCATGATTACACTGTATGATCTAAAAAAACACTATGGTTGTGGCATTTTAAACAAGCTGCACACAACATTCTATTTATTCTTAAAAACAAACTATTAATCTGGTAGTGGCATTTGAATTTGCATCACTTTCACATCTATTTTTCTTTTTTTTTCATGGGGTTCTTTCATCATCATTTTTTTTCTTTCTCTGTTTTTACGTTTCTTTATTCTATTTTTCTTTTCAAATACCCTATTTTCATTTTTATTTATTTATATTTTTTTGGAAATCATTTGAAAAATTCAATATTATTTACAATTTCATATGACTGAGAGAAATATTCAATCACCTTGTGATCCTATGAATTATAGGACCCTAACAAGTAGAACAGTCTAGACACCTTACAAAAAAATGTCTTTTCACTACTTAACAAATTTCAAATTCTTTATTAATTTGAAATAATAGCATACAAAATCCAATATTATATTCTCTAGCTCAAGTGAACAATAACATTGGAACAAACCAAATAATAGTATACAAGCCCAATTCCACATGCCAATCCTTCCTTTTGAGGTTTTTTATCCTCCAATAACCAATGTGACAATAGTGCACAAACAATTTTCTAGATGATCCAAATTCTTTGTTACTATAATTTTAGAGGAAAATTCCATGATAATGATAGGAAAAATGTTGTGGATATTCCATTGGAGAATTTGTCACAACATATTTACTAAACTATTTAGAAAAATTGAAATGTAAACTATGAAGCTTTATTTCTCCTTAAATTTTTGGATCTATTAATTTCTGTTTATTGCATTTGTATGCGAATTATAATTATGGAGAAAATAAATAACAAAAAAATAAACCACAATGGCACAAGATATAACGTGGGAAATCCTTTTAGGAGAAAACCCAGGTAGAAGGTGAGGTTGCTCTGCTCTTTTGCTCTGAATGGTAAATGGATGCAAGTACAAGGAAGTGAGGCCTATGGCCTATGAGATAAATATAGTGCACAAATGCTCCATGTTTTCTTTCTCCCTATCCACTCATAGCTACTCTGCCCACCTATGAACAAAATGCACTAGAATAGAATGAAACCCATTTTCCTCTGAATGACTCAATTATAACACAACTCGATGGCCTTATAGTGGTTAGGTTTGACTCCTTCAACTCTTAAAAAGGGTTACAATATTGACTTTTCCATATTCTACTTCATTATTATCATGTGGCTACCCCATTTTCCATGAATATTTGGGGTTGACATGACATCCTCTCAAATTATGGTGGTCAAATCGAGAAGGTCACCTTCCGAGTAACATAACTTTTGCATATAGATTTCGTCTTAGTCAATTGTTGCGTCGTTGGAAAGGTATATATGTGTAAGATAACACAAAAACATGCCGCACTCAAGAGAAAAAAAATTACCCCCAAAAAACACCCTTTGATGCCTCAAATTTCTCCTAGAAGGTTTCAAAGCCCAATTTTCCAAACATGGTCCTACCGGTAAAAATAGTCTACTAAGCTAGTTCCTCCAGTTTTTGCACTCTAGAAGCTTCAATATAGATGCCAAACAATGTACTGATCCAATATAGATTAGATAGAATAAACTCTTCTTGCTTTGGTTCAACCTCTTTTTCAAGTCTATACTTATGCTTTTTTTATAACAATCGAGGTTTGTTTTACTCCTTGATCTCAGGCTTCAAATCTTCCATCTTCAAAATGGAATGAAAAAAATAAACCAAATTATAAATTGTGAGGATTCAATACAACTAAATCTAAATTTAATCCAATTATTAATAAAACACAACTAAAAACTAAAAAATAAACCAAATTATGAATTATGAGGATGTAATACAACTAAATCTAAATTTAATCCAATTATTAATAAAACACTACTATGAATTATGAGGATTTAATACAACTAAATCTAAATTTAATCCAATTATTAATAAAACACAACTAGAAAAAAACTAAAACCACAATAATTAAAATTCAAGTAAAATAAATAAAAATAAACTAAAAATAAAGTAAATATATCTAAACTAAAGTAGTAAAATTAAAATTAATTTAAAAACGAAATAAAATAACTCAATAACCGGTAATTTTCATTTTGGAATTCGATGGCGATTCTCCCTCTTTTCCTTTATGATACATGCTTTTATGCTCTCCTTTTGATGCTATTGTTGCATGTGTACCTTACTATAAATGGTTCACTTTTCATGTGATTTCCCAACTTTGATCTCCTTGGAACCAATGCAATCACATTGTATCACTTTAGTAATCTCGTGATATTGGGCATATAATCCTTCGTCTTAGCAATTTATAGACTCCTCGGACTCTATCCCCTTTTTCATGATCTTCAATAATATCTTCACAATGCAATAATCATGTGCTCATATTACAATGATTTTGTGACTATTACGTCAACAATATTTGGCAATTTATGGAAGAAATAAAAATACTTTGATGTGAACAATTTATGCCTACAATGTGAAGATGTGTTGATTTGATTCCATTTGATCCTTCTTTTATGAGTTAGCTTCATTATTTTAAACAATCATGTCCTTTTTTCCATAGGCTAGATACATTTTTAAGAAATAAAGTATCTCATGGAAATCTTGAGCACAAATTTTCTCAATACAAATAGTCAGGTGGTTTCTCTTTTCCTCGGAAGCTTTGCACAACACTATCATGCTACAATCTCATAAAGTATGTATCTCTATGATTGGTGTAACAAATTTTGTGAAATTGTGGTACAAATTCCTCATATATCGTGGCACAAAGTGTGGATCTTTATACTAGTAGCTTTTTCTTCTGGTGTCTCAAATAAGGTTAATTTTGTTCCTCATTTTACATTATGATTTATTTATTTATTTTTCTTCGATATTCTGTTTTCACAAGATAGGTTCTCTCTATGATATTGATTTTGATGGGGAAGGAGGCATGAATAAAGGTGATCTTCACATCAAGTAACTGATAATTAAGTTCTCACAAGAGCTTTTGAAGCTCTGCGATACATGCATTTGATCCCAAGAGGCATAAGGTGTGTAAAGTCCCCTCTTTTTAGATAAGCAACTCAACCAATATAACCAAAACAAAATATCACATCAAATAAATTCAACCAACATAATAGACCTAATTATTAATACCGTTATAAAATTCCTTTTTGCTAAACAAATAAATCAACCCTCATACCATAAGCAATAATACCATAGTAAACAAAATCAACCAATATATTCAAATTTATTTGATTAATTTGACATGAAATTGCATATTGGAGCATCCTTTTGAGTTACAAAAACAAAATTTTGAGGTCCATAAATAACCATGTGTAATGGCACAATTTGTAAATTAATATACTGGAGAAGATTCGACGGCTAGTTTAATCCTTAATTTTGATGCCATGACTCAGTAAATGATGACTCAAAATACCGAGAAAAAATGGCACTGGATAGGGCAGAAATAATATGGGGTTGAAACTACCCACAAAAAGATACCCTCAACTTGTTGGTAATAACTAGTATGACTTCCTCAAGTGATGCCAAAATATGGAAATGAGTGAATCGACCCTCTTTTTCCTACAAAAACTATAGATGGAAAATGCAACCTCCAAAAATCCCATGATATCTGGTTGTACCCATAACCTGGCAATGGGAGGAGTCTTTAACAATAAATATTAGCAAAATATCTAACTGATATTTCCTTTTGATCATATAGGATGGATGCTTTCACCACCGAAACCAATTCGCTTAAGAGTTTCACCCTTAGCACTCCAAAGCCATAATAGATTTCCAAATTGATATGAGGAAATGATTACGCATGCCCAAAGAGTGACCTACAATATCTCTTTTATAATTTTTTTTTTTTACCTTTTTAACTAAATCAATGTCACCTTCACATGTTGCTTGTTCACCCAAATGACATTTAAATAAATAAATTAATTTATCTCCATTTTTTGACTGACTATATCCTATGAAAATCAAATAGGCCATTAAGTCATTCTTCTTGAGTGATCATTCGGGGAGGAACATTAAAATCCTCCCTTCCTGATATTTTTTGCCCTTAAGCAATTGCAAACTAGGATGTTGCAAACTCTGTTGTCCTTCCCACATAGCGTCCTCTACTGACAAGTATTTCCACCTAATAGGATACTCTTTGATCACTTTGATCCTCAATTTGATTTCCTTGACTTCCAAAATCTTCTCAGGGATAAATACCATTTTTTCGTTCTCATCCAATGGGGGTAACTCTATTGAAGTAATAACTTGATGTCCCAATTCCTTCTTGAGGCATGATACATGAAAATAATTATGAATCTTGCTCCCTTATGGAAGCTCAAGCTCGTAATCTACTTCCCCAACTTTCCTGATTACTCTGCAGGAACCATGAAACCGCGATTACAACTTCTCTATACCAATTTTATTTAGATAAGATTGTCTGTAAGGCTACAAATTAAAGAAAATCAAGTTTTCTACCTCAAGACTGCGCTCAACCCTATTCCTATCTGCAATCATATTATATTGGTTTTGGGTAGCTTACAATTTTTTCTTAAGGATCTTAAGGATATCTTGGTTTTCCTGTATCTAATATTTGGATTTAGGAGCCCTACTATCCCAAAATGTCAAATCCACAAATCAAGGAGCTTCATATCCATACAATGCTTAGAATTGGGTCATATCATGATGTGTGGTAAGTCACCATTGTAGCAATGTTATCCTAGATGCAACCACTTAATCAAAGTGTTATGTTGTCCTAACACATAGTTATGCAGATACCCCTCAACTTATTTTTTTACAATCTCAATCTGGTCGTCCATTTGAGGGTGATAACTGGTACTAGGAGTCAACTCAGTGCCAACCAATTTGAATAAATCCTGCCAAAATGCACTAGGAAACTCATTATCACAATTACTGACAATGTACTTAGGTATTCCATGGAGTGTAAACTCATCCCTTGAAAACAACTTTTCCCTATGCGCTACCTTATCCTCTAGCGAAATTGTGAATAAATGCATGCATTTGGTCAACCAATCAACGACTACATAAATGAAATATCGGATTTGCACCTTCGGTAGACTTGTGATAAAATCGATTGACACAGTCTCCCACTTTGTTCTGGAATGGGAAGAGGCTAAAATACAATTATAGGATGAGTATGCTATGAATTTTTCTACTAAAAAGTCATACACTCCCTCACATGTTGTAACATGTCATCCTTGAGGCCCTTCCATGAGAACTTCTCTGTAATACGCCTAAAATTTTTGAAGTATCTAGGGTTCTCTACTAAAGGTGTATCATAAGTAGCCCTCACAATATTCTTCTTAAGTCTGGACTCAGGGAATAAATATATTTTGTCCTTTTAGAAGATAATTTCATCCACCAATCAGTACCCATCATCCTAAATGTCACCATCTATGAAAACACAAACAAACTTGTTCTTTGAATATTCCACCCGCATGTGTGATTTCTAATCAACTAAAAACTCCATAAGGGAACATGCTACTGATTACCTGGAAAGGGAATTAATAACAATATTTTTCTTTCCCTTCATATACCCAATGTCATAATTATAAGATTGTGTCTTACTCATTTCCACTTCCTCTCATTTACGTCCTTATGTTCTAGGAAATATAAAAAATTGTTGTGTTCAGTCATAATAAATTTTTTTCCGTCGACCACATATTGTTTGAACTTATCCAAAGCATGCATAATGACAAGCATATCCTTTTCATAGATGGGTATAACCTTGATAGTTCCCTAATATTCCAACTCTCAAACACTATTTGATGTCTTTTATGCATCAAGATAGCTCCTATAATGATCGGAAATTGATTGTTAGTTATTTATGTGCTAATATCAGTTTTAGATTTGTAATGAAAGTGCTTATGTTTGCTTTTTGTACAAGGGTTTATAGATGTGCTTATGATTGGTAAACAAACAAACTTGATGAGATTAAGTTGATTTCATGAACATAAAAGCATGGAAATTAAATGTTGAACAACAACATATAAACAAAGAACAAACATAGACAACTGAGTCAAATACACATGGTTTTGATGAAGGAGTTCACCCCTCTTGGGCTACATCTCCTTGGTCCAGCTTCCATGGCATGGGCCTTTGTATTAGCTTCAATTATGAAAAAATGTTGTTTACAGTCTCTTGTTGCCTCTGCAACCTTCTCCAATGGCTCAAAAACATCAAAATATATCAAGAATGACTCTTCCTAAGCCAAAATTGGTCAAAAATTGCATCAGTTATGGAAAAAACCAATTTTCCTACAATTTCTCTACTAATTCTGGAAATTGTCTAGCTAACTCCACTAAATTTGGAGCTCCGCCACATTTGGCAGACTCCGCCAACTTCGCCGCCAACCTGAAGGTTTTAACCCGCTATAGAAATTATCTACAAACGAATCTTAAAAACATAAAATAAACAATAGTGAGAGCATAAAACATAAAACAAATATACACAGAGATTTTCCCTTGGATCCCAAATCGGGACGACCAACTTGATTTTTCATTATATTCCTTTTTAGTGTTACAACACATATATATATAAATTCCGAAGCATACATAAGCCCCAATCCATTAACCCCGGATTAGAACATAACTGTAGTTCCCTTGACTGGATCTACAAAATACTAGGGGCCGAAAACCATCATGCCCCAAATCCATGTGCAAACCCATGTACAAAACTATGGGTGGGTTCGCCCACCAAAAAATAAGGTCCAATTTTTTTTTTTTTTTTTTTTTTCCCGGGGTGCTACTTCGGACACCAAACAGGGGGGGCTTCCGCCCCCCTGTGACCCCCCTACTGCGCCCAACGCAACTTACATGGGGGGCTATCCCCCCCCTTTGACCCCCCCGCGCGTGACTAGTCGTGGAAAGAATATAACACATACCCAACATTCTCCCACTTGTTGTTTTCTTTCCAGAGGGGGCCACAGGAGAGCTTAGTCATTAGCCCAGCTCCGCAACACCCATTGTTTCTCTACACCAAGAGAACTTCTGAGTGCTCACAGACTTCGTCAATGCATCTGCAACATTCTTCAAGGTGTCCACCTTTACCAGCAACACCCTTTTAGCCTCAACCATATCTCTCACAAAGTGATATTGAACATCAATGTGATTTGTCTTTGAATGATAAGCATGGTTCTTAGCCAAGAAAATTGCACTTTGGCTATCACAATCTATCCATATAGCTTGCTGCACAAACCCCATACTTCAACACAATCTCTGCAACCAAACTTCTTCTTTGCTTGCATGAGTGGTTGTTATGTATTCTACCTCTGTAGTTGAAAGATCCACTACAGACTGTCTTTTACTCATCCAACTGACTGCACCTCCAAATAGGCTAAAAACATACCCACTTGTAGTTCTTCTTTGGTCCAGATCTCTAGCCCAGTCTGCATCAACAAAACCACGAATGTCCAACACTCTTTCCAATCCCGGTCTTCCTTGGTAGCACAAGCCATAATTACTAGTGCCACACAAATATCTGAAAAATTGCTTCACTGCTGTCCAATTCTCCTTCCCTGGGTTTGACATAAACCTGCTCAATACTCCCACTGCATGTGCAATGTATGGTCTAGTACAGACCATTGCATACATCAGGCTACCCACTGCACTTGCATATGGAACACGGGACATATCCTCCTCTTCTTCTTGTGCCTTGGGACACTGTTCAGTAGAAAAATTTGTACCTACAGGAATTATAATATTCACCGGTTTACTATCTTGAATATTGAACCTCTGTAATATAGTCTCGGCAGACTTCCTCTGGTTTAACCATATCTTCCTCTTTGCTCGATCTCTCTTAATTTCCATGCCCAAAATATAGTTTGCAGCACCAAGATCCTTCATGTCGAATTTGGAGAATGGTTGGGTCTTCAAATCTTGGATAATTTCTTTGTCATTTCCAATCAACAACATATCATCCACATACAAGACAAAATAAATAACACAGTCACCAATTAATTTAAAATAAACACAGTGATCCTCCTTGCTTCTGGTGAAGTCAAGTCCCCGTATATAGGTATCAAATTTTTGATACCACATGCTTGGTGACTGTTTAACGCATACATAGACTTCTTTAACCTGCATACCAGTTCTTTCTTCCCCTTCACCATAAAGCCTTCAGGTTGTTTCATGTAGATCTCCTCTTCCAAATCCCTGTGAAGAAATGTTGTCTTCACATCCATCTGTTCTACCTCAAAATCAAATGCAACAACAACAAATAAAAAGTAATATAATAGAAGTAACTTTGGCAATAGGAGAAAAAATATCACCAAAATCAATTCCCAACACCTGGGAATAACCTTTTGCTACCAACCTATCTTTGTATTTCTCCACCTTTCCTTCTACATTCATTTTCTTCTTAAACACCCATTTGCTCCCGATGGGCTTCCTTCCAGCCGACAACTCCACCAGATCCCATGCCTCATTTTTATGCAAGGATGCCATTTCATCAACCATGGCCTCCTTCCAGAGTTTTCCATCGTCTGAATCTATGGCCTCCCTGATGGTTCTGGGATCGTCATCAATTATAGTTAAAGAAAATTTTTAATAGAAATCAGATGGACTATACCTTTCTGGTTGTCTTCTTTCTCGAACTGATCTTCTCACAACTGGAGTTTGTGGCTCTTCCTCTTCTGAGTCTTCTTTTGTTGTAGACTCTGATTCATCCTCCTTTAGTTCAAACTGTATCTTCTCAGGTTCCTTTGGTAGGACTTCATGTTTAACAACATCTTTCACCTCTCTAAACACCACATCTCAGCTATACACAACCTTCCTTGTTTCTGGGTCATCTTGATACCCAATAAAGGTGCACCTTTCAGATTTATTATCCAACTTTATCCTTTTCTCCTTTGGAATATGTACATATCCATCACATCCAAATACCCTCAGATGTGAAAGAGAGGGTTTCTTACCAGTCTATACCTCATGTGGAGTCTTATCCTCCAACGCTGATGAAGGTGATCTATTAACCAAGTAACATGCAGTCTCCACTGCCTCTGCCCAAAATTCTTGTCCTAACCCGGTACCACTGAGCATGCTTCTTGCCTTTTCCATCAGCATTCTGTTCATTCTTTCTGCAACTCCGTTTTTCTGAGGTGTGTATGGAGTAGTCTTCTGTCGTGCTATACCACACTTCTTACAGAACTCTTCAAATTCCTTCTTGCAGAAGTCCCCACCATTATCTGTCCTCAACACATTTATCTTCTTCTCTGTCTCGTTTTCCACCAGAGCCTTAAATTATTTAAATCTGTCAAAGACTTCAGATTTCTTCCTCAAGAAATATATCCATGTATTCCTTGAGAAGTCATCTATGAATGAAACACAATACACATACTTACCCATTGATGGAACCGACACAGGTCCAAACACATCACTGTGCACAAGCTCTAATATCTTGTTTGCCCTCTTAGCACCAAAAGGAAAATTCACCTGATTATGCTTCCCATATACACAATGTTCACAAAAATTGAAATCCAGAGAGCTATTAGACATACCTTCTACCATACCATTTCCGTGCAATATCCGAAGGCCCTTCTCTCCAGTATGTCCAAGCCTTTGATGCCATAACATGGTATTTTCTCCAGAGACCGCTAGGCTTTCCGCTCCACTTTCGGGAACCACAGAACTGTTGCACCCATCAATAACAGTGCTGCCCTGAAGCTTGTACAAAGTTCCATTCCGAACTCCTCGCATTAATACTAGTGCTCCCCGAACCATCTTACAGGTATCTTTCTCGAACACTGTTTTTACACTTGCATCATCCATCTTGCTTACAAAAATCAGATTTCTGGCCAATGCAGGAATGTGCAGAACAACAGGAAGTGTTCTAATCCTTCCAACTTGCAGCTTCAGCTTGAATTTTCCACGTTTGACAATTCTGGCCGTCCTATCATCACCTAATAAGACATCACTGCCGTCATATTTCTCATACTCGTAAAACCACTCCCTATGGGGAGTGAAGTGAAAGGATGCACCTGAGTCAATCAACCATGACTCGTGATATACATGTGTATTTGAAGAAGAAGCCAAATACACATCCCCACCTTCATCCGAGGTGGTTTTTGCCTCTGCAGAAGGAGCATCATCAGATCCCTTTCCTTTCTTAGGAGCTTTATATTTGCAGTCCTTTTTGTAGTGCCCTTCCTTTTCGCATTTCCAACACACCTTTACAAACTTTCCAGGAGATTTAGATCTCCCACTCGAAACCTTATTCTTGTTTATGTTTTGGGACCTTCCTCGTACATATAAGGCATCTCCATTCTAACCCTCCATATTTCTTCGTCTCATTTCCTTTGACAGCAAGGCTGAGACAATGTCATCAAAATTCAAGGTAGTTGTATTGCTACCTATTGCAATAACCAGATTGTCCCATGAGTCTGGTAGAGAACACAAAAAACTGATGCACTTATCTTCATCTGAGATTTTAATATCAACATATGACAACTGACTTACCACAGTATTGAAGATGTTCAGATGCTCTGTCACTGAGTCTCCATCCTTCATCCTCAGGTTATACAGCTTTTTCCGCAGGAACAATTTATTCACTATAGACTTAGATTGGTACAAAGTCCCTAGCTTGTCCCACAAGGTCTTCGCCGTAGCTTCCCTAGATACATTCAACAATACTGAATCTGAGACACATAACCATATTTTGCTCTTTGCCTTCCGATCCAGCTTCTTCCAGTCTTCATCTGACATTGCCGTTGGTTTATTACCTGGATCTACCACGATCCACTGGTCTTTATCCACCAACAGATCCTCCATCTTGAGCTTCCACAACTCAAAACTCTGAACATTAAATTTCTCGATCTCTATCTTCCCGCCGCTCGCCATCTTCTTTCACCACAAGAATCGATCTCGCAGATCTCCCATTGAATAGGGTATACCTCAGGCCCAAGCAAAAAACCCCTTAGCAGCAAAGGCGTCCCCTTGAAGCCGAAACAACTCTGATAACAAATGAAGGTTTTAACCCTATACAGAAATTATCTGCAAATGAATCTTAAAAAAATAAATAAACAATAGTGAGAGCATAAAACATAAAACATATATACACAGAGATTTTCCCCTGGATCCCAAATCGGGACGACCAACTTGATTTTTCATTATATTCCTTTTAGTGTTACAACACATATGTATACAGGCTGAAGCATACATAAACCCCAATCCATTAACCATGGATTAGAACATAACCATAGTTCCCTTGACCAGATCTACAAAATACTAGGGGCTGAAAACCATCATGCCCCAAAACCATGTGCAAACCCATGCACAAAACCATGGGCGGGTTCGCCCACCAAAAAATAAGGTCCAAAAAAAAAAATTTCCTGGGGTGCTGCCTTGGATCCCAAACAGGGGGGGCTACCGCCCCCCCTGTGACCCCCCTTTTGCACTCGGCGCAACGTACATGGGGGACTATCACCCCCCCTGTGACCCCCCCACACGTGACTAGTCGTGGAAAGAATATAACACATACCCAAAACAACATAACTTCTCATTAAATTAATGATAAGCACACTTTAATGGTGATTAATGTTGTGTTTAGCGCTAATCACGTTGTAAGCCCCACACCCTCCATCATAGTCACATGGTAAGGTTTCATGGTGAGGGCCCTGGTCCCCTCCTCTGCCCGACAGTGGATAACATATAAATTTAAATATAGGCGCACACCCATATTAGTTAAGACTTGATGCGTGGTATGTTGGTTGGTGTGGGAGCTAGCATGGGGGAGGTCGCGAGGTCGATCCCGACCTTCGCCCCTCCTCGGTGATAATAATTTTTCCATAAGAACATTTGAATTGGACCTTGGATTAAAAATATATGCGCCCACTCTTGACTTTGGTTTATGAAATAATGCGCTCCATAAAATTTCCATGGGGGAGGGCACATGGCAACCCCTGGCTGATCCACGTGTCCCTTCTCCATTGGCTCCCAATTTCCACTAGAATCTAAAAAAACAATAATGTACCCATATATAGAAATTTCAACCTTAGAATAGGAAGAAAAATTTCAATTCCCAAGCAACATTGGCGAATCTGATTGTGACACTTGTCACAATGTAATTGGTTGAAAATTGGAGAATATTCCCTGGATATTGGTAAGATGCTGATGGACTTCCAAGTCATCAATGTGTCATTGTTTTGCACATTTTTTACCTGTTTGAGAAATCGAAAAACATGTCATAACTTACTCATACGAACTCAGATTTTGACGAAACAAGTTGCGTTGGATTCTTGGTGATGAGCTCTATCCGGTTGTTCTAGTTTGGAAAATTTATGAGCACTTTAAGTTTTGAGCTAAATACTGAGCCTCTGATCATTCCTCCCCACTAGAAGCCTTTTGGACCTGAAAAGATACTATCAATTGTTCAACAGGTGAGGGTACAACTCCCTCACCCTTTCAATCTCCATCCATTTAGCATTGGAAGGATTTTTTCCCTTGAGTCCCATTCTAAGGTATTCAACATTCCCTCTCCTTGAAGTTCTGGTTCTTCTGTCAAGTATGAGATATTGCTGATGTTCATCAAGATATTCAGGCAAGAAGTAATCTATTGATGGTAGCTGAACATGCTCTCCTTGATCATCAATCAAAGGACGCTAAAAAAATCTCAAATTATTAACATTAACGAAAGAATATATTTGCATATAAGGAGGCAAATCTAGCTTAAATGCATTGCTACCAATATTTTCCAGAATTTTGAATGGACCATAACGGATTGAATTGAGCTTTTTACCTTCCCCTTGCAATATTTCTTTGCTGATATATAACCAAACTTCATCTCCAACCTGAAATTTTTTATCAACACAGTGTTTATCATGCCTTGCCTTGTAGCTACTTTGACTCTTTTCAAGTTGTTCTTGCATTGTGTGATGTACCAACTGAATTTGCTCAATGAACTTCCTTGCCTTATCTATGTCACTATGACCATCTATAGTGACATCTTTCTCAAATATGAAGGCGAAAGGAGATCTTTTCAAGTACCCAAGACATGCCTCAAATGGTGATGTGTTTGTGGAAGAATGTTTTGCCCTGTTTTATGCATGCTGAATGTAATGCAATTGTTCATCCCACAACTTCGGATATTTTCTACAATAACCTATAAGAAGTTGAATGAATTTCGTGTTAACCACCTCGGTCCGACCATCTGTTTGCGGATGAAATGTTGTATTCTTCTTCAACTTTGTGTCCATTATGTCCCATGATTTTGACCAAAATTTCCCAACAAACTGGGAATGTCGATCACTTACATAGAAGTAGGAAGACCAAAATGAACCCATACATTTTGAAAGAAAAGATGAGCTTTTTTTTCAGCTGTAATTGTTTTTTACATGGAATCAAAAGAAACATTTTGATGAACCTATCTACAACAACATACAAGTAATTATGAACTTTCCTTGACATTGGAAGACCACCTACAAAATCCATTGAGATACTCTCCCAAGGATGTGAAGGAACCAGAATTGGAGTGTACAATCCAAATTTCCTATTACTAGGCTTACTTATTGCACATAAAGAACATCCTCTAATAAAACTAGATACACTATCAATCATGCGTGGCGAATAAAAATACCTTTGGAGATTCACTACCGTCTTGCCTACACCAACATGTACACCAATAAATGAAGTGTGCACCTCCCTTATGATACTGTTTCTTTCTCCCTGTGGTATACATAACTTTCCCGATGCAACAAACTGTTATGCACATGATATTCTAACTCTTCATTTTGATTTCCTTGGCTTAAGCTTTCATACACATCTTGAAAATCACTATCATATGCATATTGTTCAATGTAACTTTCATGCATAACTGAATTGTGCTTGAGTATAATAGATGAATTTACAATAGGCCTAGAGAGCATATCAACTAACTTATTGTAGATTCCCTTTTTATACCCGATAACCAAATGAAATTGTTGTAGAAATATCATCCATCTGAAATGTCTTGATTGCTGCAACTTTGACTGTGATTTTAACTACTGCAAAGGTTGATGGTCGGTATGGATAATGGTCTCTTTCCCCATCAAATAGTACTTCCATTTCTTTACACTTTGTACCAATGCATATAAATCTTTGTCATAGGTGGGATAGTTAGCCACATCTCCATTAAAAATTTCAGAATGAAACGAAATAGGCTTACCATGCTGCATGAGAACTGCTCCCATGGTGTAATCACTTGCATCTGTTTGGATCTCAAATGGCTATCTAAGATCCGAAAGAGCCAATACCGGTGCTGAATTGATCTTTTGCTTTAAATCATTAGATAATTTTTTCTACATATCTCCCCAATGGAAGACTTTTTTGACACTTGTCAATGCATGTAACAGAGATGCAATGGAAGAAAAATTAGCAATGAATTTCCTCCAATATTGTGCTGCCCCAAGAAAGATTCTTACCTCTGTAACTGTATTGGGCTTGGGCCAATTCAGAATGACCTCTACTTTGGAAGGGTCTATCTTCAACTCACATCCTCCAACAATGTGTCCCAAATACACTAAAGAAATCTTGTCAAACTCACACTTTGACATCTTTAAAAATAATTGCTCTTTTTTCAAGACATCAAGTACCTTGTTCACATGCATGACATGTTCATCTCTTGATTTGTTGAATATAAAAATATCATCTAAGTAAAAAATGATGAATTCATCTAGAAATGGTCTTAGTACATCATTCATAACTCTCATGAAAGTAGCTGGAGAATTTGTTAGACCGAATGGCATAACTAGCCACTAAAACAATCCTTGTCTTGTTTTAAACGCAATTTTCCAAATAGCCTCCTCAACGATTCTAACTTTATGATAACCATTTCGTAAGTATAGCTTAGTGAAATACTTTGCATACTTTAACTGATCAAGAAAATCATCAATGTGTGGGAGTGGATAGTGATTCTTTACTGTGATTTTATTCAGTGCACAAAAATCTATGCACATGCGCCAAGTCCTGTCATTCTTTGGTACCAAAAAAATCGGTGAGCCACATGGCAAAGTAGATGGGCGTATGATACCTTTTTTCAACAATTCTTGAAGTTGCTTCTTGATTTCCAAACTCTCCATAATTGACATGTGATACATACCAATGTTTGGAAGTGGAATATCCTGCTGCAGCTGAATCTCATGCTGAATTCCCCTCTTGGGAGGTAACCCACTTGGTTCTTGAAACATCTCACCATGCTGACTTACCACATTAGACAAATTAGATTTTAATTTGTCATCACATCCTTCAAAAGATTCATAATCAACATCATTCTTTTTCTTGATCATGAGAAGCACAAACTTTTTACTTGCATTAACGAGCCTCTTCATTTTCCCTGCATTAACTAAAGAAATATTCAGATTTTTGTGATGAGCTCTCACAATATACTCCACCCCATCCTTAAGAAAATGATATTTGTTCTCATGGTGATAAAACACCACTCTCCTGTCATACAAATATGGACTTCCCAAGATAATCCCAGAAATGTCAAATGGAACCACATCTAACTCGATGTTATCAACAAAGTTTGCAGTTATAGCAAATAAAAATATGCATTTCCTTGTAACCTGTAAATTGACACTCTTAACTATCCAACCCAAAGGGTATGGTTTATGATGTGGTATGGTTTCAAGGTTAATATTTTTGACCAAGTGTTTTGAAATTAGGTTTTCTTGTGACCCACTATCAAACAATGCATCAAACTTTGTATTATTTGAAATTACTCTCACATGAAACAATTCTATCATTGTGTCTTAATTTGGAGTGTTGTTGTGACTATTTGAGGAACTAGTACTTGCTATGGCTTCCTTTCGATTTTTGACCATGGCTACAATCTTGGTCTCATATCTGGAATCAGATCCAAGAACATGTTGTGTGGTGGCAGTCTTCTTTTGTTTCCCCTTGTTATTTGGTTTCTTAGGCCTTAGTTCGTGATGTAGTTTCCAACAATGGGCTTCATCATGCCCCTCTTTGGAACAATGTTTGCATGTAGTTTTCTCCCCTGATTTATTGATGCTTGCATTCTTCTTTCCCTTCCATTTTCCTCCCTTCTATTTTCCCTTACCCTTGAATGGCTTCTTCTTACTACCCTCTTCCTAAATTTTCTTTCCCCTTGATTCAAGATGCGTGGCTTGCACACATACTGTT